>OZ020612.1:31981141-32238348 GCA_963971575.1 Liopterus haemorrhoidalis | reverse complement strand
CACGCGGAGAGGAGCATTATGTCGAGACACGTAGCTCGACGCTGCAAGAGATGGACAAGCAGACAGAATGTGCATTATCGTTTCAGAATGGTGGTGGCACAACCTACAGAGTGTGGACTCCGCTATTTGGAATATGCGGGCCCTGTATGCCAAAGTATTTATAACACCATCCTGACACGCAAACACAAAACCTTCTGTTTCCGATCTCAAACCAGCAGACTTAAGAAACGAGAACGTGAGTTCTGTGGACAACTCTAGACTTTTAATATTTTTGAAGAACACAGAGTGCATACTTTTACTCATGTGTTCTTTTGTCAACATGTCTGTCTCGCCTCGTTTCACCGAACCGGTAACTCTGTTGTACTCCTCCCGAGAGAGTTGTACTCCAGCGTTTTCCCTGACGGGACTCAAGTCTGCCAGGTTAAATCTCGTTGCTGCTCTTCGCGCTGCCTGGTAAAGAAACGCCCCTTTGCCACTAAATTCGTGCTCACTAACGAATTTTAATAGTGGGTCCTGACTTCTGAGGATACTGTTAGCTGTAACCAGGACGAGACGATCGTGCAAGCACTCCAGATTTAGTAATCCCCGACCCCCATTTTGACGAGGGAGGTAAATGCGCTGCACAGAAGATTTCGGGTGAAGACTTCGGTTGATGTTCATGATCTTTCTGGTTCTTCTGTCGAGATCCTTAAGATCATCAACATTCCATTTCATTACACCAAAAGTGTATGAAATTAATGGGACAGCAAGCATGTTTGTGGCAGCGATCTTGTTCTTGCCAGACAGACATGATCTCCATATCTGCCTAAGTCGTGCCATATACTTGCTGCGAAGGGCCTGCTTAATAAGAGTGACATCTTGGACACCTCTCTCACTGATGCCTAAAAATGTGTAAGACCCTTCGGCATTAAGATGTTTTATAATGCTCCCATCAACCAATTGAACGTCTTCACCGTTGTCTAAACCTTTTCCTCTGTATATATGAAAAACAGCGCATTTTTCCAACCCGAATTGCATACCTATCGCGGCAGTGTACTCAGCAACAGTATCTAAGGCGGTCTGCAGATTCCTCTCGTTCGAGGCGTAGAGCTTCAAATCATCCATGTAAAAAAGATGGGTAATTTTGTGCTTACGCTTCGACGGGGGACCCGCCATGTAGCCACTGCCGCGCCTAAGCTCGATCGATAGAGGAAGAAGTGAGATGCAAAATAGTAGCGGGCTTAGGGAATCTCCCTGGAAAACCCCACGCTTGAAATATATCCACTCTGTCGACACTGCAGTTGATCCGCTTGGGACAACAAATTGTGTCTTCCAGAGGGACATAAGTTGCCCAATGCATCTCTCTATCTCCGGGTGGACTCGTAACATGCGCAATAATGTTAAAATGAGAGCGTGTGACGTAGTGTCATAAGCTTTTGCGTAGTCCACCCAAGCCATTGACAGGTTGCGTTTGAAATACGACGCGTCATGACAGACTGACCGGTCGATAATAAGGTTTTCTTTGCAACCTGCTTGGCCCCTCTTCGATCCCCTCTGTTCGTAGATGTCTGACCAAACAGAGGCAATGGAGCTCAGTACCCGCTCGTTTAATACGCTGGTGAAGATCTTATACAGCGTATTGAGACAAGTAATAGGTCTGTAGTTCTTCGGGTTGGTTAAATCACCTTTTTTGGGGATTAATACTGTACGCCCCTCTGGTAACCAAGATGGTATTGGTATTTCTCCACGGATAAAAGAAGTAAAATTTCGTGCAAGATGGCCGTGCACGCTTGTGAATGACTTCCACCAGAAAGCAATAATACCATCAACTCCTGGTGCAGCGAAATTGCGCGCTTTCGAAATAGCACGTGTAACTTCTTCCGTGGTAACAGGGGGGCATGCCTGAGGATCTGTCAGGTGTTGTGAACAGAATTCCTCAAATCTCTCCAAAACTGGAGTGTCCTGCACGATCGCCTCGTGTTCATAAAGTTCCCTCCAGAAAGTCTCTGTCCTGTCGACTGATAATGACGGTTCAGAAACCTCAGGTTTGGCCATGAAAAGGCGTGACGGGCTCGTGAGGAACATAGTATTTTCCTCCATGGTCCTAACCCGGTTGACCAGTTTCTTTCTTGCCAGGGCTAGTGCTCTCAATTTGTCCACCGCTTTCTGCTTTAGCAGAAAGAGAGTCGACAAATTCAGTGTGTGATGCTTTATGCGCAATTGATATAATATGCGCTTAGTATTCGCACTTAGCGGCTTAATACTTCGTAAAGCATCAATACCACACTGAATATGAGAAGCTTCCTGACGTGAACGCGTCATTTTCTTCTCTAATTGCTGTATACGCAGTTTGCCGTTAAAAGCCTTAGCCCGCTTTGGCGTCAGCACAGCTGCTGCAGCGTATACAGCACAGTCGATATCCCAGAGACTACTCTGAGGGGAAATTTGCTTGTCAATAAGTTCATGAAGTCGCGTGAGGTCATCAGCACGAACTTTGAACTTATTGTGTCCGAGTCGGGTACGTTCAGAATGAGGCGAGAGAAGGGCTAGAAAATCCTCGCGGAGATTTTTTTCCGGTGAAGAGGAAGTTATTCCTGCATAAACTGGGGAAGACCCAGTGGCTATCTGCCCACCTCCCGTTGGTGGGCTTGCAGGTGTCGATGGCTGTACCGGTATTTGGGACAACCTTCTCGACTCTCTTCGTCTCGATCGCCTCATCCTGCGTCGCAGGCGTGCTACTTGGTCGCGCAGATTTTGTTGCGTCATGAAGTCCAGCTCAGGATGATTTTCACACCATTGTGAGTGGACTCTGACCATGTAGCCCCTGCGATGGGGTGACGCTGCCTCGTAAACCTGAAGCAGGTCTTCCTGCTCCTCGGGTGTCCACCTGTGGCGGGCCCGGCTAGCGGGATTGTAGCTTCGCCCAACTGTTTGTGGCTCCCCATCCGAGAAGGACCCGTTGTGGGAAGCTCTATGGTTTCTTATATTTTCCTGAACCATTTGTACGTTTCATGGGAAGGTTGGCCCCATGAAACGGTGGCAGGATTCATCGACCAGATGATAGGGTCGACGTTACCCCCAATTGGTTCCTGCCGTGGTAACAGTGTGGTAGCGATCCGGGGGGAAAGGGCGCTAAGCCTTTTCGGTCAAAAGACCGCCGTACCCCGATTATTATTATTATTATTCAGGATACGTGGGATCATCAGGCCCAAAAGCTCGATATGGTCAGATGTTGCGACCATTGCGAACTTTCCTTGCGTGATTCAGGGTTCGCGGGATCATCAGGCCCGAAAGCTTAGCAAATAGCCAGGTGTTATGGCCATTTAGAACTTCCCCAGCGAAATTATTATTATTATCCATTATTATTATTCCATTATTATTATTATTATTATTATTATTATTATTATTATTATTATTATGGGGTTTGTCAGGTCTTGACAAGCGTCCACTAATCTCAAACTTCAGCAACCTTTTGAGCCGCGTCATACTAGAGACTAGTGGAGCTAAATACACACGACTGCATCCCAAACCCTGGCGATATGCAGCCGCGGAAATTACGCCAGATCCAGTGCCCGCACAATGCGGAGCGACCCGAGCAGCACTGCTTTCTGCATCCTGCAGATCAAAGAGTTGGCAGAAGATCTGCAGACGGGAATGGACTCGATTTCCCTTCGATAGGAGGCTTTCATGATGATTATTATTATTATTATTATTATTATTTTTCTTTTTTTTATATAAATAATCACGGACTTAGTCCGGGGCTTACAACCGTACGGACCAAAGTCAAGTACCGGCTGCTTTCCTAAATTGTTCCTCGTCTAGTCTAGTATGGTGTGGTGGTATGTTATATTAACGAGGGCGGAGATTGTAGCGTTTCTGCTTTTGTGTTGTGTCGGGTTGTTGTGTTTGTTCTTCTGATGTTTCAGAAGTCGGTTTTCGGTTTCTGGTTTTGGATTGTGTTGTTCTGTGTAGGTTTTGTGTATTTTGTGATGGTTGAATGTCTTGTTCCGTGTGGTTGGACTCTTGTGACTGCAGTTGTGTAGGTTGTGTATGTTCCGTTTGTTCGTCTTGTGCGGATATAGGGTGCTGCGATATGTGTTCTATATTGTGTAGAGCTATTCTCGGTGGATGTTGTGTGAAAGGTGTAATGTCGTGTGCTATGTTTAGGAATTTTCTTACTATATGACATGTGTTTATGATTACGGCTTTTTGTGTCTGTATATATGTGTTTCTGTTTAAGTTTAGTATGTGTAAGCTATTATGTATTGTTTGTGGGATGACCCCTGTCGAACTGATAACTATAGGTACCGTGAAGACCTTCTCCATTTTCAGGAGAGTTTTCAGTTCAACAGCAAGGTCAGTGTATTTTCTATGTTTTTCGACGTGTGTGTTGTGTAAGTTGTGTGTATTGGGCACTGCTATATCGATAAGGTAGATGATTTTTTCAGTTTTGTCAATGAGGGTGATGTCTGGTCTATTGTGATGTATTGTTTTGTCTGTAAGTAAAGTTCTATCCCAGTAAAGTCTGTGCGTGTCATTTTCTAAAATTGTTGTTGGTGTGTATTTGTAGTATGGTGTGTCGTCTGTAGAGAGTTTGTGTTTTAATGCAAGTTTCTGGTGTATGATTTTTGCTACCTGATCGTGTCTGTGTTTATAGTCTGTGTTAGCGAGTTGTGAGCAGCTGGATGTTATGTGTTGTATCGTTTCTGACTCCCGCCCGCACTGTCTGCAGAAATCCCTTGTGAGTGTCGTGTCCTTTATAATGTATTTCCTGTAGTTTCGTGTGGCGATCACTTGATCCTGTATTGCCAGCATGAATCCCTCTGACTCCGGAAATACATTACATTTGACTAACCACGAATGTGTCGCCTTACGATCGACTAACGCATCGCTGATCTCGTTCGGGTACCTTCCATGGAGGGATTTTTGTTTCCATTGCTGGATGTTGTGTGTTATGTATGCTTGTTTGTCTGGTATATGTGTGTCGTGTTGGGCGCTCATGTTAAGTGTTGTGTATGACGTGTCTGCAAGTGCAATGGCTTTATGTAATGGTGATGTTTGTGTTTTATTGTTGAAGAACTCTCGGAGATTGTATATTTGTTTATCGTGTAGATGCTTTAAATCAATCAGGCCCCGTCCTCCGTCCTTTCGAGGAAGGTAAAGTCTGATCGAGGAAGCATGTGGGTGGTGTACTCTATGTTCTGTAAGAATTGTTCTCGTTTTTGTCTGTAATTTCTGTAAATCAGTAGGTGTCCAGCATATGACCCCGAAAGAATAGGTAAGTATGGGTGTAGCGTATGCGTTAATTGCCTTGATGGTATTCCTACCATCAAGACATGTTTTAAGTATAGCGTGCAGTCTGTGTGTATATTGTTTAGTAAGTGCTTGTTTAATTTGACTGTGGTGTATGTGTCGTGATTGTTGCAGGCCCAAGTACTTATAAGTCTCTCCCTCGTTCATGGGTTGAATGAAATCCCCACTATGGAGATCGAAACCTGAAAGTTCTAGCTGGCCTGCTGTGACATGTTGTGTTTTGCATTTGTCAATGCCGAACTCCATCCTGATATCTCTGGAGAAGATCTCAGTTAGCTGCAATAGGTGTGTGAGGTGTAGTTTTTTGGATGCATATAGTTTAATGTCGTCCATGTAGAGTAGATGTGAAATTATGTGTTGTGTGCTTTTGTTTCGTTTAATATTATATCCTGTTTTTGTGTCGTTTAGTATACGTGATAAAGGGTTCAGAGCGAGACAGAACCAAAGAGGACTTAACGAGTCCCCCTGGAATATTCCTCGTCTGATGTGAACTGTTTCTGTTGTGATATGAGTGTTGTTATGTCGTAAATTAAGTGTTGTTCTCCATGACGACATTAAGTATGTGAGGAACCGTGTCAGTGTTGGGTGTATTTTGTAGATTGAGAGTACCTCCTGCAACCAAGAGTGCGGTACCGAATCAAATGCTTTTTTGTAATCAATGTAAGCGGTGTATATGTTTCTGTGATTGTGTTTAGCCTGCTCAAGTATCACAGAGTCTATAAGGAGTTGCTCCTTACAGCCCTGCGAAAACTTTCGACAGCCTTTCTGTTCTTCAGCAAGTATATTGTTGTCTGTACAGTGTGTGTATATTTTGTGTGTGATGCATGAAGTCAGAAGTTTGTATAGTGTTGGAAGGCACGTGATAGGTCTGTATTTGGATGGGTTTTGTGTATCCGTATCTTTCGGGAGCATGTATGTGATGCCTTTCGTTAAGAAAGGTGGTGTTTCCTGTGGGTTTTGTATTAAAGTTGTAAAGTGGTGTGCTAAGTATTTGTGTGTACATGTAAAGTATTTCAACCAGTAATTGTGTATAGTGTCAACTCCCGGGCTTTTCCAGTTGTGTAAATTTTTAGTGGCGTTTGTTATGTCTGCAGTTGTAATATGTGTTTCTGCCGTTGGCGTAATGTGTTGTGTGTGAGTATTCTCTGAAGCTATCCACGGTGCACTGGCATTATGTTGTACATCATTGGACCACAGATCATACCAGTAGTCATGCAACGATTCTGGCGTAGGTTCAGGTGTTTTATGTGTATCCTGTTTGTGTGTGAGTGATCTGTAAAAGTTTTTCTGATTGTGCGTAAAGATTTTGTTTTGTTGTCTACGATCAGTAGCGTGTTTATATCGTTTTAAACGTTTAGTGTAGAGCGCTAGTTTTTGTGTAAGTGTGTCCCTGTATTCTTGTAGTGTGATGTTGTTTTCCTCATGACTACTGTGTGTGTAGTGTTGCATCATGATTTTCTATACTTTTCTTCCTAGCTTAGCAGTGCATTTTCCTTGTATATACTGTGTAATTCGACCCAGGTCTCGTCTGATTTTTGTAATTTGCGAAGTAAGACGTTTTTCCCAAGCCGGAACTTGTCTGTGCTGAATTGCGTTTCGTTTGGGTAACGTGGCATTGGATCCGTTGCATCTCACGGCTGCAATAGCCCCACAGTATATTATGTTGTGTAGTTCGGTAACTGTTATATTATCGTTTAAATGTTTCGGTAGTATATCTGTGTTTAATATGTGTATAATTTCTTTAAATTTTTTGGATGTGTTCTGTCGTTTTATTTGAGGTTTTTGTGTAGGGTCTATTCCTGTAAATTGTGTGAGTGCTGTATGAAATTCGTTTTGTATTTGTTCTATTTGTATTTGTGTATTAGGTGTGTTTTGCTGCTCTTGTATGAGTGATATTTCGTTTTGTGTGGCTGGTGTTGAGGAAAGTTCTAGTGTTTGTGTTCGCTCATCTTCGTCCTCGTGCGTGTCTATGTCCATGGGAATGTTGTTGAGGTGTATTTGCACTTCGTGTCTGATTTGTTGCTGTAATGGGGTAGGTATGAGTGCATGTGTGTGAATAACCCTGCGTTGATCCGCAAGACGTTGTTCTGTTATGTGTCTGAGGTGTGTGTATTCATCAATGAATGCTGCATGCAACTTTTGTCTGTAGCCTGTCATGTCTGTCTCTAGTCTAGTCAATTCTAGGTAGGTGCGAAATATAAATTGGTTCATATCTTGAGTCCATTTCATGCGCTTCCTAGAATTAGCTCTTGCAGTGGTCACCACCCGTTGGGGCAGAGAAGCATTTGCAGGAGTGTCTGTCGTCGCGTCAGTTCCTTGGTCGGGTCTAGATCTTGTGGTATTAAAACACGGGGTAGAGCCACTCGGTTCACTAGATCCCGCGACAGGTGCATCCTCCGGACAGTTCCGAGCGGGAGCGACCTGCTCTCCCGCCCTGCCCAATTGCACGTTTTTTCTTTTTGGTGCGAATAATTCACACCGAACGGGCTGCAAACCCAGAACGGTGGTAAGGTGCATTTTATTCCTACTGCCAGGCGTGGTGCGTGTGAAGGGTTAGAGAGGGAAAGTTCGGTTGAGGTGGGAGAAATCTGAAGAAGCAGATTGAGTAAGGATGAGGTATTGAGGTACCTAGGACAACGGACAGTCGCTCTTTTAGTCGCCTTTTACGACAAGCAGTAGACACTACGGGCTATTCTACTCTGTACTGAAAGATGTATAAAGGTATAGATCCCGGACTCCGCACGGGGTTATTATTATTATTATTATTATTATTATTATTTTGGGGTTTGTCAGGTCTTGACAAGCGTCCACTAATCTCAAACTTCAGCAACCTTTTGAGCCGCGTCATACTAGAGACTAGTGGAGCTAAATACACACGACTGCATCCCAAACCCTGGCGATATGCAGCCGCGGAAATTACGCTAGATCCAGTGCCCGCACAATGCGGAGTGACCCGAGCAGCACTGCTTTCTGCATCCTGCAGATCAAAGAGTTGGCAGAAGATCTACAGGCGGGAATGGACTCGATTTCCCTTCGATAGGAGGCTTTCATGCCACCCAAAACACCAACTATTATTATTATTATTATTATTATTATTATTATTATTATTATTATTATTATTATTACATATCATGTATGTAATAATGTTACGGAATGATACTTTAAATACGTTAGTATTGTCAGGGCCGTATTTACCAGGACCGTAACGAGGATATTAAGCGCCGGTGGCAAGTGTCTAAGTTGCGCCCTTTCGAATATTTTGGCGCACCTATTGCGAATGCTGAAAATACAGTACATTTTATTTAATTTTGCTCACCTTTAATAAAAACAAGTGATGAGCAAAAAAAAGGTCCTCACCTCTGATGACACAAAAAAGAACAGCAACTAAAAATTTTGCGCCCTCATCACAGCTGCCCCGGTGGCAGGCGCTTCTTTCGCCACGCCCTAGTTACGGGCCTGGTATTTACCATTAGACACATGAGGCAATAGATTATGAGGGCCTACCTCTTAACAGGAAGCTCCGTGTTGCACTCATATATCTATAAACAAGTTTATAGATATATGGTTGCACTATCTACAAAATATTTGTTTAAATCACAAACATATTTATTATAACTTAAATTATTATAACTTAATTCCTGTCTGTCTGGCTGTTTGTCGGTTTGTCCAAGATGCACTATTTGATACGAAGTAGAGTAAAACCAGATTTCGAACATAAACTAAATACATCTCATAATTTTCATTCTAATGGGGGTTCAAACTGTTAAAACTTAAAATATCTCCTTCATTATTGACGTAAACTTAAAAACAAGTAATAAACAATACAAACAATACCTTCTTTATTCAACCAAATTCTTAAATTACGTTATGGGGCCCCCTCGCTTAACTAGTGAATTAAATAATTTTGTATTTCCCCTTTTTCCTTTTGTATTTCCAGGTTTTGTTGATTACAACACTCCTTTTTGTCATATAGGTATATTTTTAAAAATTTTAGAAAACGTTTTGGACATTTTTTAAAATATCACCCCGAAAGGGATAAATTGATATTTTTTGATTCCATAGAACGTCCTCTTGAAACATGACAATCGGGGAGGACATTGCTTCGATGATATATGCACTAAGGAGTGAAATGTATTTTTATAGATTTTCAATGTCTCTTTGAACCGATGAGATATCTACTTGGTTTTTGCTTACAAAGGTTACCATGCACATGTACAAAAACATAGTTCAGAATTTTGTCCCAAACAACCTGTAAAGAGCCGAATATGAATTCCGTATACATTATAGAAACGAAGGGTTTTATAATTTATACGGAATTTATTTTCGGTCTTAGTTGAGTTATAACAGTCCTTTTTAGCATATAGGTGTCGTTTACTAACTACATATATATAATTGAGAAGGTCTCTGTCTATCTGTACCGGCATCACGCCAAAATGGCTAGACCGCTTCTCACAAGATTTTCAACACATTTTAAGGTTAATCCGGGGCAGGTTACATGCTATAATACTGTTCCAATTCTTCAAACCTTTCTTCTATAGATTTAAGTCCGTGGTCTATAATGGGAAGAAAATATTCTCTAAAAAATATAGCAATTTTGGATCGGAGGTAGTCGTATCTGTTCCTTCATACTCAAATAGACGTGTTTTTTACAAGTTCTTTTGTTTTTCAATTATGCTTCTATATCATTATCATTACAAATCTTTTTTGCAATTTCAAAACTCAGTTCAAAATTATTTTCTCGATAGCTCTGCAGATAGTCCTGTAACCCTTTGAGAAAAGAAGTAGCTACACTTACATCTGTAGATTTGTTTTGTAAGCCTTTGCTCACTTTATCTACAGCGATCAAAAGATCGTACCAAATAACAGTGGACAGAACAAATTCATAATTGATCTCATGCTCCGCTAAAGACATTGCTTCACTTTTAATCATTGGGTCTTTAGTTTCCTTGCTCACTACTTCTAGCGCGTCTCGAATTTTGTTTATATGATGCCTAATAGGTCTCATAGATTGTACACGGCATTCCCATCCAGCTGCGGAGAGTGGTTTTAATGTTAGCCTTAGTAAATGGGCAGTAATTATTGCCCATAGTTTATTAGAAGTAGCAAATATAGTGTAGAATCGAACGATTCCGAAAAATGTCATTGGCATTGGAACAGATACAGGGCCGGTTTTACAATTCATGGTTACCTGTTGCTTAGCTCAAATCAATAGCTAACGACATATTTGCAATATAATAATTACCATAAGTTTCCACGGTAACCACTAGTCAGAGCCTTAACTACCGATTGTACAACTAGCCGTTAGCCATGTCGCCTTAGAGCAAGTTTAAACTGTGTGCAGCACAGGGAACGAAAAATGCTCTAGGATTTTCAGATAGTGTTCTCGATTGCACGCCTTGAGTTTTGCGCACAATGTTTGCACCATTGTCATACGATTGGCTACGACAGTTATTCAGAGACAGTCCCATCATGTTTAAGTGTTCTTTTAGCACATTAGCTAGATTTAAGCCCGTAGTAGTTGTAACATGAAGAAAATCAATAAAATATTCATTTATTGTTGCTTTAGACACTGGTGATACTTCTACAAGACAAATAATTAATATTAACTGCTCCTTGCGACTTATGTCCGAAGTGCAATCTAATTGCACCGAAAAATATTTGCTTCCTTTAATAAGATTAATAATTTCTCCTTTAACTTTTTGAGCCATTAAATTAATGAGCAAATTTTGTGTGATACGTAGACCGCGGTGCCCATGAAAACGCGGGGCCCTGTGCGCAGGCACAGCCCTCCCATACCTAAGGGCGGCCCTGCTCGAAACACTCCCCTGGAATAAAAATTTCGAGATGTTTTACAGCCTATGTTCGAATCCTGGTTTTACAATATCCTCATACGAAATTACTTGGAATTATGTCCATCCGATTTTGCGCGAATCTCGGAAAGACGGACAAAAATTGTTTGTTTTTTTTGCGGAAATAGTCTTATAATCATCTGAAACGTGTAGAAACCAAATATGAGGCCGCAAAAAAAAGAGAACCAGAATTACTCCATATGTCCTGTACTGCATACTCACCTTTGAACGGACTATAGCTCCACACGCTCGTCCGAGCGGCTCGGACGAAGCGCTCGGCGAATGATGGCGATACGAGTGCAGCGTCCACATGCTTCCCAAGACTCGCGATAAGCTCAGTCATTGTTCAGACTTATAGCACGATGGGCGACATAGGACTTGCAGCTGCAACAACTTTGTGCGATCTTATGCCGGCTCCACACATTGGCCGAGTCGACGCGAAACAGCACGAATCCGAGCGTGTAGAGGCTTCGTTCGCCTCGTTTCAGATAGCCGCTCGCGTTCGACATTCGTTTCCTTTGATAAAAACCAACATATAGTCCATTCTACATTATACTTTTTTCAATACTATCCAAGTCTGACGTCATTTCAACTTTTGATACTACAGAATATAGTGGGGGAAAAATAAGAGACAGCGATACCTTCCATCTTTTCTTACTTTGAGATACTCTTCACTGCCAACTTAAAAAATTCTAGGTTCAGATGACAGACAACAGTTTGGTTATAGAACCAATTCTATTAACCAATTTCTAAATATTGTTTAATTGTGCTAAGTTTATATTTAATTATATGTTCTAAATACATTTCTTATCAACTTAATAAACTTCTAAAAAATAAGTTGTAAACAAAAACTAAAAAGTTGGTAGTTGGTACGACTGAGAAGTATACAACTGTCATCCAAAAATTTGACCGGAGGTAGTTTTGAAAATAGTGTAGTTTGTAGTGTAGCATCGAAAGTTGGAAGGAAGAATTGTGCTTCACATTATAATTTTTACGTCAGTACTACGTAAAAGTAGTGCCTCGCAAAAAAGTATAATGTAAAACGGACTTAATACGGCGCAACAAAGCGAAACAGGACGAAGCGAGGCGAACGAAGCCTCTACACGCTCGGATTCGTGCTGCTTCGCGTCGACTCAGCCAATGTGTGGAGCCGGCATGAAATATATAGAAACAAAATATGAAGCAGAGAAAAATAAAAAATCAGGTATAGCCTCCAATTTTATTAATACAGTTATTATAAACAAGTATCCGTTTTTATTTCTATAAATCTTTCATTTAGATGAATATTTGGGGAGTTACGGGACGATACCCTAAAGCTAAACTTTTGAAATATCTCCTTTATTATCGAATTTTAACATCAAAAACGTATATGACAATAATTGCTTACAATGAGAAACTTGATGGATATTTGGAGTTTTAGTTTTATATTTAGTTTTAGGGTGTGTCCCAGTAAACACCCTAAAACTAAAACCTTGAAATATCGCACTTATTTACTTAACATCACAAATGTGTAAGAGGAAACATTATTTTTCTTCTCTTTAATGCAGTTTTTAGTAAGAAGATTAATTAAGAGGCAAGGGCTGTTACTTATAAGGTTGAAATACCTAGTTAATAATTTACTTACAAAAATGAATATGAGAAACTAAATTGTTCCTCTAGGTTCAATGCAGATTTTAGTAAGATATACATATATTTGGGGCGCTATGGGGAGAGCTATCTATAAACAAAGTATCTCACTTATTATTTACTTAACATTGAAAATATATATTCACAAAAGAGTGGTTTATATTTAACAAACGATTACTTTCTGTTATAGCTACTTGAAATTGAAAAAATAATATTCTTTATTCCAGTGAATGTAATGTACATTTTTGGAGTCGTTAAACATATCAATAAACAAGTACAAAAATAAGTAATTAAACATATATCTCACTTATCATTTACGTTATAGCAAAAATGTATATTACAAAAACGAAGTACGGGTACTCCAGCTAGTACAATATAAAACAATGAATTTGTTGTGACATCAGTTTCTTTTAGCATGTTTAACCTGTATTAATTATAAATTAATTTATTAGAAAGTGACAAAAATTAGCATGTAAATATTTATTCATAAATATATTCGCAATTATTAAATAAAACAAAAGTGAAGAATTTTCTCAAGAAATTGCGTAGGTCCAGAAGCTCCACGTAATTTTTTTAATTATTTTCATTATCTTGTGATTTTGTAATAATTAAATTTAACAATCGCTATGAGGAAACAATTTGTCATTAAAAGAATTTTCTCTTCATATAATTAAACAATGTTTTCTTTATTAAATTAGAAAACATTTAATTTCTAAATATGACTATCGATATTAATATCTATCAATTTTTTTGGGAATGTCATACGCTCATACATATATCTATTTGAATTCATTGAGTACATGATGAAGTTAAATTTTTTACTTTCACTATAATCCTAGAAAATCCCACTTGCACGCTCGCATTTTGCAAATGGAAAAAGCAATTTGCATGTAAGCTATACTCGTTGAGAATTTAGATGCCGATGACGGGTAAAAAACGTATGGTTTAACCGAATGTTAAATATAAGAAACAAATATAAAACTACAGACATGCGTTGGTACGAGTAGTTCAAATACGTTATTGATAATTTAAATAGGATTGTGTGAAATAGCTATATATTTGTTCATCGGTTCTCAATCGATCGAATGCCATGTAAATTCTCGCCAACCATATCTTCTTTTTTTATTCTCTCATTTCGATCAGTCTTCCTTTTTTTATTCCTGTATTTACATTATAACAAATTATCAGAAAAGTCACTAGATTTCTTACAAAAAGTAAAAATGGCGGACGGCGATGTTCTACCAGAAAATTGTGTTAGTTTGAAGTGCAAAATATGCAATAGAAGAGTTGCAAATGGGATAAGTTGTATCCAATGTTCTTGAGCAATGCATATGCGATGTGCAGGGATAAAAGATAATTGATCAGAAATCATGGATATGCAAGGTATGTGAAGGCATCAATACTTTAGATAACACCTTAGACGATGTAGAAGAAGTAAATAATGATATATCAGAATTAGAAACTACATATATTATTAGAGAAAATCGTCTGCTAAAAATACTTCTCAGGGAAATGGAGGAGAAGAATATATTGTTGCAAGAGAAAATTAACCTCTTAAATATTACGCAAATATCAGAGGTTAATGAAGTAATCGCATCAACGTCACAGCGGACCGTCGTAGATAGCAAACCGAAACAAGGTCAAGCATCATCAAGCAAGACTAAACTAAAATTACAGTTGAAACAAATAGCTACCGATAATATTCCTGCTAATTTACCTGCTACTGAAATGAAGATGGCACCAGGTAGCCAATTATTGACTACTGAAAATGAAGATGATGGCTACACTCTAGTTAAAAGAAGGAAGAAAAAATATACAAAAACAAATAGGGATATTATTGGCACAAAAATATTCACGAATAATTTTCAGGCGGCAACCAAAAAAGCATGGTTCTTCCTGGGAAGAATAAAACCCAATACCAAGGAAGTGCTAAACTACCTAAAAGGATAACTTCCAAATGAAGAATTTACTTGTTCCAAAATCCAAACAGAAGGAGAAAACACCTGCTTTAAAGTCGGAGCCAATTTCTCCCTGCGTGAACAACTTGAAGGTCCCGGATTCTGGCCCACTGGTATTAATGTTAGACAGTATATTTTCAGAAAACGAGCCTCCCCATATAGACCTAAGTAGCTTGTACATTTACCATCTGAATATCCAGTCATTGCGCAACAAATGCAACGAATTAGACACTTTTATAGATATCAATTGTAAAAATAAATATGATATACTTTGTATCTGTGAACACTGGCTGGTGGAAGATGAAGTGAAATTATATAAAGGAAAAATAAATAATATGTCAATAGAAGTTCATTGCGAATTGGCAGCTATAAAACTGATCTTCGGACATACAGATGTAACAATAATAACTGTATATAGATCTCCAATTGGGAATATTTATACTTTTTTTAAAATAATGCAAGATATTTTATCTATAATCATTAAAAGTAATATAAATGCAGTAATAACCGATGACTTTAACATAGATTTTTTAAATGATAATATTAGTTTGGAATTTAAAGATATTATAAAATGCTTTGGCTTTACAATTACAAATAACCAAATCACGCGTTATTCATATTTAAATAATGGCAGTTGTTTTGACAACATATTAACAGATTTTAAAAAATTTAAGTTTAATTCATGTGTGAATGATCCCTATATGTCTGACCATCTAAGTGTGGAACTAGGAATTGAAAACATTTTAAATGTAGCACAGAAGGTAGAAAACATATATGTGAGAGTCTTTAATGAAAAATGTATAAACGAATTTCAAACATTTCTAATAAATACAGATTGGGACACAATAATTAATACAAAGGATAATATACACTCTCAATGGATTAACTTCCTGCAATACTTTTTACAATTAGTTAACAATTATTTTCCTTTTAAAAAAATGAAACCGAATAATAAAAAAAATAAATGGTATACCAAGGAACTTGCGGACATGAAACCAAATATTAGCTTAATTTCAATTCTTAAAAAAACTGACAGTAAATCTGATTCAATATACAAAAAATGCATGTTAAAATATAAACTTAAATTAAAAAAAGCAGAATTAGAATATAACAACAAATATATATTAAATTCAAATAATAGGTCAAAAGCAATATGGAATATAATAAAAAATGAAATTAAATCAGATTCTAAAAGACAAGAAGACGTAAACATAACTCCTCAAGATTACAATAAATATTTTGCAAATATAGCGTCAGAACTTTTATCCGATCTACCAAAATCTGAAAAAAAAAAGTAGTTATTTTCTAAATAAAACAAATAAAACTAATAGTGAATCCATATTTTATCACAAACGAGGCAGAAATATTCAGTATTATCAACAAATTAAACAATAGCCACTCACACGACACTTATAAATTAAATGTATAAATAATAAAAATAGCCAGTATAGGGATACCATACCCGCTAGAATTATTAATAAATAATTGTTTTACATGCGGAACTTTTCCGGATTGCCTAAAGACATCTAAAATTACACCAATATATAAAAAGGGTAATGTTAATGAAGTGTCTAACTATAGACCGATTACAATTGCTCCCATATTTTCAAAAATTCTAGAACAATTTATGAAAATTAGAATCGTAAACTTTTTAGAAAACAGTAACATATTGGTCGAAAACCAATATGGATTCAGAGCAAAAAGATTCACGACCCAGGCAGCTATTGAAATTATCAGTGAGGTTATAGATAACATGGATAAAGGCCAAAAAGTAGTAGCGACTTGTTGTTACCTGTCTAAGGCATTTGACTCTATTTCACATAAAATTCTTTTTGTAAAGCTTGAATATTATGGTATTAGAGGAAATACACTGATGCTAATTCAGAGTTACTTGAGAGACAGGAAACAGATAGTAAGGTTTGATGATAAATTATCAGATCCTGAAACAATAAATTTAGGAGTTCCCCAGGGATCGGTGATCGGGAGTCTTTTATTTATAATATATGTGAATGATCTGCCACAAAATATAGATACTAAAACTATACTATATGCAGACGATACTACGTTTTTAATTAAATTAAAAAATTTAAAAAAAAAAAGTACGGACAACTATACTAAAGTTGTCACTATAGTGACAACTTTCTGTACGACACGAAAAGTATAAAATTTCTATGTTTCACAATCGACTCACAGCTAAGATGGTCAGACCATATTAATAATGTAACAAAGATCATATAATTATATGCTTAAAAAAATATGTTAGAACGTCGCAACTGAAGTATCTAAAATATTATATTTTGCATACATACAGTCAGTGTTAACGTATGGTACCTATATAGCGCTATGGGGTAATGCTACTAACTGTGCAAGAATTTTTAAATTACAAAAAATTGCTATACGTACGATCGCTAAGGTACCTGCGAGAACATCGTGCAAAAATCTATTTACACAACTGAAAATTCCTTCTGTAACAAGTTTGTACATTTTTAATTATCTAATGTATGTTAAAGAAAATATTGAGTCCTTTGTAACTAACTGTAAAATTCATGAATATAATACAAGGGCAAAAATGAATTTAAGAATTAAACCTACGAAATTTGTTTTCATTGACAAGTCAATAAATATAATAGGTCCAAAAATGTACAACAAACTGCCACTGAAGTTAAGAGAAATGAATATAATTAATTTTAAAAATGCACTAAAATAAAAAAAACATATTGATGAAGCCATATTACAACGTTAATGAATTGTAATAAAACCGTAAATTCCTGTAATTGAATGTATTCGTGTTATGATGTTACCTGACGGAAGTTATGTACTTGATTTGTACCTTTTTATGGAATAAAATTTATACTTTATACTTTATACTATATTTTTTACTATTAAAATGAAATTTTATTTATTAAATATCAAATAAAAAAAAAATATATATATGTTTAGGGTGATTTTTCACACATTTCAGGGTTTTGTAGGTATTTAATAATTGTAAGATTGTTGGCCTTGGTAGCGTAGAGGTAGCGTCTTGCTTCACGAGCCAAAGGTCCCGAGTTCCAATCCTGGTCAGGGCATGGGTAAACCACAGTGTGATTGGGACATTTAGTCCTGTTCTGTGATGTTAAAAAAAAAGAAGCAACATAATACTGGATGTCTAAGAATAGGTACTGGTCTATAATCACATCAAAATCAAAAGTTTTTTGATAATCACTTGTATTCGTTATTTGAGAACTAAGAGATTCCATTTAATTTTTTTAAATAAAATTTAATACATTTGTGAAAAATCCCAGCGTGTTTTTCTGCATTTGCTCCGTATTGAAGTCTTCATTAGATTAATAAAAAATATATTGATAAATGGCTTAATTTTTTTCAATTTCAAAAACGTATTTCTCACAATGTTTTATTTGATTTATAAGTATTTTATTACTACAAATGATTTATTCCTCTTTGATACTTTAAAAACAAATATCTAAAGTAATTAAAAAAATAGGTTAATTCAAAGCGAATAATAGTATAATAAAATAACTGAACACTCCTGAACTCCTAACTGAACTGAAGTGTTGAGTGTAGTGTGGTATCACACATCATACCACTCGGTTCGCAACTTATTATTTTTGTCCGTGAAAAATATTATTTTTTTAATATTATTAATTTCAAAAAAATACACGCACAATCTATCTATACATACAAAAAATCCATAACATTATCAGCCATAACTCAGCCATGAATTAAAAAAAAATAATAATTTTGTCAAAAACACAAAAACTGCAATATTTTTTAAGAACACAATGTGATTAAAAATTCCTCTCGTACGCTTCCGGTTCAAATCAATGTACATTACCTGTATTTTTTCAGATTTTTAGTTTAACCTCTTTGGGTTAAAGGGAGCGGGACAAGAACTTTTTTAGCACATATTTAGCGAAAATCGTGTTAAAAGATATGAATTTCAAAAAACTACTTATCGTTTCTTAATCTACGTCTTAAGAACTTTCTTTTGATACAAAACAAAAATTTTAAAAAGATATTTCTTTTTTTATTAAATACATATTTGTTTATATTTATCCCGAGATGTGTTTTTTTTTTTTGAACTCTCAGTATTTATCTTATATGTGGATCAAAGAGTTGTATAAGCACGCCAAATTTCAACTTTCTACGTTAAGCCTTTTGGCTACAATTTCTACTGTACAGACAGACAGACAGGCAGACACATGAGTGACGTTATAAGGGTTTTTTGGTGGCCATACCAACAAAACCCTAAAAAGACACAAGCAAATATAAATCTTTATTGATTATTTATTTATTAATATTTTTGCTTACAGAAGAGAATTATAAATAGCAAGAACAAAGTATAAACACAGAAATAGTAATATAAAAATTGATGTAAATTTGTGAATTTTACCACTTTTCTGTGCTCCGAAAGTAATTGAAAAAAAAAATAATTAAAATTTATTTATTTATTTTGTATTATGATTATTATTGATAATAAAGATAAAGGTCTATACGCAAACATCAGTAACGTATCCGCTGAGTACCGTATCAATGCTTCAGTATTAGTCATGAAAAATATTCTTATAATTTTATGGAATTTGAGTTGACGTATCTACATTCGTCCGGCGCAGTGCCGACACAGTACAGGTCCGTGTCCGTACCGTGATATTGCATATTATTGCCAACTATATTTTTCTTATTTCACGGACGTGATTTTGGAATTAAAATAAGAGAAGAAAGGAAAAGAGATGGTAAAGACTTTTATTTCTTAAAGGTACGTATAACCCCCACAGATTAAACGTTTCTTATACAAAACTAACAATCTTAAATAAAATTATTAGTAATCTATACATCGATATAGGAAATTTTAACTATAGAAAAAATTATTCTAAAAATGATATTCCTCAATAACTTAATAATAGATATCAAACAACAATATTCTGTAATTTCTTAAATATATATGTGGGTTTCAAATAACTTTTATATTTATATAATTTTGTGCAAGAATTTTCATATAATACGCCCCTCCCCCAAATGTGCTCTGGCCCCCAGTTGGCACCTCCCAGAATTGCTTGGAGAAAAAGTAATTTTAGAAGTGAAGACCTTTGTTTTTTAGGTCATCACTTGTATTTTTATGTATAAATGATAAAAAAATAATTTAAAATATTCCCCCCCCCCAATTTTACTCCAAAATTTCTTGCCCCCTCCCAGATTTTAAGAAATAGCGCCGCCACTGATGGCATCTGTAATGTAATTTGTTAATTTACAATTGCATTAACAACTGAACTTGACAGCTGTCACTGTCATATTGTTTGGTGGTGTTAAACTTATTATTTTTAGTGGGTTTTTTTTGGTTCAATAATAGTGTTTAAGTGAAAATATCGTTATTTAATTAATTTTCTTCCTATAGTACGATATTTTAGTGCAGTGAATAAATTTTTGTGATCAAAACATAGAAGTAAGTAGCGGGGATGGAGAACCCCCGGACATCTCCATAGGTTTGAGTGAAACGTCAAGACAATTCCTTGAAGCTATGGATGTGATTCATCAAAGCTCGTTCCTATATAAACTTAATTCTCAATCAGTCAAATCAAATAATGACAATAGTGAAAAAACTGCCAAAAGTCAAGAAAATTTATGTCAAAATTCTCAAAAGCGCACAAATCAAAATCAAGATTCATAAAATATTCCAAAGAAGTTAAATGTCGCGCCTAATACAGTTAAATTAATTAACGAGTCTGCTGATAGACTAATAATTAATTCTCAAATAAGTAATACTTCCAATATAATCAACAATCAAATAAATTCAAAAGATTCAAATATTATTTCCGCTTTTGAAATAAATAAAAACAACAGATATACGTCAATTGACAATGGACCTTTCCTAGTATTAATTGAAAGCAGAGAGAAAAACATTGGAAAGCTACATAAAATGAGTGTTGGAAGAATCATTTTTAATAAATTCAAGGATGAAGTGAGACATATAACAAACATCTACACATCAGGCCACAACAGAGTAAAAATTGAAATAAACAATCGTGATACAGCTAACAAGATTTTGGATTCATCTGACTTTTTAAATATGAACAATTTTCAAGCATATATTCCTGAATCTTCTATCTTCAGGAAAGGTGTTATACGTAATGTTGACACACAGATTTCTTTAGAAGAAATTCATAATATAATCAAATCAGGTGCGAAAATTAGTAACATGAAAGGTTGTTAATAATAATGAAGTCACTACTGTTAATACAGGTACTGTAATCCTAACTTTTAGGGGGCTACTGTTACCTGAATACGTCAGTATATATGGTGCGCGTTGTCCTGTATCCAGAGGCGCACACAGATTTTTGGCTTGGGGAGGGGGTTTAATTATACATAATTTTTATGAACACAGGGCAAAATTTCAATTTCAAGTGAAGAGCAAAAAAAAGGTCCTCCCTTCTAAATTTTAAGTGAAGAGCAAAAAAAAAGGTCCTCACTTCTAAATTTTAAGTGAAGAGCAAAAAAAAAGTCCTCACTTCTCACAGTACGGGGGAGGATGGTCCGGACCCCTTGGACCCTCCCCCTTGTGTGCGCCCCTGCCTGTATCACCTTATATCTATAAGGTTATCCAGTGCCAAAACTGTTTTAGATTTGGACATAGTACTCAACAATGCCGTAGCGCTTCTCGCTGTATTATATGCGGTGATAAACATGACTCTTCGGGATGTATTCTTACCCCAAAATGTCTGCCCTGCAAGGGTGATCATAAAACGAATGATACTCAGTGTCCTGAATTTAAAAATCAACGAGCAATTAAAAAATACATGGCATACCATAATGTCAGCTTTATTGAGGCTAAACTTAAGTATAGGAATTATTCCGATGTTGTGACTTTTAATAAAAATACAGACTTCCCACCTCTCCGCGTGGCTAACAGATTTCAGCCTTTAGCTAATAGTGTTGACAACAGTTTCCCGGATAATTCTTCAGCTGATTATGAACAATTTTTGTCCAATCCTCGTCGTTTCAGCAAAAGAAACCAAATCCAATTTTCACACCCATTGAGCAACAACTTTTACAATGTCTGTAATGAAATTCAGGTTCCTCGACTAACAGATACTCCCAACAATGGTGTTATAGGTTTTAACCCATATCCTCCTCAACCTCATCTAAAAATTTCATCTAATGCAAATAATAATTCACCTTTGGGATCTATTTAGAATTCGGACATAATGATAGACAAATTATGTCGGGTTGTAAATAATATCGTTCTGCAATCATCGCGTGGTGTTACTCCTACTATTTTCGCGATTACAATACTTGCCCCTTATATATTAAGGTCGGGCAAGTAAAAACATATTGCTAAGACACGTAGATTATTTAAGTCCAAAAGACGTGATTCATGGAGAGAATTCTGTTTATCTCTAAATAAACAGTCAAATATAACAGATGTTTGGAAGAAGATAAAAGTTCTTAATAATTCATTTAATAAAACTGGTACATTTCCTCCCTCTAACAATAACTGGGTCGATCAGTTTTTAATTAATATAACCCCCCATCTTGCATCGAATCTTTTACTCCTCATATGGGGAACATAAATACTGACCTCTCAGACCCTTTTTCCTTCTCTGAACTCCAGTACTCTCTTAAGAAAACAAATAATACATCTCTCGGTATTGATGACATACAATACTCTATGTTAAGCAACATGGGTTACCTAGCCAAAATTCTTTTGCTAGACGTGATGAACCACGTATGGATACAAGGCGATCCAATTCCAATTTGGTCTACTCAGATAGTAATCCCAATTTTAAAATCTAAGAAAGATCCAAATAAACCAGAATCGTATAGACCTATTGCATTGTCATGTTGTTTGAGTAAAACTTTTGAGAGGCTCATTAAAATTCGATTAGATTGGTGGCTGGAAACCAATCAGATACTTCCGAGATATCAACATGGATATCGTAAAGGTCACAATTGCTTCGATAATATAGCCACACTAATTGCAGATAACGGTATAAGTAATTTAAATAAGATAGTAATTCAAACTATCTTACCGCTCTCTTTCTAGACCTTAAAGGAGTATACGATCATGTTGCAATTCCTATTCTTCAAAAGAAGATGTTAACAATTGGGTTGCCACTTCAATTTGTGAACGTCATTATTAATTTAATAAAATCCAGGACCCTTTTTGTCAAATTTCAGGGCAGACTTTTTGGACCCCGTACGACAAATATCGGCCTTCCTCAAGGAATTGTCCTCTCTCCAATATTATTCAACATTTATTCGTACGACCTACAATATCTATTTAAACCTAACATCAAAATAATTCAATTTACCGACGATTTAAGTATTTATTAACAATTGAATTCGTGGAATCTGCAAAACGGCTTTAATCTATGTGCTGACAAATCAGTAGTTTCCGTCTTTACTAGATATCAGACTAGAAAGTTACCAAATGTTCTTCTACTAGATCGTATATACAGAGTGATTATTTAATGGCGAGACGACGTCACCGAATTTTACGTGCCTCCTAGCAGAATACTATGACTATAATAACCTTGAAGAAAATTTGATTATGAAGAAAAAAAGATTATGCGAATGCGCGGATAATCGCCTGCTACGATGTGTATGAAACGGTAAATTATTAAAACTTCCAGTGACGTCGTCTCGCCATTAAATAATCACTCCGTACTTCAAAATATCACCTGTTGTTAAATTCTTAGTCATCTATCTCGACTCCAAATTGACATGGAAGAAACATATCTCTTACATCGTTAAAAAATGTGAACCACGGTTGAACTCTTGAGATCAGTATCCCACTTTTCGTGGGGTGCTTACCCTAGTACCTCTCTGCTGTTGTACAAAAGTCTTATTTTGTCTATAATAGACTATGGGTCTATATTTTTTGGCAATGCTGCTAAAAGTACGCTATCAGATTTGAACAGTCTTCAGTATAAAGGAGTCAGATGCTGTATCGAAGCATTACATTCAACTCCTACAAATGCATTATTAGATGAAGCAAACGTAATGCCGCTTGAACTGCGCAGAAAAATTCTATCAGCAAAATGTATACTTCATCGTATGCAGATCAGACCTATACCTATTGGTCAATATTGTGCAGAGATTCTAACGTCGAATTATTGGAGAAATAGAAACATTCCCTTAATAATAGAAAGCTCTTTAAGTCTATCGAACATCTCACCACTCCGTGCTGTTAACCATAATATTCCTTGCTTTTCTTACCCATTTCGTTTTTCACTAGCAAATAATTATTTCATTGCTGATCATAATATGATCCAGATATCTTCCTCAAATTATCGTGAAAATGACCTATCAATTTTGGATAAGATAAAATTAATATGGCCAAATGTACACCATATATATACTGACGGATCAAAATCAACCAATGGCGTAGGTTGCGCCGTTTTAGATCCTCAGAGCAATTTTAGCCTAAAATTTAAACTCCCAGATAATATGTTTATTTACAATAGCGGAAATGGTGGCAATAAAGTTGAGTTTAGAATGCTTAAAGAATCACTTTCATAATGAATTTATGATTTTTTCTGATTGTAAAAGCGTCGTCCAAAAATTGAGTTGCCCTGGATTTGAGAAAAAGAATTATTCATTAATTTATGATGTTATTAAATGCCTTAACGATCTTACGATCAACGGTAAAATTATAAAAATATGCTGGATTAAAGGCCACTCAGATTTTGAGTTCAACATCGAAGTCGATCTTCTAGCCAAAGAAGCAGCTGTAAATGGCTCCCTCGTAAATATTCCTCTAAACAGCAATGAGATTATGTCAATCTTCAAATCTGCCATATATAACCAATGGCAACAAGGTCAAATTCAACCTCTTCTTCTAGATTTAATCACAACTTCTCTCCATATCACCTGCATAGAATTAACATAGTTTCGTCTCCTTTCTGTCCGTGTGATAATTTGTCTGTCAGTGATTCGAACCATTTATTGTTTGAATGCCCAATTCATTTTCGTAATCGTAACTTATTCATAAAAAATTTAGTTGTCAAAAAAATATCCTTACCTACCAATATTCAAACGCTTCTTGCTACTAATTCTCTAGACATTTATGAAATTAGTTATAATTATATAAAAGCAGAAAATATCAAATTATAAATGTAATTTTTAAAATATTGTAATCTCTTTATTTATACATGGCTAATAGCCAAAGCAGCTAAAGCCAACAAATAAAAGGAAAAAAAAATTACAATTGCATAACATTTTTATATATTTTTTAATTAAAAACATCTTATGCTGCGTTCAGAACCTCTAAATTAGGAATTAGAATTAGTACTTAGAATTAACGTAAATGTTTGTTATACGTAACTGTACGTTACCGTTCACAACCTTCAAAATTAATACTTATACTTATAAATTCAAATTAGATGTTTGTAGACTGCAAACCCTTACGTTAATTTATAATTGACGCATGCGCAGTAAGCTCTTGTCAACCTAAAAATTTCTATGACCATATTTTTTTGCTTCTGTCCACATCGTTGTGTTTTCTATGAGTATAAATATAAATTTTTCCTCTATTTCAACTCTTTTCAGAACCATGAAACACTCAAAAACTCATTAGCATATGTAAACAGCTGCCAAATATCTATCGATAAAGTAGAAATCGATAAAAATATCTGTCAGTGGCTTAATTTCTTAATTTTTATTGTGAATGCTGCTTAATTTCTACGTACAAATTTTATGTTAAGTACTATTTTCACGTTATTTCTAATTTATTAGGTTCTAATTTGGAGGTTCTGAACGAAGCATTATAGATAAATTCGCTACAAATTTTTAAGTATAGTTTGTTTTGTAATTGTAATTTTTTGTCAGTCTTGTATAAGAAACTTGTAGGAACTAGAGGCGCATTAAGCGGTGGGCGGATTGGATAGCCGCCCGGGGCCCACTAAACCGGGGGGCCTACCGAGGCCTACATACAAATATTTCCATTCTATTTAAAATGGTAGAGGACCCATTTTAATTTTACCGCCCAGGGCCCCCAAGCAACTTAATTCGCCACTGGTAAGAACTATACTCTTGTGTCTTCCATTTAATTATTATTTTATATAGAGTAGCAAACACTCCTTCACTTTCTCATGTCTTTC
Organism: Liopterus haemorrhoidalis; assembly: GCA_963971575.1. Taxonomy (NCBI): domain Eukaryota; kingdom Metazoa; phylum Arthropoda; class Insecta; order Coleoptera; family Dytiscidae; genus Liopterus; species Liopterus haemorrhoidalis. The sequence continues at coordinate 32,212,527 of OZ020612.1, read as the reverse complement.
ATGTTTCATGTACCCACTGCCGTTTCTTCATCTGATGCTCTTACTCTTCATCCCAAATTATAGCAATTATTGCTAATTCTTCGTTTGTAAATTTAGCTATCTCGAAAATCTCCGACGTAAAACTGATCAACTAGCACGGATGTGTGTGAATAGGCATCAGTGATACGTCACGGATGCCACTAATGAAACGGTACTGAGCAGATACGTCACGGATGCCACTAATGAAACGGTACTGAGCAGATACGTCACGGATGTGTGTGTATAGACCTTAATTATTATTATTATTTAGTGAGTAAAAGTGGCTATCGATACTAGTAAGGTATCGATACTTTCTTTTCGATGAAAGTATTTTAGTAGTCGATACTCTTTGTTCCAATATTTTATCTCGATAGTTCGAATATGTTATCACTACGATACTACAAAACGGTACTGATGCCAGGGTCGTTTTTTCGCCTAGGCCAACTAAGCCATGGCCTAGGTCCCGATTATATAAGGGGCCCAGTCGCCGGTCTTTTATTTTGTAAAGTTACTGATTTTACAAAAAAATAAATAAATAAATAACAAAATGAATAACATTAACATTATAAATATACCAGGAAATTTATATTTTTTTCGATTTATTGCTGTATGGAGACGATTGAGCTGAGCCTGAGTTCTGTTGATATTGTTTGCCGTTTTTGTGCGGAATCCGCTTCTATTGTTGTTCATCATCTTCATTCCACCAAAAGCAAATGCTGTTTGCAATGATCTCCCATTGGATGATTCCGCTTCTATCCCACCATACGCAACACATTGCCTTCTTACTGTAGGCACCTTTTGCTATTCCTTTCGGTATTTCACCCGGAGATACACAAACTTTCTTTCTTTGGACGTTTTTGAAGAGCAACCACGATTCATCACCAGTGACAAGAATTTTCAAAAATGACGATTGCTCGTTTCTCTGCATCAATTCGGTGCAAATTAGAACTCGATCGGCTTTGTTGTTGTCGGAGAGTTCGCGAGGCACCCATCCAGCCAATTTTCCACACTTTTCCAAGCTTTTTTAGGCGACAGACGATCGTGAATTGGTCGACACTGAAATCTTCGGCCAGTAGCCGGGTTGTCATGCTATCGTCCTTTTCCACGGCTGACAAAAGTGCCTGATCGTCGAAATCCGATGGCTGTCCTCTTCCTTCATCATGCTTAAGACTTGTGTCACCCGATTTGAACTTGTGGAACCATCTTTCAACTTGTTTTTGACTGATTGTTCCTTTGCCGAAAAGCTCGTTGAGATCGCGAATTAACTTATTAATTCATTACTCATTATATGACGAATATGAATATGATTTTCGACACGCTTTTTTTTCACCTAAAAACAGAAGAATATTTTTATAATTATTACATAAAACAAGCGTAATTTTTCAACTCAAAATAAACACTCAAAAAAAAAAAATCGTTGTTAATTTTGCATCAACCAATAATTTTAGTAAAGTTAAATATAGCGGTAAAGAATAATCAAGGTTAGAAATTAGGTCTCAAAATTACAACGCGTAAATTGCAATATTTTTTCTTAATTTGACTTGAATTCTTCTGGGATGAGGGCCCGTTAAATACCTATAGCCTAGGGCCCTATAAGACGGTCCTGACTGATGCCGATACAATATCGAAACCTTCGATCCATATTCATAATTCTCGAGATACCTAAAACAATATTTATATTAATAAAATTGGAGTGTTATTATTGGTGTTCGGCGGGAAAGCGATAGTAGATCATAAAAATTTCAGGAAGAGATCCGAGCGCTTATTTGGGGATTTCCGAGCAAGAGTTCATATTCACTTGAATTGTGTATAAGAGGACCGAAAGTCCCCGAATAAGTACTTGGGTCTCTTCGGGAGATTATATTGAAAAGAACCGCAATACACCATTAGTTCAAAAAGTAATTACATAAGAGTTGGCTATGGAAAAATGAAATAATGTCTACTGCAAGGTTTAGAATTAATTATCTGTCATCACTATTGTTTTATGTCATAAGTTTATATTGTTATATAAAGCTTGCAGTAGACATTATTTTATTTTTCTATAGCCAACCCTTATGTAATTACTTTTTGAACTCATGGTATAAAATGTATATAGTTATTATCTGTCTAATTTTGTAATATGTAACTAACAAGTAAAGTTCATTTTTTATGTTGTATATTGACAATACAATTATAATATTATTATAGTAATGGTGTACACGGATACGCCAAAGTCTGTTTACACCACAACAGTCACCAAAGTAACCAGATCTAGTTCCGTATTACAAATTGAGACGTATTATATAATCTGTCTCATTTTGTAATACGAAACTAGATCTGGTTACTTTGGTGACTGTTGTGGTGTAAATAGACTTTTAAGGAAACATGTGAACTTGTAAACCTGGCTTTTAAATGTTTGGTTAAGTTTTATTATATCGAGGTTATATTCACTCAAAAATTATATATGTCAGATAACAATTTGACATGTCAAAATTGCGATTGACATATCAAAATTGTGATAGACATGTCAAATATTTTGAAAGGTGCCACTTCAGAATTACCACCCTAAGATGATATTTTAAATATACAACATAAAAAATGAAATTTTAGAATTTCTTTTTTTTTTAGAATTTGAATTAGAATCTAAATTACTATATTTATAAAATCATAAAGTAACATTAAAATTAATTTTTAATTCTAAATAAATATAAAATTAGTTTCAATATTATATATTTCTTTAATTTTCTTACTTAAAGTCTGTTCCAAACGGTTAGGCGGAACTAGATTTTGCAATCTAGTTACTTTCATCGTTTAAATCATGCTTTTCAGCCGTTTTGTTTAAGCTTTGTAAATCATACTTGCAACAAACATTTTTTGGTTAAGATTAATATCATTTTAAAATGTCATTTTCTTTTTTTTTTTGATTTTTTGTGTCATCCCAGCAAACATTGAACTAACGGCCGAACGCCGGCAAACTGCTTTTACGCTGGTACATTGCTGGCACCAGAAGTAAGTGCAACGCCAGTATTAATAATGTACTTCACATTTGTATTTCGCACTCTGCCTATACGAAGTACTTTACCAGCATTTTATAAGCATTCCTTATTTGTATTAATCCAAGGTTATTTCTAGCGGGCCAGTGCTTATGTTTATAACTTTTTTTTAATGTAATAATTTGAAAAGTCTGACCGTTCTTAGTCATAAAACACCCTAATGGCGTGGCCTTCGAGGGTCGGTACAAGTGATATTCTGTTAGTATAAGTTCGGACGTGTTGGTGAATAGTTTTTAAAGATGTGTATTTGAATAGTTATTGATTGTGACCATTATACAGTTTTTTATTGTGATTTGTGTGTGTTTTGTTAGATTTAAGGACGTAGTTTACACAAACTATTTCATATTAAATTGTTTAATTTTTAGTTTAGTTCAATCATAGTTTTTTCATGTAATAAAATTTTCAATTATTAATAAATCTGATACAAGATTATAAATATGTCATTTAAAAAATATAATTTGTCATATTTCATTTTGAATAGTGACATCTTAAATATTTTGTAAATATAATACTAACCTAAAATAATACAAACTTAATCCAAAACTGTAAAGCTTTTTTTACAATATAACCAAGTTTCTAAAAGTCAGTAATACACTATAAAAATCACCAAAATAACCAGATCTAGTTTGTTCTTACAAAAGTGAACAGCTTATAGCATTAATGCTTATAAAATTTGTTTATTGAATTTATTTTAACAAGTATGATTTCTTTAGGTTGGCACTCTTCAAGTCAGGGGGAAAAGATGTGGTAGATAATACAAGACGAATATTGGCGAAAATTATTAGTCACCCCTTATCTTTAGGATGAAATTGGTTTGACCGAAATGGCAGAAAACCATTTTCTTAAAATTCTTCATTAAATTAATAAATTAAAGAAACTAATTCCTGTTATTCCTGAAATTATATTTATTTAATATTTATAAATAAATCAATAAATTATAACTGTTAATTCAATTTACAATCGGCTAGTTTTACCATCGTTGAATAAATTTATTTAACAACTTAAGTTAACAATATCGCATCATTCTATTGACAGCAATGTTAATTTCTTCATTAATAGTTTAAAACCGATGCGATATTGTCAACTTTACTTGTTAAATAAATTTATTCAACGATGGTGAAAATGGCCAAATGAGTATTTATTTTGCACCTAACCATTAATTTATTTTAATACTGGGTAAGTACACATATATTACATTTGAAACACTAGAGAGTGGGTATAATATAAGCACTAGTCTGTCAGAAATAAATCTTGCAACTAATGCGATTATTTTGCACTTTACCGTTGCTGGGCCAGCTAACGGCCACGGGGACACCGGGGTACTGGCCCAGTGCAAAATGCCAGCACTGGACCAATGCGAAATGCCAGCACTGGCCCAGTGCGAAATGCCAGCACTGGCCCATTACTTTCAATGCACTTTACCGTTGCTGGGCCAGCAACTGATACATCAATGGACCAGCTAAGGGCCACGGGACACCGGGGTACTGGCCCAGTACGAAATGCCAGCACTGGCCCATTACTTTCAATGCCGGCGAGTATGTGCTTTACCAGTACTGGTCCGGATAAAAATGTTTGCTGGGATTCTTAATACAAATATCCCATTTATTTATTTTTTTGTCATTAAAATATGTAAGAAAAATAATTTAATTTTGACATATGTCATTCGTTTCCATGGTTTCAGTGTTGGAATTTTAAATTTTGACATTCCAACGTGAAAAATTAAATAACCCAAGCAAGGTCCCTTTTCGTGACAACCTAAAAGAACGAAATTCCCATTTAGTTCCGCCTAACCGTTTGAAACAGACTGTAATTATTTATTTATTTTTTCTATGTCTTTCTGACAATTTAATTTTCCGTCTACTTATAGCTGTAGGTTGTACAGGAATTTGGCCTCTTCTGTTTCGACGAGAGGTTCCTAAAAATAATGTTAAAACATAAATTACACATTCAGATCAATTCTGTAAAAAGTTACTGTGTAATAACGTTATTACAACATAAAATATTATAAAAAATACAATGACTTTCATTCATGATAGTAACTGACCTTGCTCACAGAATTACAGAATTGGTCTGATTGTATCATTGAGAAGCATTGTAGACATACCTAATGCAAATGTGTTACATGCTGACACAAATGCTGAAGATGTTTTGATGTTTTTTAATCGAGACTCAAATTTTAATAAACGTTCTCTTACTTCAAACGGAGAATTTGTTAAAAAAAATTCGAACTCTGAATAGGCTGACCAGATTTTTTTTACAGAAAAAGAGTATACTAAAAGAAAAAGGCTACACTCCAAAAATTCAAATAATGAGCAAAAAACAGAGGTCCTCATTCAAAAATACTAGTGACTTATTCAATAAATAACAAAAAAAAAAAAACGGTCTTCACTCCCAAAATGGATGTGATGAGCAAAAAAAAAAAAAAAGGTCCTCACTTCTAAAATAGCAGTAATAAAAACAAGTGACCATAAAAAAGAGTATATTCAAGGTTTTTTTTGTAAAAAGTAAGAGTATAGAAAATATTACTCAAAAAAGAGTATAATACTCTTAAAAAGAGTACGTCTGGTCACCATAACTCTGAAGATATATCTTTAATAACAGAGCGACCTTCTCTTAAAATTTCTTCCATTTCTTTCTCCTGATTTTTATTCATATCTTCAGCATTTGCCTGGACATTCATACTCATTGTCTCGTTTTCAAAGTAATTATTATTCATTGGCTCAACGTTATTAGTCCTATACAAAGGTGCTAAAAAATCGTTTTGATTTTTTATATAGTTAGATAATTGGCTAAATAAAATATATTTATTGTTATAAATATACTATATATTTATCAATTATGCGGACCCGTGGGGGTTCGTGAAACAATTTTGACATTAAATTTACATCCCCCAACTTTTCACTTTTATTCAAATAACTCATTTAATAAAAATCCTACATGGTCAAGACTTTTTGTATTTGTTGTTATCTAACTAGTTATTGACATAACTAAACAATAATTAGTAAAAATTTAATTATTTTTATTCAACTGCAAATTATTTACAGAAAACTTATTATAATAAGATCTATTTTGACCAAGAAATGTTTGTATGAGTTTAACGCAGCGATTCCCAAACTGTGCGCCGCAGCGCCCTGGGGCGCCGCAGATTGGTTACAGGGGCGCCGCAGATGGGTTACAGGGGCGCCGCAGATGGGTTACAGGGGCGACGCGAAAATATTTCATTATTCCTACAACAGCGTTACTTAGACCAGTTTTTACTTGGGCATCGCGGAAAAATTCTAATAAATTAAGGGCGCCGGGAACCGATAAAGTTTGGGCACCACTGGTTTATAGGCATCTAAAAATCATTAGGTACAGAAAAAATTTGGGGCTTAATTAATTAATAATTAAAAAATTAACGCGTTTTGAGATTACGACATTTTTTTAATAGTATAATTTACATTATTCGTGAAAATTGTGAATTAAAAAAAAGCACAACTCAAAAACGGTTTGAGACAGTGACCTTGGTTCAAAATTTTTGTATTCTTCGTAGTTTATTTAATCTAGAAATAATTTGGGGATTTAATAGTTTAATGCGTTTTGAGATTTATTATGACTAATATTTTTAATGGCATAATTTAAATTATTTGTGAAAATTGTGAATTAATAAAAATTACAACTCAAATAACGGTTAGAGAAAATGACCTGAGGTTAGAATTTTTGGATTCCTCGTAGTTTATTTAGACTAAAAAAAATGTGAGGCTTAATTTGTTTAGCTTATTTTAAAATGATGTCAAATTTTAATATGACGTGATTTATAGAAATTTTCATCTTCGCATGGACATATTTCAAAAACGAAATGCGATAAAGACCTGCGGTTGAAATTTTTAAAATCTTGAGGTCCTTGTTGACTCGTAACCATATTTTGAAAGAAACAAATTTTTGAAAAATTTTATTTTTTTTAAATTTTAGTTATTTTTTTTATAAATCCTAACTATAAAATGGTTAGGGATACAAATCTGCGGTGTGAATTTTTAAAATCCACATAGATTGTTTAGTCTAAAAAAAATGGGCTTTAATAAACCGTTTATTAAGTTTTGTATGGGCAGTAATCCAAAACCCTTGAAAATGGCAAAAAATCGAAAAAATCGTATGGGGCAGACCTCAAAAAAATCGTGAATTTTTGAGCAAAACATATTTTTGTCTCCGATTTTATTGAAAATTGGTACAATTACGTATTTTTTGTCATAGATCAACAAAATTTGGTCCATTTTGAAGTTTGGGCAAAAATTTTGGAATTATTGGCGAAAAACTGACCCTAATCGGCTCTAACTCAAAAACTAGGAAAGCATGAATTTTTTAAATATTTTTTTCTTAATCCTCACCTCAAAATTAGCATAAAACAATATTTTGACTAAAATTGGAGTCAACAAATTTTTGACCAAATTTCAAATTTTTTTTCTACTAAAATTTATTGGTATATTGGTATGCTTATATATTTTTAGCTTTAGATCAGAAATATATGGTCACTTTTGAGTTACGGTCTAAAATTTTGACATTTGCAGCCAAAAAATTAAAAAAAAAAAACAGTCCGGCATAAGGCTCAGAGCCGGTGAAATGTTAGCCTACCTCCTTTTTTGAACTATCTTTATAAACTAATACTTACTTCTTATCTATATCAGCAATTCCCAAACTGTGCGCCGCCGAAATATTCCAATATTCCTCCAATTGCGTTAATTAGGCCAATGCTTTGACTTGGGGCGCCGCAGAAAAATTCTGATACATTAAGGGCGCCGGGAACCGAAAAGTTTGGGAACCACTGGTTTAACGTATTATAATTTGTAATTTTTTTTATTAATTTTGTTTTTTATTCTATATGTTCATCTATAAATGCATAAGGCCATTTATTAAAATAACGAGCGATACATTTTTGCCAATATTTATTATAATGTAGTGCCTATGAGATTATTGAGCCAGAAATTAAGTCTCAAGAACGACGTAAAATGCCTAGGGTTGGGATGGGGTCCACAAAAAAAAATGTTGTTCAAGAAGGGGTCCTCGGACTACATAAGTTTAAGAACCCCTGCTATACACAATTCAAATGAATATGAACTCTTGCGATTTCCGAAGTCTTTTAATGCTGGAATTGATGTGTGTATGAATTCTTACGTATAAACAATTATAAACAATTTTTGTCATTTATGGTATGTTACGTTAATAATAACGGAGATATATGTATATTTTAGTTTTAGGTTATACCCCTGTAAATCCCCAAATATTCATCTAATAGAAAAAATGCATTCAACAAAAAAGATTTGTTTTTTTATTATAAACATTTTTTCTTACACACATTTTTCTGTTAAGACAATAATAAGGGAGGTACTTAAGTTTTTTAATAAACAGTTTTAACCCCGAAAAACCCCCTAAGAGTAAAAATTTTAAAATGCATTATAGCCTATGTTAATCCTTCTTTGGAGGCCTCTTGCTTCCATCGCCTAACGCACATCCTGAGCCCAGGTCCTTGGCTGGACTTTTTTCATTTAAACTTTTGAAATATCTCCCTTATTATCGACTTACCAGCAAAAACTTATGCAATAAACTTGTTTATAATAAGAAAACAAATCCTTTTTTGTATATTCTTTTTATATACGAGTTACACGGGGGACACTATAATTTTTTACCCTTATTTTGCAATATTTCATTTATTATTTACTTTACATCAAAAATATGTCAGGAAATATTTTTTCTTCTCTTCAATGTAGTATAAGATATTTAATATATGCAGGGCCGGCGCGTCAAATTTTTCTATTGTGTGCAGAAAAAATTTGGCGCCTAACAAAGAAAAAAAAAACCCACACAATTGTTTATTTTTCTTTATATTTATTATTTTTATTATTATTCTCTAATTAACAAAATGAAAAATTTAACAAAATAATCAATGCTTATAACAAAATAACAAAATTAACTACATTAAACTTCAATTAAGTCTTTTACATTCTAACTCAATGGGACCCGGCTTTTAAGGTAGCGAATTCTTTTCTTATTTCTTCAGTATCAATACTTTCGGCTATTTTATGTTCTATTGATAGACAATAGGATATTTCCGCAACAACATATCGTACGATACAAACGAGACATTCAGTTGTAGACCTGCGACTCCAGGCTTCGACATGCCTACAACGCGGTACAGGTCCAACGTTTGAGTTTTATACGTGTGTAAACCAGGCCGAATTAATATACATATATTGCAATGTAATAAAAGGCGCCGTTAGGGATAAGACTTAAAAAGAATTTAAAACAAGGGCACGTAAAATTGCGTGATACAATATAATATGATATTAAAAATGTTCCTAAATAAAAAAAAAAAGTAAATTTTGAAGCGCCTTTTTTTACAGGCGCCTGTGTGCCCTGCACACTTCGCACACGCCACGAGCCAGCCCTGAATATATGTATATACATTTATTTATTTGGGGAGCTATAGGGAGAGCTATCTATAAACGAAATATCTCACTTATAATTTACTTATATTTACATTTAAAATATATACAAAAGAATGGTTTGGAATAAAGAAACGATTATTTTCTGTTCTACTTGAAACTGAAATATCTCACTTCATTTACGTCACAACAAAAATGTACATTACAAAATTCGTACGAAGGTACGGGTACTTCAGCTAGTAAATAATATAAAAGAAATAAATACGATAGTATAGTAACTGATTATGGTTATAGTATAGTATAGTATAGTACAGCGGTTCCAAAACTTTTTTGACCGCGACCCGGTACGAGGTTTTAAAATTTTTCGCGACCCACCTTATGAAAAAAAACATTTATTTACAAAACAAATTTTATTTTAAAGCAGTAGCTTTAAGCAATAAAGAGTAATAAATAGTAATAAAGAGTATAGTATAGTAATAAAGAATATAAAGTCGGTTTACGATAACTATGAGATGACGTCACACTTGATTAATTTAAGTACCAACGTTATGATATGTGAGGGACCAACAAGGTGAGTTTTTCAACTGTGACGTCATTTCATAGTTACAGTAAATGGACTTAAGTATAGTAATAAAGAGCACAAATACACACTATTCTAGTGATTAACTGACGTAAAAAAAATAATATGTACAAAAAAAATCTTTTTTGTGTTTTTATAATTTTTTCGCGACCCACTTTGGGAAACGCTGGTATAGTATATAGTAACTTATAGTTACTGAGGCCTCGCATCTTCGGGACTGGCATTGATTTTAGTAGAAAAAGCATTTTAGTAGAAATGTATTCAATGAAAAACACGAAACATATGTGGGAAAAAAAGTAGCTACTACTTGTTCCGTATGAAAAAACAATCAAATGCGGATGAAAAGATGATAATATTTGTGTTGAAACCGTTACTAATTATTTTTTCCAAAACTCTTGGCGGAAGCAAAAGTAAGTAACAACAATTTTAGATAAATTAAAATCAGACAAATACAAAAATTACGTTGCTGTAATATAAAAAGACATTTTGAATTACAAATTGAAAACTCATTTTGGAAAGACATTTTGGCTGGAAAGTAACATATTATTCTGTTTCGATCACGAGAAGTGATGATTCATCACTTCTCGTGATCGCTGAAGACGGAAACAGATTGTTGAGCAGTTTCCGAAACGTCCGAATTTATTTTTTATATTACTCTTGAAGTATTATATCTTTTTGATACTAATACTCATTATATTGTACTATTCTAGCCTAGCACTATCAGCAATGGCAAACGGCCAAAATAAAGGTGTCCGCATTAATATTGGACCATTGCAAAATAATTTCAAAGATATTACTAAAGTTAATAACGTAAAATATTACTACAACGAATATATTATTACAACGAAAATCGGCAAATTTCACATCTATCAGTGTTACTCAAAAGTTTTTCTAAAGTTCCAAGTGACATAATTAATAGTGAATCCTATGGAATAATATTTAACTATTTTATTAATTTTTCTCTATTTTATTCAGAATCCATGTATTCTTTATATTATTGTTACGTTTAAATGGTACAAACGTAAATTGATTAACCGATTTGGATAATCCGTTGAACATTGTATGTATAGATTAGAACTTCCCGAGTGTTATTGGCTATATCAGTGTTTCTCAACCGGGGTGCCACGACACTCTTACCGGGGTGCCACCGATTTGAAAAATTATTACAACGTTAAATTGCTCAGAACTTCCTGTTTGTTATAGGCTAATGATAATAATAATAATAATTTTTGCTGACGTTTCGTGGATGTACCGCGGGCGCGCCTGATGTGCGTCACGATAAGCACGTGACAGGCAAAAAACGAGTCTAATAATCGACAAGTGCGGCAAAATGCTTTATTATATTAAAACGAGTCGAAAAGCGACGAGTTTTGCAAACGTAGGGGGAGAAGCCCGGCGTAGCTGGGCTGAGGCCCTTAGTTGAACATATATGTTGTGACAGGGTGTGAAGCTTGCGCATTAAATGGGGGGTCTATACCAGTGTTTCTCAACAGGTGGTCCGCGAGTCAGTTCTTGGTGTTGCGCGGTTAGTGTTGAATTCTGAAAGTGGTCCGCAACTGTCGAAGGTTCGAGAAACACTGTTCTAAACAATGGCGAATTACATTGTTTCTCTGACAAATCAAAAAGTCAAGTGCATTAACACATATTATTGTATATTTATTTTGTGAGAGAATGTCACTGTATTTAATAATTTCACGCGCAACCTTCACATCCTGTCAAGACATATATGTTCAGTTGTTTGGGTTGAGTGATACTGCCCGAGAAGCCTAATTTTTGAAGTGAAACACTGATATGGGCGCGTAGGTTGTGAGGCGTTGTTATTATGTACAATATGTACTACTTGAAACAGTATGAGTTTGGAAAAAGATGCATGGGAGCGGGACGGGGAATCTCTGTCCAATAGACAAATAGACATAATGATCATCTAGTAGAATGTGTGAGAAAGAAATTTATGTGAGAATTCTACTAGATGATCTAGTAATAACGTTTCGACAGTTTTTATGCCCAACTGTGATTTAAGTGGGAATATTTAAGTTATTAGACCTAACTAAATATACAAGTGTTAAGTCCGTTCTACATTATAATTTTTTTCGAAGCACTTCAGATTTTTTGCGTAGTACTAACGTAAAAAGTATAATGTGAAACACAATTCTTCCTTCCAGGAAATTTTTGAGAAAAATTGGAGGGGGGGGGGCAGGATATATTTGAAATCATCGTTTACACAGTGATGACCTAAGAAACAGGTCCTCACTTCTAAAATTCATTTTTCTGCAAGCAATTCTGGGGGGGTCCAATAAGGGGCCAGAGCAATTGTACCAACTACCAACTTTTTGGTTTTTGTTTACAACTTAACTTTTAGAAGTTTATTAAGTTTATAAGAAGTTTATTTAGAACATATAATTAAATATAAACTTAGCACAATTAAATAATATTTATAAATTGGTTACTAGAGTTGTTTCTATAACCAAACTGTTGTCTGTCAACTGAATCTAGAATTTTTTAAGTTGGCAGTGAAGAGCATCACAAAGTAATAGAAGATGGAAGGTATCGCTGTCTTTTATTTTTTTCCCCCACTATATTCTGTTGTATCAAAAGTTGAAATGACGTCAGAGTTGGATAGTATTGAAAAAATTATAATGTAGAACGGACTTTAGAATGTGAATTGATACTTGTTCTCTGACGGTTCTCTGTGTCTATCATTGTCTAATATAGTGCTTAAATTACAAAAGTTGTCTACATTAAAATCTTGTTATAATATATTTTTATTTGATTACGTTGTTAAAAAAAAAAAATCGTATTTCTTGCACCAGTCCCCGCCAATAATCGGGCTTGCTCTGCTTTGCCTATGAACTTTTGAGTTTCATAGGCTTAGTTTTTAAAAATATAAGTTGACATATTTTATACTTTTAATAAAAGTTAATAACGGCAGTAATGAGTAGTACAATTAATGTCATGAATGGAAATAATCTACCTCATAAGAATTATAATTTTACATAGGCCCACCCAATTAGTGAAGCTTTCGACTTTATATTTCTTTGGAGGATTGCATCATAATATGTATCACATTTTAAAAGAAGCGAATTACACAAAACATTTAAATAAATACATTAGAATATATTCGCCGCTTGATATGAATGTTTTCAGCATATTTCTTAAAAACACTAATTATGTGCTAGCTATACTGATTACTGAAAAGTACCATCAAGAGTAAACGTGTACATGTAAGTGTAGTGGCGGCGCTAGTGGGGGGTCCGGGAGAGGCAGAAATGCTGGGCGCAACAAGGATCTGTATTTTAAGGAGATCTTTACTTATATATTAGAAGTGAGGACCTTTTTTGTCATCACTTGTATTTTAGAAGTGGGGACTTTTTTTAGGGTTTTGTAGATATGACCACCAAAAAACGCTTATGTCGTCACTCATGTGTGTCTGTCTATCTGTCTGTGCGGTAGAAATTGTAGCCAAAGGGCTTAACGTAGAAAGTTGAAATTTGGCATGCTTATACAACTATTTGATCTACAAATAGGAAAAATGTTGAGAGTTCAAAAAAACACATTCCGAGATAAATATAAACAATTACGTATTTAATATATATATATATATATATATGTATATGTATATGTATATTAATAAAAAAGGTATTTTATGAATAATAAGACATGATTTTATTGATCAACTAATACGTCTCGCACATCATATGATATATTTTATACTATTCCATTTACATAAAACAAAATGCCTTAGCAACGATATAGCACCCCACGATCGTTAATAAGGATAAATGTTGCATAATTATATTGTCGCTAACACGGCCAGACTGACATGCGGAACGTTCTCGGGACGCAACTTTATTCTTCACACCATTAACAGCATTGTTGTTATCAGCAACAGCAACCTGCGTATCACTAGTGGTCTGCTCCATACCAACAACACCATGCTGCATCTTGCGTACCAGTAACAGCATCCTGCATACCAGGAACTCCATTCTTGAGCTGGTCCACCATTCATCTTCTACTGCATCTTGAAAGTCTTCACCTAATTCATTATCTGTAAATAGAGCAAAATTGGGCGCAGAGTTGATTTTTTACAAAATCAACCATGCACCACTTTCAATTAATAAAAGTAAATATTTATTTAAAACCGAACTCTCCAGGAATACTATAAATTATGATCTGAAAGCTTAGAGACTATACGTTAACATTTCATTTCTCTATCACGAAATCAGTGACTAGATCAACAAGCTCAGATACTCAGTAACTATCTATTAGTTTCCTTCATTACAGATTGTCTACAGCACAACAAGCTCAGAGACCGTTTATTTGTTTCTGCACACACAGTGCTTTATCATCAACATCATCAGCCCGTCGCCATAGCTCACTATCTGCCACCATGGTTACAGAGCTATTACCGGACTGATGCCACTGGCAGCGGCATGTCTTGCGGTACTCGACAACCTTTTCTCTCAACTCATTAGCAATTACATTTATCAGTTTATTCTGCCAATCCAATCCCAGTGATCTGTCATTTATCTTTTCCAATAAACGTTCAACTTTAAAACTCAAATCTCGAAACTCAGATCTTAATTATCCAATCTCAAATATCATAACTCAGACATTAAATCACAAATATCAAAAACAAAATCTCAAATCTAATTTTTACACATTATGGCTAACACGTGCCATATGATTTAACCAAAACAACCTCTTACCTCTTACCATTGTCGTCAACAATCTAATTAGTTACCTTCATACAATGTGTTTGTTAATAACAAAGCAACGCTCGTTCATCCTGACAATTATTAGAGATCTGCTTTGGATAATTAATCCTGACATATTCTGCATTTTTGAAAAAATGTCACATTTCAAATTTATTCCAATGAGTGTCATTTCCTTAGAAACCACTTAATTTTTGACAATATAACTTGAAATTTGCCAATTTATTATCTAGCTCATAATTCATACTACCTTTATATGATTCTCAATCGTCACCTTTAACTGAAAACTTGACATTAGCCTTTGCAATTTTATACGACAATTTCTTTGCACCAATATAATGGTTGCATTAAAAAAAATATTTTTAATATTGCACTTATAGTCTTCTATTTTAATTTTCTTGTGGGTGATAGGCCAATCGCACTTCTGATATTAATAAAAAAGGTATTTTATGAATAATAAGACATGATTTTATTGATCAACTAATACGTCTCGCACATCATATGATATATTTTATACTATTCCATTTACATAAAACAATATGCCTTAGCAACGATATAGCACCCCACGATCGTTAATAAGGATAAATGTTGCATAATTATATTGTCGCTAACATGTATATGTATATGTATATGTATATATATATTAAAATTTTGAGTGGTAAATGAAACCTTTTAATGCGTGAATCAACAAGTAAATTTCTATTTTTGAAAAATCATTTTTTTTACTGCATTTTTGCCAAAATATGTCAAAAAACTTTTGTCCCCCCACTTTATCTGCCTGGTTGATCTAAATATCTGGAAAATTTCCGAAATGAACATTGATGGGAACCGGAATAGTTCAACAGGAATTTATTATCAGTTTGGTTTTTCGAAAAATGTCGATTTTTTTGTGTCGTAGATAAAAAAAATCATTTAAAGAAAAATTATTATGTGGTATGAAAAGAAAGCTATTAAAACATAAATTACGGAACAAAATGTCGTTTTTAGGGTTTTGTAGGTATGACCAATAAACCCTTATACCGTCATTTTGTCGTCTGTCTGTCTGTCTGTCTGTCTGTCTGTCTGTCTGTCTGTTTGTCTGTCTGTCTGTCTGTCTGTCTATCTGTCTGTTGGGTAAAAATTGTAGCCAAACGGCTAAACCTAGAGAGTTGAAATTTGGCATGCTTATACAACTCTTTGACCCGCACATAGGAAAAATACTAAAACATCTAAAAAACATACCCCCCTAAAAATATAAACAAAAATGTGCTCATCGAAAACAAAAATATTTTTTTTAAATTCTGAGTAGGGTATCAAATGAAAGCCCTTAGTACGTGGATTAACGATCAAATTTTTATTTTTGCAAAATAAATTATTTTGATGCGATTTTTGCCAAAATTGTGCAAAAAAAAATTTTTGTCCCACACCCTGTAGCCCAGATGGTTTAAACTAAAAATCTAAAAAAATTCTAAGTAATGTATATTGGTGTGAACCGAAATAGTACAACAGGAATTTTTGATCAGATTATGTTTTCGGAAAATAACGCATTTTTTGTGGTTTTTGGTTCACAAAGTACAAAAGTTATACCAATGTAAGACACTCACATGCAAGGCGTGAGATAGCGTAATTGGTTAGAACACTGGTGTCGTAAGCTAAAATTCGCTGGAAAACGAAGGGTTTCGAGTTCGATTACGGAGTGAATTTTATTTTTTCTGTTTTTTTTTTTTGCATTTTTATTATGTTGAAATTATTTTGTCAAAATTCTAGTTATATTTTGACAAATGTTGTATTTAATTTTTAAGAGCGTAAATTTAATAACCAGTCATATTATATGATTAACAGACGATAAATTATTTTAAAAATATCGTTCATTTTGCCGTGATTACTACAAAGTAAAATTTGTCCTACACACTCAGCATACCGCCTTCACTTATTATATACCTGCGAAACCCTGAAATGTGTGAATATTCACACTTCACATCAATTTTTTAAATTCGTTTCTTTTAACACGATTTTTTTCCAAAAATGTGCTAAAAAAGTTCTTGTCCCGCTCCCTTTTACCCAAAGAGGTTAAACTAAAACTCTGAAAAATTTATAGAAAATGTACATTGATGAGAGCCGGAAACGTACTAGAGGAATTTTTGATCCGATTGCATTTTTGAAAAATATTGTAGTTTTTGTTTTTTGACTAAATTAAATATTTTTTAATTCATGGCTAAATTATGGCTAATAATGTTATGGATTATTTGTATTTATGACTAAGATAGTGTGTCTTTTTTTGAAATAAAAAATATAATAAAAAAGTTTTAACAATCGAGATCATAAGTGTAGACTTCACGCATATGAACATCACACTATACTCTACACTTTAGAGTGTAGTTTGTAGTGTTCAGTTATTTTATTATACTATTATACGTTGTGATTCAACCTATTATTTGAGTTATTGTTTTTACGGTATCAAAGAGGAATAAGTCATTTATAGTAATGTTATACTTATAAATCAAATAATACATTATTAATAGTGAGAAATACGTATCTGAAATTGAAAAAGATTAAACCATTATCAATATATTTCTTATTAATCTAATAAAAAGGTGAATACAAAGCAAATGCAGAAAAAAAAAAACGCTGGGATTTTTGGCAAATTTTTTAAATTGTGTTAAATTAAATGGAAGCTCTTAGTACTCAAGTATCGAATAAAAGTGATTATTAAAAAACTGTTGATTTTGATGTGAGTATAGAACATATATTCCTAGACATCCAGTATTATGTCGGCTTCTTGCACTTATTAAATACCTGCAAAACCCTGAAATGTGTGATAATTCACACTTCACCTTCAATTTTTTTTAGGTCATCACTTGTTTTAGAAGTGAGGACCTTTTTTTTAAGGTCATCACTTGTATTTGCACCTGTCCATTAATAACGATATGAAAAATGATGTTCTCCTGAAATATTTCCTGCTCCCCCCCAGATTTTACTCAAATATTTCCTGGCCCCTCCAGGTTTTAAGATCTAGCGCCGCCACTGTGTAAGGGGCGCTCAAAAAAGAAACCAAAAGACTCAAGCCGGGACAGAAAAAAAAAAATGCCAAAAAACTTAATTTTTAATCTTAGAGATTCCAACTATAGGGGGGCACTTTTTGCCCGGGACCCCAACCATTGTTGAGTCGAAATTAAATGAGTAGGTACATAAAATAGACTGAAAAGGCACAAAATGAGATATAAAATAAAGGCAAACAAATACCATAAAAATTTATGACAAGTGTGATTTTTCACAGATTGCAGCGATTTGTAGAAATTTAATAAGTGTCTGAAGCCAACATAATGATAGATGTCTAGGAATATTTGTTCTATAATCACAACAAAATTAACAGTTTTTGATAGTCATTTGTATTCGTCATTTCGAGTACTAAGAGCTACCATTTAATTTATCCAAAGAAAATTTAAATAATTTGCGAATATTTCGTCCCAATAAAATTGTGTTAAAATTAAAAGTTTCTAATAAACTACTTTTTGTTCCTTTAGTATAAGTCTTTGATAGATAGATTGATATCAGACAATACATTTTAGAAGAATAATTATATTTTTCAACAACATAAAAATTCTTTATTTTTCGAATAACTACCCTGCTGAAAAATTCCTGTTGAACTATTCCTGTTCCCATCAATGTACATTATTCAGATTTTTTTCAGATGTTTAGATCAACCCCGATAGGAAATTTTTGGCGAAAATCTTATAAAAAAAATTGATATTTCAAAAATAAAAATTTGCTTGTTTATCCACGCATTATGAGGTTTCATTTGATACCCCACTCTAAATTATATATATATATATATATACATACAGTGCTGTGCAAAACATTTGCAACTGTAGGTTCAGTATATGTTCATATATGTTTGAATATTGTTGCCCTTTTTAAATTAAATTCAATCAGAAATTTTATTTATTATTATTTTTATTATTAATAATTTTTCGCAAATAAAATACATAGATAATAATAGATATAAACTATTTTTTATATAAAAACAATAGAAAAATAGAAAATTATTAATAATTAGCATGTGCAAAACACTTGCAACCTGCATACATATTAAATAAATTTCATATTAAATAATTAATATTTTATGGGGAAACCTTTTTGTTTATTGACTAAGACACATCGGCGCGGCATTGATTGAATTAAATTATTAATTATGGTAACTGGAATGGCCCCCATTGCCTTTTTGCTTCCTCAAACTAATCGTGTGGGTTTTTGAATCTGTGATTGCCTATTCGGCGTTTGACAATCTCCCAAAGATTCTCGATGGGGTTGAAGTCTGTGGACTGTGCTGGCACGGCCAGTTAATAACATCAATATTTTGATCTTTGATCCAATCTTTGACGATCTTGGCCGTATGCTTTGGATCGTTATCATGCTGATACCTCTAAATCAGTGGCATATTCCAGTCTGCGTACGGAATCATTGTATTTTGCAAAATATATCTATAATCCAAAGCATTCATGTTGCCATAAATTCGTCTAAGTGGACCTATTCCTTGTGCCGCGAAGCATCCCCAGGCCATAACGTTTCCACCTCCAAACTTAACTGTCCCTTTTGTATATCTCGGATTAAATCTTTCATTTCTAGGCCTTCTGACATTCGGTTTGCCATCACTTCCAAATTGAATTTTGTTTCATCTGAAAATAATACTGATCCCTATTTGTGTTGACTCCGGTTTTTACAAATTGTAAACGAACTAACCGACTTTTATTTGAAACAAAATGTTTTTTGCTTTATTAGCTGCGTAGATTCTGGTAACCGACGAGTTCATCAAAAATCAATTCATCGAAAATCAATTTATCGAAAATCAATTCAACGAAAATCAATTCATCGAATGATCAATTCATCGAATCGTCAATTCATCGAAAAAAAAATATTTTGTAAATATTTGAGAGGAATGCCGAGGGGATCGAAAAGTCAAAAAAGCAGTGGTCAATAAAAGTAGACAGACTAAGAAATAATTGCATAAATTTTTTTATATGGTTTAAATAAAGTGGCATAGTGTTTGAATATAAATAAAGAAATATAATAAGAAAACTTATATAATAAAACAAATAAATTTTTTGTTTTTAAGCTTTAATAAGACAGGTTATGGGCAATTGCACGCAAATAATTTTTATAAATTTATACACAATGATACGCATTTTAATTGGGCTAATATGGGGGAAAATAAAGTACTATGCATCTAAAAACAAGGTAATTAGGTTAGGTTTAGTTAGAAAAAGTCTAAAACCGAGCGGAGTGAGTTACCCATCTTCTAGTTTAAGGACAAAGCACTATTTTAGGTTAGGTTAGGTTAGTAAGGGTTTTGTTAGAAGAAGCCGAGCGAAGCGAGCTACCCATCTTCCAGTTTAATGACAAAACACTATCTAAGGTTAGGTTAGGTTAGTAAGGGTTTGGTTAGAAGAAGCCGAGCGAAGCGAGCTACCCATCATCTAGTTTAATGACAAAACAAACTCACACTAACATAACAATACCACCTGTTTACAATTACCGTACATTGAACAAATCATGTGTGGTATGACGCGGTGTGACACATGCGCAGTTGCGTAGGTACCTATTCTAGTTATTTAATAAGTGTAGTCTGTCAACTTTTATTGACCACTGCTTTTTTGGCTTTCCGATCCCCTCGGCATTCCTCTCAAATATTTACAAAATATTTTTTTTCGATGAATTGACGATTCGATAGTAGGTATTAGGGCGATTGAGCCCTACCCCACCACTTTTTAAAAAGGGGGTGTGGCCTAATTACTGATAACCAATCAAAAGCATGATGAGTTAACTGAGCCAATTAGGGAACCAAATTGAGGCGTGGAAACTGTGCAATCAGGTGACCAGATCAGGTGCGGAGCCGCGCTCGAGGCTAGGGGCCGCCCGTCACCCCCGCTGCGCCTAGCTAAGCCTAATCTGGGGTGGGGCGGGGCGTGGACTCGCCCGAGGCTAGTTCCCACCCCCGTCACAGCTGCACCTAGCTAAGCTTAGCCTGGGGTGGCGCGTGAGATACTGTTTTTACTTAAATCAGCAAAATTTAATTAATCGAGCCCGGGAACTAAATCGCGGCCGTGGGAATTTTCTTATAAGCGCGGCGTCCTTTGATGTGGCCGACACCTGGCCAGGTGTTAATTTCAGGTGTGCAATCAGGCAGGGGTGTACTCAGAAAAGTTAAAATGCAGGAGCGTACTAAAATTTAAATCAAATTTAAAATTCTGACTCGAAAATTCAAGATGGAGTAATAGGGCCTTAAGAAATAAAAATTCGAGATGGCGTAATAGGGGACCTTAAGATGCAGGAGCGTACTAATTCGGACTCGAAAATTCAAGATGGGCAATAAGGCCTTAAGAAATAAAAATTCAAGTTACAGGTGACCAGATCAGGTGCGGGGCTAAAAACAGGTCATAGTATGAGAGCTGTTTTTTAGCCCGCACCTGATCTGTGTACGAAATAATTTTGATATGCCCCGAGTTTTCGATGAAAGTGACTACTATATTCGGGATCGAAAGGGTCTTAACTGGAAAAATAGGAAATATCAAGTGTGACAGTCATGTGAAAGCCCTAGGGTGTGAGGAAAAACGTTAGAATGAGAACCAACAGCAACGCTTAGCCGTAAATGTCTGTTAGAGAGCAACACAATTGCGGGTTTTGCAAGCCCGTCTAACCATCGTGTCTAAGACAAAATACTGCCCTACGTGTAGGGTGCAAACATCAAACTGTCAAAGTTCTCTTTCTGTTTTACCACGTCGAGTATTTACAATACTGATGAATAATACTTTACCTAGTTAACGTTTCACTACGCGTTCGATGGGCCCCTCGGTCGTGTGAGTGTTCTCTCATTCTTTACTACTATCATCTCGGTGGTTGGAAATTTGCAGCAGTTACAACACGTCTAGTAACTCTGGGCTTCAACCAAAGATTAATACAAAAAAAAAGCATGGTGCTCTATTAGAAACATTGGAAAGAGATAAAAGACTTCCGGTTAGCAACAGTACATTTTGAGGAAAATATTCAATACAAAGATAATGCAATTTAGCAGTTTTATGCATCACAGTTAAACACCTACGCAATATTCGGAGAATTTCTTTATCTCGATTGAACACTCCATTCGGTTAAGATAAAAAGTTACTAGTTGCAATTAGGTTGTAATTATCATTGATTCTATGGGGAAAATAAGCGAAAATGAACATTCTTAAAAATTTTCTTTCTCTCTCTCTTTCTCTGTCTCTTTGTCTATTTCCGGACTATAAATACTAATATTGGGTGATGATGATTAGTCATTCTTTATTTAATCGTTAAAGAACATACACGTCAGCTATTAAAATGGAAAATTTTACAATTGTGAAAGATTATAAGAAAGTAATTAAGCGATTTAATGTACAAGGACGAACAGTTGAGTTTAACATTAAACCTATACCAGAGGGGCAAAGCCCTGTTGCGTGGATACGAAGCGCAATTGAAAACATAATTTTACACGCTACATCAAATGTGGAGCCAAATGATAAAGTTGGATTTTCATTTTGTAGCAAAGATTTGAAAAAGGGCCAGGGTTGGAAAAACTTTGTAGATGCTTCTGCAGTTACTGTGGACGATGTTTGGAATGTGCTATCGGGTATATTTCAATCAAATTCTACAGGACTAAACACAGACACGTTTTGCCTTGGTAATAATAATATTATACTTTATTAAATAAATATATTAATTTTTAATTTATTTAGGTGTAACAACAGTGCGATTACCTACCGGCACGGGCAATAACAGGCGAAACAAGTACAACACTTTTAATGAAGAATGCGCGATGCGTCGAGGCATAATTAGCATACAAAATAAAGACAATTTATGCCTACCTCGCGCACTAGTTGTTGCTATTGCGAACGCAGAAAAAGATGTTAATTTTATTAAAGTGCGGAAGGACACAGCAAAGCTGCAAACAATTAGAGTTTTAAAGTTGATGGAAGACGCAGCTGTAACCATTTCCGTAGAAGGCGCAGGGATACCTGAGCTACAGCAGTTTCAACGTTACTTTGCCGGTAAATATAAAATTTGTGTTTATCAATACGGATGCAAAGGAAGAGACGTTGTATTCGAAGGAGAGAGCATCAACGACGATGACCAAGCAATTTTTTCGTTAAATCTCTTGTATCACAACGGGCACTACAATGTAATCACTTCGCTAACCGCCGCATTTTGCTGCAGTTATTATTGCGAACGCTGCCACGTTCCATACAACACCAAAAACGATCATAGATGCGGAGGCATGTGTCAAGCATGTCAGCAAATTCCAGCGTGTTTGGCTGATATTAAAATAAAGTGTAATGATTGTTGCCGCTGGTTTAAAAGCAAACAATGCTTTGATCACCATGTAAAACCGAATTCTTTGGGTAAAAAATCCGTATGTAACCAAATTGTATGTTGCTCTATTTGTTTAAAAACTATTAGTTCGGGCAGGGTGCATATTTGCGGAGAGGTGTATTGTAAAATTTGCAAAAAACATGTTCCACAAGATCACATGTGTTACATGCAGGTCGATACTGGCTCTCCTAAAACTAAAGATTTTTTGTTCGTGTTTTACGATTTGGAGACGCGACAAGAGAAAATAATCGATGACAATACAGTCGAGCACGAGCCCAATCTTTGCGTTTTTAAACAATGTTGTGATAAATGTATAGATGTAAAAATATATATATGTCAAAATTGCGGGGTTAAATTACAGATTTTGAAAAACAATGTTATTGAGGGATTTATGACTTACTTACTAAATGCAAGAAAAAAATTTAAAAATATTGTAGTAATAGCTCATAACGGTCAAGCGTTTGATCATCAGTTTGTCTTAAGCTATATATTGACAAGAATCGATTTAACCCCGGAGTTGATTATGCGGGGTACAAAAATTATTTCGATGGTTTTGGGTAACATAAAATTTTTAGACTCGTTAAATTATTTCCCAATGGCATTAGCAAAATTGCCAATAGCATTTGGCCTTGGCGACAATTTTAAAAAGGGGTATTTTCCACATTTTTTTAACACCAAAGAAAATGAAAATTATATTGGTCAAATGCCCGATTTAAAGTATTATAGTCCGGATACAATGAAAAAAGATGAGCGTACCAAATTTTTGAAATGGTACGAAGAGCATAAATTCGACCAGTTTAATATGCAGCGCGAATTTATTGATTATTGCGTTTCGGATGTCAACATTCTCTCACAAGCATGTTTAAAATTTAGAGAACAATTAATTTCTACAGGAAACGTTTGTCCCTATACAGAAGCGTCTACAATAGCATCGGCATGCAATAAAGTATTCCGCCGCAATTTTTTAAAACCCAATACAATCGGTATAATTCCAAAAGGAGGGTATCGTTGTTGCGATATTCAATCTAAAATTGCAACCCAGTGGCTTATTTGGGAAGAACACACGCAAAAAATTAATATTTTACACGCAGCAAAGCAGAAAGAGGTTAGATTGGGCGGGTTAAAAGTTGATGGATACTGCGAGCAAACTAACACAGTTTTTGAATTTCAAGGGTGCTATTACCACGGGCACCCCGAGTGTCAAAAATTTTCTAGAGATAAACCATTACACGACAATCCCATGGAAACTCTTAATCAGCGCTATGAGTCAACGGTGACTAAAACAAATAGACTCGAGGCGTTAGGGTATAATGTTCTTCAGATGTGGGAGTGTCAGTTTCGACGATTGCTTCAAACAAGGCCTGAAATTGAAAAATTTACTAACGCATCTCCCATAATTACAAACGCTCCCCTAAACCCCCGCGACGCGTTTTACGGTGGTAGAACCGGAAACACCAAAACATACTACAAATGTAAAGCCGGCGAGGAAATTAAGTATATAGATATTTGCTCTTTATATCCGTGGGTGTGTAAATATGGGAAGTATCCTGTTGGTCACCCCACTGTATATCTGGGGGAGGAATGTCCGACAGACTTGACAGGAGTTGACGGTATAATTAAATGTACTATTTTACCGCCACAAAATTTATATCATCCTGTGTTACCTTTAAAACTAAATAATAAATTAATGTTCACGCTTTGTCGCACATGTGCACAAAATTTAAATACACGCGAGTGTGTACACAACAATAACGAGCGTGAAATAACAGGTACATGGGTTATAGACGAGGTTATAATGGCTCAGAAGAAAGGATATCAAATGGTTAAAATTTATGAAATTTGGAAATTTGAGATAGTACAGCTCGATAAATCAAATAATATTGAGGGTCTGTTCACTAGTATGATGGATAACTTTTTAAAAATTAAACAACAGGCCTCGGGCTGGCCTTCGGGGTGTGTGACAAAAGAGGAAAAAGACGCGTATATTGAGGAATTTTTTAATCAAGAGGGAATTAAATTAGAATTTGTAGAAATTTCAGAAAACCCTGGGTTAAGAGCACTGGCAAAATTAATGCTCAATTCTTTTTGGGGTAAGCTGGGTCAACGGGAAAATCAACCAAAAACAAAAATAGTAAATAAGCCCGATGAATTTTTTAATATGATGTCTGACCCCGGAATTATTGTCAATACCGTACTCCCAATCAACGATAATATACTTGTTGTAAATTACGAACATATAGAGGAAACCTACGATGTATTATCGACTGTAAACGTCTGTTTAGCAGCGTATACTACAATCCAGGCTAGGTTAAAGTTATACGAGTATTTGGAATATTTGGATGAAAGAGTACTGTACTACGATACAGACTCGGTAATTTTTGTTTCAAAATCAGGGTATGTTGACCCTGCGCTGGGAAATTGCGTAGGTGACATGACGGATGAATTGTCGGGATACGGGGCTGGAAGTTATATTACAGAATTTGCTTCTGGTGGACCTAAATCGTATGCATACATTGTATATTCCCCGGGGTTAAATAAATATACTGAAGTTTGTAAGGTGAAGGGAATAAGTATTAATTACGAGGTTGAAAAGAATGTAAATTTTAATTCGCTAAAAGAAATGATAATGAAAAACGCGGAACCTAAGAAAATTGCGTTTAAAGCCATACGTAGGACGCAAACGCACGAAGTTGTTACACGTAGTGAGGAAAAACTTTTTAAACCCACTTCGTGTAAAAGAAAATTTGATGGGTATAATTCAGTACCGTACGGGTATAAAAAAGCGCGCATTGAATAAATTTGAGCGTATTTTTAATTATTTAACTATTAATATAATTGGACATATGCTGTGTTTAGTTATTATTATAATAATTATCGCATGTAAAATTAATGTATACTTTAAGCTACTTGATTGTTACTATTTTTTGTTTAAATGAAAATTATAAAATGTTGAAATAGTGTACCTTTTGCGCTCATCAAAGCTGTGTCATATAAAAACATTTCACATACAGCTGATAGACGTAATAATACACAATTATTCTATTCGATTTTGTTGGAATAAATACGCACTGTTTGTATCAGATCAATAAAAAGGTGACGGTCAATATAATTGTACATATGTAGGGTCTAGTTATTATTATAATAATTATTGTGTATATTTTAAGCTATTTAATTGTTACTACTTTTGTTAAATTGTATTATTATTTATGTTTGTGTACGTACTAATAAATATTTTATACATAGTATTTTTAGTTTAACATTTTCCTCATCGTATTATTTATACACTGTTTTTAACGAAATATATAAAAACAATTAATTGATTGTTTATAAATTGAATGAGTGATTATTTTCAAGTTATTAACGAAAAACAACTGTTACGTATACTTTGTAAAAATATATAAGGTGCACAAAAATAAATAATTTAACTCAGCACATCGGTGGAAAGATACACAGTCGATGTCGACTAACACAAACTAATGTCGATGGATCACAAGATAATTTTAATTCCTACAAGCGTAGCCTAGTGGCAACACACGCGCTTTGCGGTGCTAAGATCTCAGGTTCGAATACCGTTCAGACAGGGACTGTTTCACAGAATAAAAATTGTCCTGGTCAATTGCCGAAGCAGCAAAGGCCGTAAAATTAAAAAGTGTCTCTTGACTTCGACCTTTATTCAAATAATAAAATTGAAGTCGGTTAATAGGGGGGGGGGGGGGCGATACGTATAAATTTTATTTTTTCTTAAAAGTACATTTTTTTGATAATTGAATGTTAGTAATGTCACCTAACAAAACAAAAAATCACAGTTTTTTATTTTAATATTTCAGCCAAATTTTTAAATTAAAATATTATAAATTTGAAATAAGCCTACCAAAGCGCGAAGGTTGCCGAGTAAATATGACTGAGCATGACGTCAAACCCTAGACGGCCCCAGACTACAACATAATCTTTACGTGTGTATATTGTATTGTTCGAGAGTTTTGTATTTGTTCTTAAAAAAATTTTCACGCATTTATTATTAATATGACAAATAAAGATTTTGTTAGGGCGCAGAGTAACAATTTACCCGACATTGATTCTTTTCTTCCTTTACTTTTGTTTTTTCACCATTAGGTAATGAAATAAATTGTTTTTGTGGAGTTCTAAACAAAGTATTTGTTCACATTGGTACTAAACAATATTTTCGATGTTTCGAAGTACTGGACCTTGGATCTTACATGTTTTATATATTTTAATATATAATTTAATTCGGTAAGGATGTAGAATAACTTTATTTTAATTAAAATTACTCTAACTTTACACAATCTATAAAAGTTATGCGAGCAAATAAGTTCACGACAGACTGTGTACCGTGTCGTGTACGCTGTAGACTGGGTAGGCTGTACGCAGTACACTAGGTAGGTTCTGACGTCATACATTGTTTTCGCGCACTACATACATTTATGATTTTTAAGCCTTCAAATTAAAAAAAATTCAAAACTGTTTCTATGTTTATATGCAACAAAAGGAATATAATAAAAATAAAAAATCATGCCTAACCCCTTTTGCCGAAGCAGCAAAGACCATTAAATTAAAAGGTGTATCCTGTCTTCGGCCTTTATTTAAATAATAAACTTAACACAGTTCTTCAAAGAAATCCAGACCTTCGTATATTAACACAAATTTATGATGACTGCCCTGATTTTTAAAACATGGTGCCTCAATTGAACACTCCATTCGGATAAAATTTCGGTTAAAATTTTAGTCAGTGCAATTAGGTTGAAATTATCATTGATTTTATGGGCAAAATAAGCGAAAATGAACATTGTTAAAAAAATTCTCTCTCTCTCTCTCTCTCTCTCTCTTGTCTATTTCCTGACTATAAATACTAATTACATACATTTATTAATTTTGTATTAAAATATCTATTATAATCTAATTTTGTATGACACTTGATCACAGTAACGTATTACAGAATGAGACAGGCATAAGCTGTTCACTTTGTAAGGACAAACCAGATCTGGTTATATTGGTTATTTTATATTGTTATACGGATTTTAAATGTCAATTATAAATATTCCTTACGATGTAAAACCGAGATTGGATTTATTGGTTCTGATAATTTTTAAGTGACATTTTTATAATTTTTAAATACCAACATGACATACAGTTTCAAAGGTGCAAACTATTGAAAATAAAATTTCCTCTTAGTTTGTTCTTACAAAAGTGAACAGCTTATAATATTCGCCGCTTTTATATTTATATATGTGTCAAATACTGTTAGTTATTTTCTCTTTCTCTGACATAAATTATTTTTGATTAAACCTGGAATTAACGACTGCTAGGTTAGTCAGGCTGATAAAACTGCTCATCATTTCTAGGATAAATATTTAATAACCATAAGTATTTTATCATCTTCAGTAATAGAATGTATATATTACAGGTATAAACCTGCAATTTATCAATAAAATATTTATTTTGATTCAATTTATTTAGTTTATTAATAACTTCTTTGCCTATTCACCTGTTATGACAATGATTTTCTTTTCTAAATAACATTAATAATTATCCTTGAATTGTTCTGCAATATATTTTGATCTACTCATTTCTGAGTAATGAGTAGTGTTAAAGACCTACAAAAATAAAAAAATAATACCGAAATTAATTTTAGCAAGATCTTATTTTGAAAATATTGTATTATTTTTAAAAATATTCTGATTATGTACTGATTCTGACATGTACCCATATATGACTCAATATTTTATAACCCTCTTCAAATGAATAACCATGAATATAATATAAATGCGAACCAATCTTTATATAGGGGAACCTCTTAAATTAACAACTACAACAACAAGTACATCAACAGTAGCAGCTGGCTAATAGCCAAAGCAGCTAAAGCCAACAAATAAAAGGATAAAAACAGTAGCAACAACCAAGGAAACCAAGGAGAACAACGAAAACTGCAAAAGATGAGACGTTTTAGTTGTTTTCCTTGTTTTCTTTGGTTGATGCTACTGTTGATATACTTGTTGTAGATGTTATTTTAGCAGTCTTATTTTGAAATAATTGGATTATTTGTAATAATATTCTGATTATGTACTGATTCTGACATGTACCCATATTATGACTCAATATTTTATAGCCCTCTTCAAATGTATATCCATGAAGATAATATAAATGCGAACCAATCTTTATATAGGGGAACCTGTTAAAATAACAACTACAGCAAGTACATCAACAGTAGCAACTGGCTAATTAAGCTCCTTTAAGCCAAAGCAGCTAAAGCCAACAAATAAAGGGGAAAAAAACAGTAGCAACAACCAAGGAAACCAAGGAAAACAACGAAAACTAAAAGAGATGAGACGTTTTCGTTGTTTTCTTTGTTTTCTGTGGTTGTTGCTACTGTTGATACACTTGTTGTAGATGTTATCTGAACAGGTTCCTCTAAAATAACATCTACAAAAAGTATATAAATAGTAGCAACGTAGCAAAAGTATATCAACAGTAGCAACAACCAAAGAAAACAAGGAAAACAACGAAAACGTCTCATCTTTTGTAGTTTTCGTTGTTTTTCTTGGTTTCCTTGGTTGTTGCTACTGTTTTTTTCCTTTTATTTGATGGTTTTAGCTGCTCTGGATATTAGCCAGTTGCTATTGTTGATGTACTTGTTGTAGTTTTTATTTTAACAGGTTCCCCCAATCTTTATATAGATAAAGATTGGTTCGCATTTATATTATATTCATGGATATACATTTGAAGAGGGCTATAAAATATTGAGTCATAATATGGGTACATGTCAGAATCAGTACATAATCAGAATATTTTTTACAAATAATACAATATTTTCAAAATAAGATCTTACTAAAATTAATTTCGTTATGTATTTTTTTAACATTATTTTTTTATTTTTGTAAGTCTTTAACACTACTCATTACTCAGAAATGAGTAGATCAAAATATATTGCAGAACAATTCAAGGATAATTATTAATGTTATTTAGAAAAGAAAATCATTGTCATAACAGGTGAATAGGCAAAGAAGTTATTAATAAACTAAATAAATTGAATCAAAATAAATATTTTATTAATAAATTGCAGGTTTATACCTGTAATATATACATTCTATTACTGAAGATGATAAAATACTTATGGTTATTAAATATTTGTCCTAGAAATGATGAGCAATTTTATCATCCTGACTAACCTAGCAGCCGTTAATTCCAGGTTAAATCAAAAATAATTTATGTCAGCGAAAGAGAAAATAACTAACAGTAATAGGGAAAATATTTTAAGATCGCTGCGCTGTTGTGGCATACTTGGAACTTCCAAAATAGACATTCATTACATATAATTATATGGACAATAACGTGAATTTTAGCTGGTGGTTTTAGTAATTTTGCTACAATATCAATACGTGTTTTTATGCAGGGTAATCAGTGAAATATTATAACATCAAATATTAATAAATAAGAATAATTTTAGGCATATTTTTATTAATTTTTTAGGTTGAAATGGAGTTTTTAGGTTATTTAGGTTGGATTTTTTAGGTTGAAATGGATTTCTTTTAATCCACGAATTACACTCAGGTACACAGCAATAATAGTTCGACTTCGACATGATTTTTGTCTTGTCTTCTACTTTAGTTTAAGGTTATTTTCACTCATTATCACTTGATCATAGTAAAAAACAATTTAAAACTGATTTTAAAATAATATAAAATAACGTAAAACTTAACAAAACGTAACAATATAACAATATAATAACAACAAAACTATAGTAAAATGCAAAAATATATTTTGATTCCATATAACTCAATGTAAAAAGCTCGATAGAATGTCTATTTCTATAGTTGCTTAAAATCCCGCCAGATGTCATATCGCTTAGCAATTTTTCCCTATTGACAAATACAAATATGCCGACCGGCGTAGCGTAGGGGTAACACATGTGCTCTGCGTTGCGAAGGTCTCGGGTTCGAATCCCGTTCAAGCATGGAAATTTTCTCAAATAAAAATTGTCCTGGCTAATTACCACAGCAGCAAAGGTCATTAAATTAAAAACTAAATAAATACATATATAAATATAAAAAGCGGCGAATATTATAAGCTGTTCACTTTTGTAAGAACAAACTAAGAGGAAATTTTATTTTCAATAGTTTGCACCTTTGAAATTGTCATGTTGGTATTAAAAAATTATAAAAAATTTCACTTTCTTTTAAAAATTATCAGAACCAATAAATCCAATCTCGGTTTTACATCGTAAGGAATATTTTTAGTTGACATTTTAAGTCCGTATTACACTATAAATATAACCAAAATAACCAGATCTGGTTTGTCCTTACAAAGTGAACAGCCTATACCTGTCATATTCTATAATACGTAACTAGATCTGATTACTTTGGTTACTGTTGTATATTGTAATATGATGTATTCGCAATATTTTGATATTTTATTATCATGGGAGAATATAACCGTCCAGTGGTGGACTGGCCCGCCTGAGCCTATGGGGCCGACTTATTCCAGTTTTCCAGGGCCGTAAAAGTTTGCCAGTCCGCTACAGTAACTGTTTCTCTTTTTTTTTTTTTTTTCATTCTACACTTTTCATATAATGGTAGTTAAAAGATTTTAGTTAAGTTTATTTCTATAACCATTCAATATGTTATCAGTGCCTTGAGATATTGTTGTTGTAATACTAAAGAGCCATTCTGATTGTTTATTGTAGTATTTCTTGATATGCATTCGTATAAATTATACAGTTAGCTGCTGACTTTTGATCGAAAAAAGGCTAACTGCTTTTTTTTAAAAATAATTTCTCTGTAACATATTTAAAATAATGTATTTCCGTACAAAACGTTAACTATTTCTTTTAGGAATTACCTGTTTACTTCGATCTCGAAACGATCGCCTGACTACGTAGCCGATACCCTGTAAGGACCCTCTGTATTTTGGGGATAATTTACCCCAATTTTTGGATTTTATGATTTGGATTAGTATAAAATACCCATCGTACTATTTGACTGTCACAATAATAATTTTGAATATCACACGTCTACTCTGACTTTTTTATTTCTACTTTTTAAATCAATAAATTTGCTATTTCAGGTAAACTGTATCTGTTCTCAATTGCTTTGGTAAAACAAGCAAAATTAAGCAGAATTTAGAAGGCTCACACTGCTTGAATCCGTAGAGTTCTCACACGAATAAAAGAAACATTTAGTGCATCCATCTTCTGGCACAAAAAAATATGTTTGAAATCTCCAATACCTGTAAGAAAGGTACGCAGCCAACGTGCACAGTATCAAACTGAATATTATATGTAGCAATATAGTGCAGCATGTGCAACAATCTCAAAATATCATCCAGTTTAATTTGTATTTGGGTCAAACGAATACCATTGTTTCAGATTATTTGGCACAAATCGCTATGTTGGTCACAATCACGATCAACAAAAAAAAAACCTCAAAATTCAAAAGAAATAAGGGGATTTTTAAAATTTAAATTGAATACATGTGACAGTAGTTCAATTGAAGTTTTTTAAAAACCGTTAAGGATATTTTCCAAATTTATAATCCTATTGTTTCTAAATTTAGGAGTTGTTATACTTATTTGTTAGTTAATTTTCAACGTTCATAGCGTACATTAACAACACGGTTCTTTGGCGAGCATTTGATTTTGAAGAAATTCGTAATTTCTGTAGTAAAAATAAAAAAGCTGATATAATAAATTTTTTAGAAATAGGACACATGACAGAGGAAAAATTCTTAATTTCTATAGTGAAAATAAAAAAGCATATACAATAATTTTAGAAGAGGAAAACATATTTGTTGAAAATGTCAGTAAAAACTAATAAAGCAGAGTTATTAAAAAATTATCACGGCGAAACAATTTAAAAAACATTTGTAATTGACGAAAGGGCAAAAACAAGAACGTTGCAGTATTTTAAATCTACCGCCATATTATTGTGTTTTTAAACCTTATACAATTAATATGGAGCCAATTAAAAAAGGTAATGTGTGCCGGAAAAATACAACACTGACAGAAAGTGACATTGTAGTACAATTAATTAAGACCAAAACAAGTGCAATAAGTAGTGATTTGTGGAAAAATGTATAAAACATGTAAAGACAATTGAAACAATTTTATAGATATACCAAATAAATCTTCAATAATTATTAATTTAAATGACAGTGGCAGTGACACAAACTCTGATAGTGATATAAACAATGGTAAAAGTTATAATGATTAATATTTTTTATAATTTAAAATTACCATAAATTGACAAGTTCAAAAAAAAAATGATTTTTTTTGTGCATATTTGAAGTATTTAATATAGACTATAAAGACTTTAAAACAAAACGATTTTTAAACATTCCTATAATTATATTTCAAATATAGCCAGTCCTAAGTGTGATAAAAAATGTGGAGGAATATCACGTGAGTATATACAGTTCATTCTAAATATACTATAAAAAAACACGTGTATTTTAAATAATTATTACGGTCTTGGCAACTACTATTAACAGAAACATAAACTCAGCCGGTATAATGGTTATACTGTCAGCCCTTATTGGAATCAATAAGTGAGGGTGGCCATTTCATTTGGAAATAGTATAAAACCCCAAATTTTGCGCAGTTCTTCCTCGCATTAGACAGCGTGCGGTACCTGTACCTACTAAACAAATAGGCAACAATTTTATAGATACACCAAATAAATCTTCAATAATTATTAATTTAAATGACAGTGGTAGTGACACAAACTCCGATAGTGATATAAACAATGATAATAGTGATAATGATTTATATTTTAATAATTTTAAAAATATCATAAATTGATAAGTTCAAAAAAAAAGGAATGATTTTTTGTGTGTAAAGTATTTAACATAGACTATACAGACTTTTAATACAAAATGATTTTTAAACATTCCTATATTTATATTTCAAATATAGCCAGTTCTAAGTCTGATAAAAATGTGAAGGAATGTCATGTGAGTATATACAGTTCATTCTAAATATCATATAGGAAAACATGTTTATTTTAAATAATTATTACGGTCCTGGCAAGTACTATTAACAGAACCATAAACTAAGCAGGTATAATGGTTATACTGTCAGCCCTTATTGGAATCAATAAGTGAGGGTGGCCATTTCATTTTTGGATATACTATACACCTCAAATTTTGCGCAGTACTTCTTCGCGTTAGAGAGCGTTCGGTGCCTGTACCTACTAAATATCAAATAGGCTTGTGCCTAATAATTGCCATAAACTAAAATCGTTACTTTATTTAAAACATTTTATTGTTACAGTTATTTTTAACAAAAGAAAATTGTCGTTATAGCGTATCATTAGAATAACCTGATAACATAACAAGTAATTAAGTTATTATTGCTACACTACTGTTGTCATAGTAATGTTAACACTGCATACTTTTTCAATAATTAACTCTACTTTTCTCTGCCTCACATCTCTGCCTCACAAAATTTGTTCTTAGTTTTATTAAACAATAGTATTGTTTCTTGCATACTTACTGAATGGTTAACATATTTGCTGTGATATATTTCTGCCCTTTTTAATACTTTGCTCAAGTTTCTTTTGGCTGAAAACAGTTCGCTAAATTCTGTCATAAATGCGTCCAGGGTCGTGACTGTGAATGTGACTGGCCGCACCTTGCAACAACTCATCAAAATGCACTCAATTTTTCAACTTTCACTACACCACTGGATCAAAAATCACGATATTTATATTATTTTTCACCCCACCTAGAGTTCCTTGCATTTTTATTTATTTATTTTATTATTATTATTTTTATTATTATATCTTTTTTGAAGAAAACTAATCAACTATTAATCAACTCTAGCCATTCTATTATCGTAGGCGTATCATAGGTAGATCTCCACTTCTGATGCTAGATTATTAACATTTTATTTTTAAATAATCACTATTTTTAATAAAATTCACGTATCAAAACAATTAAACAATTAACACAGTATGCCTTACAACCGTTCAAGGTGGCAGTCCTAATCTGAATATCTAATTCATTCCCATTCAGCATTTTTTGGGGTACTCAGCATTTTCAATAACTGACGTCACAGAAGACCTCTTTTCCCCGCGATTATATGATCAACATGCACTGTTTATCAAACTTCACACCCACACTCCGATAGTGAAGTAACATTTCCTTACGATAGATAAAAAAGTTAAGAAACGCGCTGTCATCAAATTGGCGATTAGTTTAGATAAATTAGCGTCTTATTTGAAAAGATTCCGAGAAATATATAACTAGACATGAATTTAAATTATTAACGAGGAAGGGAATATTTTCGTATGAATACGTCGACTCTTTGGAAAAATTGAAAAGAACAATTGCCATCTAAAGAAACACCATTTGTGCTTGTTTTCCATAAGAATCAATGTTAAATGGAATATAGGGAGGCAGAAGTGTAGTTTGCACCTAACCTAAATGATTTTTATTTAACATTAAACGTAATTATTATTTATTTTATGTTTGTAGTATCTATAATATGAAAAAAAGAAGATTAAGCTAGTTCACAAATATTATTATTTTAATTTATTAAATGTAGCATTTTTTATTGACTGTCTAATTTTTTATCAACTCACTCTGTGATATGCTAGATATGTCGCAAACATCCGGTTACGTCATAACTACACCTATTACAAAAAATCTGCTGGAAAATTATTTCTTAAGGCGCCATCTTGTTATTATTATTTATTGAAATTGTTAAAATTTTATTTTAAAATTAGTACACCTCTACATTTTTAAATACACCGAGTATGTTTTTGAACTGTTTTCTTATAAAAATATTGTAAATTATTTTACAGTCTGTTCCAAACGGTTAAGCGGAACTAGATTTTGCAATCTAGTTACTTTCATCGTTTAAATCGTGCCTTTCGGCCGTTTTGTTTAAGCTTTGTAAATCATACTTACAATAAACATTTTTTGGTTAAGGTTAATATCATTTTAAAATGTCATTTTCTTTATATTTTGGTTTTTTGTGTCATTCTTAATACAAATTTCCCATTTATTTTTTGTCATTAAAATATCTAAAAAAATATTTAATTTTGACATGCCATTCGTTTCTATGGTTTCATTGTTGGAATTTTAAATTTTGACATCCCAACGTGAAAAATGAAATAACCCAAGCAAGGTCCCTTCTCGTGACAACCTAAAAGAACTAAATTCCCATTTAGTTCCGCTTAACCGTTTGGAACAGACTGTAGCATTTTTTCAATACCACAAAAAATACAAAAGTAATGATATTGTCACAAGTAAGGTATATATTATTAAATAGATAATATACGGCGCTATTTTGAAATTATTTGTTCCCGTTTGTGACGTCAGGTCAACGATATCAGTAGTGTTTGTCCTCGATAGTCGACAAAACTAATTAACACGTGTTCATTATCTTATCATCTGCGGTAAGACTAAAAAGATAAGAATCCTTTTGATCTTTGCCGCCGCCCCGCGAAAAGATAAGAATCCTTTTGATCTTTGCCGCCGCCCCGTGAAAAGATAAGAATCCTTTTGACCGAATTAACACGTGTTCATTATCTTATCACCTGTGGTTAGACCAAAAGATAAGAATCCTTTTGATCTTTGCCGCCGCCCCCGCGAAAAGATAAGAATCCATTGTTTCTTTCCGCCGGCGCCGCGAAAAAAGTCCTCACGGTCTCGGCGGCAAAAGATCAAAAGATAAGAATCCTTTGATCTTTGCCGCCGGCGCTAGGCTTAGCTAGGCGCAGCGGGGTTGACGGGCGGCCCCTAGCCTCGAGCGCGGCTCCGCACCTGATCTGGTCACCTGATTGCACAGTTTCCACGCCTCAATTTGGTTCCCTAATTGGCTCAGTTAACTCATCATGCTTTTGATTGGTTATCAGTAATTAGGCCACACCCCCTTTTTAAAAAGTGGTGGGGTAGGGCTCAATCGCCCTAATACCTACTTTCGATGAATTGATCATTCGATGAATTGATTTTCGATGAATTGATTTTCGATGAATTGATTTTCGATGAACTTACCGTGAATCGTAGATTATTGTCTATCGTCCGTTGCTTTATATTTGATGTATTTAAATCTAGTCCTAGGCTGTCTTTGATATCTTTGGAAGATATTTGAGAATTTTTTTAAATTAATCTTAGTATTTCACGGTCCTCCCGTGGCGTTATTTTACAGGTCGTCCTCCCATATGGTAAGATTCAACTCTTCCACTCTTCACAACGCTGGAAATTATACATTTATGGATCTTATACTTCTCAGAAATTTCTTTCTGTGTCATGCCGTTCTTGTATTCAAGTAGAATTTTGATTTTATTTCAGAATTATACTTAACACCTCCTATTTTTTAAACTATTTTAAATACTACCTTCATAGTTTAAATAAACTTCCTATCTTCTGAATGTACCAATCACACTATTTTAAATTGAGAAAAACAACTAATAAAAACTCGGTAAATGTCGCAAATATTCCAAATTCGTACAAAAATGCACGACAATTTACGTAAACAAACGAATAAACGAATAATGACGAGTTGCAAATGTTTTGCACAGCCAAATTATACCTAATTGTTATATATATTTTTCTATTTTGCCTGAACAATTAATTTTAATTATTTTTGTTTTTGTGGTAAACTAGCCAATAACTATTAATAATAAAAATAATAATAAACAAAATGATGTCAACTTTACAAGTACATTAAATTAGCTTTACAATGACACCAAAAAGTCATATTTTTATGTTAACCATTTCAAAATGGCAACCATTTATTTACAAAATAATAATCAACATAAGTTTTACAAAGTTGAACGTAGCAAGCTTTGAAAACAATAAAAAATTGATGTGAAGTGTGAATATTCACACATTTCAGGGTTTCGCAGGTATATAATAAGTGAAGGCGGTATGCTGAGTGTGTAGGACAAATTTTACTTTGTAGTAATCACGGCAAAATGAACGATATTTTTAAAATAATTTATCGTCTGTTAATCATATAATAAGACTGGTTATTAAATTTACGCTCATAAAAATTAAATACAACATTTGTCAAAATATAACTAGAATTTTGACAAAATAATTTCAACATAATAAAAATGCAAAAAAAAAAACAGAAAAAATAAAATTCACTCCGTAATCGAACTCGAAACCCTTCGTTTTCCAGCGAATTTTAGCTTACGACACCAGTGTTCTAACCAATTACGCTATCTCACGCCTTGCATGTGAGTGTCTTACATTGGTATAACTTTTGTACTTTGTGAACCAAAAACCACAAAAAATGCGTTATTTTCCGAAAACATAATCTGATCAAAAATTCCTGTTGTACTATTTCGGTTTACACCAATATACATTACTTAGAATTTTTTTAGATTTTTAGTTTAAACCATCTGGGCTACAGGGTGTGGGACAAAATTTTTTTTTGCACATTTTTGGCAAAAATCGCATCAAAATAATTTATTTTGCAAAAATAAAAATTTGATCGTTAATCCACTTACTAAGGGCTTTCATTTGATACCCTACTCAGAATTAAAAAAAAATATTTTTGTTTTCGATGAGCACATATTTGTTTATATTTTTAGGGGGGTATGTTTTTTAGATGTTTTAGTATTTTTCCTATGTGCGGGTCAAAGAGTTGTATAAGCATGCCAAATTTCAACTCTCTAGGTTTAGCCGTTTGGCTACAATTTTTACCGAACAATTTTTAAAATGACGGTATAAGGGTTTTTTGGTCATACCTACAAAACCCTAAAAAAGAAACAAAATATCTCTAAAATAAACTGTTATAACTAGTTATTAAATGAAATAACATGAAATAACTTAAATTTTAAAAGATAGAGTGTAACGGACAACACCAACGACGATAGAAGATTTAGAAGAAAGGGTTAGAAGTACAATCCGGGATATCCAAGAGTGTACTCTTATAAGGGCGATGGAAGAGTTTTTATTAAGAATGAGAAAATGTGTGGACAATAATGGTGGTTTGATCGAACATTTGATTTTTTTTTTTGTAAAATAATTGTAAAAAGTAATAGTTTTTTTTTCAGGGTTTTGTAGGTATGACCAAAAAACCCTTATACCGTCATTTTGTCGTCTGTCTGTCTGTCTGTCTGTTTGTCTGTCTGTCTGTCTGTCTGTCTGTCTGTCTGTCTGTCTGTCTGTCTGTCTGTCTGTTCGGTAAAAATTGTAGCCAAACGGCTAAACCTAGAGAGTTGAAATTTGGCATGCTTATACAACTCTTTGACCCGCACATAGGAAAAATACTAAAACATCTAAAAAACATACCCCCCTAAAAATATAAACAAATATGTGCTCATCGAAAACAAAAATATTTTTTAAAATTCTGAGTAGGGTATCAAATGAAAGCCCTTAGTACGTGGATTAACGATCAAATTTTTATTTTTGCAAAATAAATTATTTTGATGCGATTTTTGCCAAAAAAGTGCAAAAAAAATTTTGTCCCACACCCTGTAGCCCAGATGGTTTAAACTAAAAATCTAAAAAAATTCTAAGTAATGTATATTGGTGTGAACCGAAATAGTACAACAGGAATTTTTGATCAGATTATGTTTTTGGAAAATAACGCATTTTTTGTGGTTTTTGATTCACAAAGTACAAAAGTTATACCAATGTAAGACACTCAG
This sequence comes from Liopterus haemorrhoidalis, assembly GCA_963971575.1. Taxonomy (NCBI): domain Eukaryota; kingdom Metazoa; phylum Arthropoda; class Insecta; order Coleoptera; family Dytiscidae; genus Liopterus; species Liopterus haemorrhoidalis. The sequence goes on along the minus strand of OZ020612.1, from coordinate 32,172,790 downwards.
ATGCATAGCGTTCAATGGCTACATGCGTTAGAGCGCTCTTGAACTGGCTGGAAAACGAAGGGTTTCGAGTTCGAGTACGGGGAGTGAATTTTATTTTTTCTGTTTTTTTTTTTGCATTTTTATTATGTTGAAATTATTTTGTCAAAATTCTAGTTATATTTTGACAAATGTTGTATTTAATTTTTATGAGCGTAAATTTAATAACCAGTCTTATTATATGATTAACAGACGATAAATTATTTTAAAAATATCGTTCATTTTGCCGTGATTACTACAAAGTAAAATTTGTCCTACACACTCAGCATACCGCCTTCACTTATTATATACCTGCGAAACCCTGAAATGTGTGAATATTCACACTTCACATCAATTTTTTTATAGTTTTCAAAGCTTGCTACGTTCAACTTTGTAAAAATTATGTTGATTATTATTTTGTAAATAATGGTCGCCATTTTGAAATGGTTAACATAAAAATATGTAGTTTTAGGAAAAAAATATAAAATTATCGATTCCCTATACCAGATCATTTCCGGTGAAACCGGAAGTGCCTCAGAATTCTTATAGTAACCTTTAGATGGGCCTTTTTGTCTAGTTTAACTTTTATTCTGAAGAATTTTTTGTATCTCTTAGAGTTATTCGAGGTGCCCCGTTTCAAACCAACACCCTGTATATATATATATATATATATAGTGCTGTGCAAAACATTTGCAACTGAACCTATATGTTTGAATTATATACATTACTCAATAAGTCTACGGTCTGACATATATATGGCAACACTGTTGACAGACTCATATGATTTCTGGATAGTACCAACCTTCAAACAATACGTGTGAAAATTTCATGACATTCTGACAATTAGTTTAGACAGTGGTTTTAGTGACTCCAGTTTTGTAATTTTCAAAAGAATGGATAAAAAAGAATATCGTGTGTTGATTAAACATTGTTTTTTGATGGGAAAAAATACTGTTGAAGCCAAACAGTGGCTTGATAAGCGTTATAGAGACTCTGCACCAGGCAAATCAACTATTACTGATTGGTATGCTGAATTTAAATTAGTTAATTAATTTAAATTTTTTAAATTTTAGGAACGTTGGGATGAATGTATCACTCTTGAAGAAGAGTATGTTGAAAAATAAAGTCGAATTTCTAAAAAAAAAAATGTTTCTCTTAATTAGACCGGAGACTTATTGAGCGACGTGGTATATAAGTTTTTTCATTTAGACATTTGTTTATATTTATCTCGTCATGTGTTTTTTGAACTTGTATTTTTTGTATATGTGGGCCAAAGAGTTGTTAAGCATGCCAAATTTCAACTTTCTATATTCAGCCGTTTCGACGGTATAAGAGTGTTTTAGTAGTCATACCTAAATAACCCTAAAAATTGGACTTTTATTCATCGTCGTAAAAAATAATTAGACAGCATTAAGGTATGAACGAATAGCAAAAAGTGTTTTATTTTTGATAAAAACCTAATTAATTTGGAATGTTTCTTATGAGTGAATCCATGTTCCAGACGAAAGAGCGGTGGTAATATCCCTACCCGTATAAAAAACCATCTGGAATACTTTCACCATGCGCATGCGTCAATTCAATCAAGAGGGTCGATTCTCGATTCTATTCACCAGCCTGTTCTCGAGAACACAACACCAGAGTGTTCGCAGTATTACGGAACGTTGCTGATAAAAAACGTTGAGACGCGCGGGAACATGTTATTTAATGTTTATTTGTTACAACGTTATTTAGTGAATAACTAGTGATGTTAATACAAATTTAGTGATATAGTGTTGTGAAAATATTAAAATAACAAACGCTTTTTTGTAAATTTGTACTGTGTGTGTAAAGTCGGTTTACTACGGTCGATTTTTATACTCAACTTCCGCTGATAAAGGATACTATTATCAAAGGTTAGTTTCTATCGTGATATTGAATGTTCTCTGAATTGATGTTTTCAGAACTGCTAGAAATTTGAAAGTTACTGTCTATACATATTTACACAAAAAAGTAAATTTTGCATTATTGAAGGTTTATTTTTATAATATTTATTTGTAATATATAATATAACAATTTTGAATATTCAGTGCGTATATAATTATTCATTTATGTACATAGTGCTAGAGGACTAGAAATGAAGAATTTACTTTGTATGCCCTTATGCACCACCTAGACGTTGAGCCTTTATATAATTACTAGATGACGTGCCCGAACTTTTTTAAATAAAATTTTTAGGAATATTTGGGGGGCTCTGGAGAGCGCTACTTATACACATCAAATATCTCAATAAATGAGCACACAAATCATATGGGGGGGGGGGCATTTACAGGCGGCGGTAGGCTGATTTATTAATTTAGATCATAATTTGATTTTGACAATAAAATGAACTTATTTTTATTTTTAGTTCCTTAATTATTTAGTTTTCATTAAATAAGTAGACAGGAGAAACACCCCCTTGTGTGTCTAACTTACACAAATATATATTATAAAACAGGCTTGTCCAACCCGCGGCCCATGACGGCTATGAATGCGGCCCAACGAAAAATCGTAAAACCACACACTACAAATGCAATTTCATCTTGCTATTCATTTTTAAGCGATGTATTTTTTAATTTGATGCGTTCTTTAGAGAGAATCATAAAATCATTCTCAAACTATATACAGATCAATTCTGTAAAAATTTACTGTGTAGTAAACGTTACTATAGTCGGATTGCTGATAGGTGACTGTTACATGTAAGTATCAAGTAGTGCATTCATATAATAATCTAGTTACCATTTTTCAGCGATTTTAAAACTGTTTTTTGTTATTTGTCTTAACTCTCAGTGTCTGGTAATAAATATTAATTAAAATATGGCTTGCGGCCAATTATTAAATTCACAAACTTTAGTTTTAAATCTGCTGGAATAAACAACAAATTATAATACAAAATTTACGTATGATTATAAATTTTTCCTTATTTATAATTATTACCTTAAAATTAATAATTTTGTTTGTTTGAGCACTGCTGTAAAGTTATTTTCGCGCTCTAATTAGTCAAGATATCTACGAATCATGCCGTTTCTTTCTCATGCATTGTTTTTTATTCCAATAATTTTGAATGTTAGTTGTCAACTTGGGTCACTGTACGTTACTATGGGTATGCAAATAATTATAATGATATAGACAGAGAAAGCATACAGTATTGAATATCGATACTTGTAGCAACGAACAGTCACTTATCAGCAATCCGACTATACAAGATAAAATATTATAAAAAGTATAATGACTATCATTCAAGATAGTAACTGACCTTGCTCATAGGGACAGATTTAGTTCCTATGATCATAGTAACTGAGTTACAAAATTGGTGTGATAATATATTAATTAGTATTAGTGTATTTTATGTGTGGCCCAAAACAACTCGTCTTCTTATAATGTGACCCAGGGAAGCTAAAATGTTGGATACCCCTGATATAAAATATCACAATTAAAGTGTTATAAAAACTATGGATATTTCGTTCCCCCCACTATTTGCATGGCCCTCTTGCGTACTAATTTATATTATCAAATTGTACTGATTTTATAATTATAATTCGATATATATAAAAAAAAAATCTGTCCTTCTGTCTGCCTGTCTTTCAGTCCGAGATTCACGCAAATACATCTAGACAAAATTTTACGTAATTTGGTATGATCAGGGGCGGACTTTGACCTAGGCAATTGCCTATGGCCCGTATTTTTTGGGGCCCGCAAGACGGTTTTATTATACATTTTTTTTTATTATTTTATGATTTTTTTAACTTTTATCCCCTAGTAAGGTCCGCAATGAGAACCTTGCCTAGGGCCCGGATTTTCCTTAGTCCGTCACTGGGTGTGATGACAAATCATAATAATGGAAAAATATAACGTATTTATATAACGTATTTATATAACGTATTATATAAAAATATAATATATTTCGTAGCCTCATAAATGCTGTGACAGGAGCAAACAAATTGGTTATTTTGCTTTGCAATCACTCAGATGCTAATAGTTATTTGTGAACCATGTCCAAAATGTAGATCTTTTTGGCAAAGGTGCACAATATATTTTTTGGCGACCAAAAGTAATTTTTATTAGAAAAATTAAATTTATTCATTTGCATTGGATAATTTATGATTATTGAACAATTATAACAATTATAAATGTTTGACTGTCAGTTGTTTCTGTGTAACCATGGAGATCTTGTAACTTAAGAAATGGCACATAGATGGAGCTAGCGAGTTATGGGCTACAGTGACTGTATAAAGACAGTGTGGCCATATGAACTGTAGCCGCCATGTTTATTCCAGATTTGTATTGGGTTATATAGAATAAATGTTAATATATCCTAATATATTATAATATTTCTTAAATTTTTAATAGTTTTACGTGTTTATTTTTATGTATATGTGAATATCAATTTATTGTTAAGAAAAAACATGTATATGATTCAACATTTATTAAGATAAATATTAAAATTGCCTACCGATGAAGGTATTTTTTTGAAATGTTTGCAACATAAAAGAAAACATGTGAAAAAAATTCTTAAAAAAGGACATGAAAGGAAATATAAGATATGTTTTTATTATTTTATAAATTTATTTGAGGACCTATAAAAACTAAAACATTTTTTTTTTATAAAAACGGGAATTTCAAACATTTTAATTTGAATATTTTAAATTTAAGAAAACAAGTTCAAACAGGACATTAGAATTAGAATAAATAGATAGGGAAAAAATGATGATAAGGTTCTATAAAAATTAGAGAACCCATCATTTCTCTAATTTTTTGGAAAACGCATGTTTATATAAAAAAAAAAGGATTATTTCATATTAAAAAAGAATAAGCAGAACATGTTATATACCCTGAGTTCAAAAAGAAATTACATAAGAGTTGGCTATGGAAAAATAAAATAATGTATACCAGTGTTTCTCAACAGGTGGTCCGCAGAAAAATTTTAGTGGTCCGCGAAAGTTTTCGTATGTTTTTTTGCAGTTTTTTTTTTAGACACATTTTTTATGTAAATAATTTATATTTTGTTTATTTTCTGTAAACTTTCTGTGATTTTCTACAACTAAAATTTATTTAGTAGCACATTAAATATATTTGTTTTCTTGCAAAAAATTAACCAACAATTATTATTAGTGGTCCGCGTTAGAAAATTATATATTTTACTGGTCCGCGGTGCGTTTTTGGTTGAGAAACACTGATGTATACTACAAGCTTTATGTAACAATAAATAACTTATGACAACAAGAGTGATTTAATTAATTCAGACAGTAAATTAATTCTAAAGCTTTCTGTTGGCATTACTTTTATTTTCCATAGCCAACCCTTATGCAATTTCTTTTTGAACTCATGGTATAAATGATATATTAATAAAGAAAACTGATGTATATATTATCAATTATGCATTTATTCAACATAAATTATGGTCAGGTGAAAAATAAAATGAAATCAGCATGGAATAACATTAAAATTAATGAAAGTAAATACTTCTTATAATTGTGAAGCCATCCATTGATTTACTGGCATAATGTTTTTTATGTTCATTTAGCCTTTTTTTCCCAGCAATTTTAAACCTAAACATAACAAATCGTTTCATTATTTTTAATTTTAATTTGTGACAATTTAAAATATGTGCACAGTTTACATTATCTACATTACTCATTACTCATCACAAACACAACAATATTCACTATTAAACGTCTAAATATACGTATATTATTTGAAAATATCACTTAAATCTGTTGAAACACAAGCTAAACACATGTAAACCATATATAATCTGTAACAAATTTGGTAGAAACATGGCGGACTTCAGTTCGACCAATAGAAAATGAGACCATCGTATGGCCCCACTGTCTTTATACAGTCACTGTAATGGGCGACCCTAATACAAAAACTTGAAATAGGTAGGTGTATATCACTATTATTTTTTGCTCTACATTGAAATATTTCACATATTATTTACTGAACAGAAAACATGTGTAGGTATAACAAAAGTTGTGTAGAATAAATAAGCAAACCTTTTCTTTTTAATATATTTTTAGCAAAATAAATATTAGAGGGGCGATCATTTAGGACAGTTTTGCCTTAATCCAGTTCGAAGTACGGGAACCTCAGCTATACTCTATCTCCGAAAGACTGACAGTAATAAAATTTATTATTTGTAAGTTATTGTACTATCACACAGAAGCGGTAAAACAAAAGCGACAAAATATGAATAGTTCGAAACGAAATATTGTTAAAAACAACCGAGTGTGCCGCACATATTGTATGGGAATACGAACTAGGGTTAGACAACAATAGAACACAATAGGTAATAAAAGTTTTGACCCTAAAATTTTGAGAAAAAATATGGTCACAGGGGTGTGTTTAATGATATGATAAATATGGTCACACGCGTGCGTTTAATAAAATGATAAATAGTAATATAGAAATACACAAAACCAATTTAAACGTATTTAAAATGTGCACGCCACTGGTAACTGCCTGACAAAATGAATTATTACTATCAGTCTGTCAGAGATAGAGTATAGTCAATAATAAGGGAGATTTTTTAGTTACAGAACCCCCCTCCCCACCGAACCCTTGTAGACTGTAAATGTTGAGATGTCAATAGCCTATGGTCCTATTCTGGCTTTGTTCTGTCGTTTTTACGTGAATTACGTGAATTTACGTGAATACTTATAATCGTCTGAAAAGTGTAAAAACGAAGATTGAGGACAAGAAAATAATATATATGTATATAATAAAGATATAGCCAACAGTTTAATTGTTATAAGTTAAAAAATTGTATTTAGTAGGGAAGAATGACGTACTTTGGAACAATTGTTGCTTTGAGACATTTGAAATTAAAAGGCCCCTTTGATTCTAGAAATAATATAATAACTTATGTATTTTATCATCAGAGAGCTGCATACATATGTATTAATGCATCTATTTATTAGTAGAACTAGAATCTACTTCTAATTAAGTTTGTCACGTGGTGGTCAATTTCTTTTGATGTAAACAACTGTGCCTTGGGCAAATTTGTCCCTTGATGATATGTCCCAAATATGTAACTTGGGCCTTGGGAAAATATCTTGGGACTGTTCCAACTTTATAATATGGGACTGTTAATATATCGTAGCAAAAGTAGATGAAATGAAATGCAGATGATTATTTTGAGGAAAAAATGGAAGAAGGAAGAACCTTCACGCAAGAAAAAAATTACTTATATGAAGTAAGGAAGGATGACCTAATTATAGTGTTTTCTAAGCTAAAAATAATTGGTGGAGCAAAAAGGCAACCTCAGAAATTGTCTTTAGCTACCAACTTCACGAGATACAAAGTTTTATAATAGGCTTGATGATTTTTAACAATGCCTCTTGGTACAAATTGAGTTGTCCCAAGTTACTCTAGTTCTCTCTGTATCATGGGACAATTTTTGTTGTAAAAGATAAATTATTTTTTAATATTTATAAACATATACGTTTTTAGGGTTTTGTAGGTATGACCACCAAAAAAACCCTTATAACGTCTGTCTGTCTGTACGGTAGAAATTGTAGCCAAACGGCTTAGCACAGAAAGTTAAAATTTGGTATGCTTATACAATTCTTTAACCCACTTATAGGAAAAATATTAAGAGTTCAAAATAACACGTCCCCAGAAAATAAAACCTTTTAATGCCTGGATGAAAGCAAATTTTTGCCAAAAATATATCATAAAACTATTGCCCCTAAAAGCTGTTCACTTTTGTAAGAACACACTAGATCTGGTTATTTTGGTTACTTTTATGGTGTGTTACTGACTTTAAATGTCAATTAAAAATATTCCTTACGCTGTAAAACCGACTTTAGGTTGATAAGGTTATGATCATTATAATTAAGATATCATTTTTCAATATGACATATGTCAAATGGATCAACAATTAAAAAAAAGTGACATTTTTTAATACCAACATGACATACAGCTTCAAAGGTGCAAACTATTGAAAACAAAATTCCCTCTTAGTTTGTTCTTACAAAAATGAACGGCTTATATACAGGAAAAATAAATTGTAAACAAAAACCTGTACTGATTTTGTTATGATCATTATAATTATAGGCTATTCCAAAGGTTTAGCTGAACTATAAGCAGTTCATTTTTGTAAGAACAAACTAGATCTGGTTATTTTTGTTACTTTTATAGTGTATTACTGACTTTAAATGTCAATTAAAAATATTCCTTACGCTGTAAAACCGACTTTAGGTTGATAAGGTTATGATCATTATAATTAAGATATAATTTTTCATTATGACATATGTCAGATGGATTGATATTTTAAAAAAGTGACATTTTTTAATACCAACATGACATACAGCTTCAAAGGTGCAAACTATTGAAAACAAAATTCCCTCTTAGTTTGTTCTTACAAAAGTGAACTGCTTATACCTTGTCTTCCAGAGGGATTGATCTAAAAATATGAAAAAAATCTCCATGATGTACGTCAATTTGAACCGGAATAGTTCAGCAGAAATTTTTGATCAGATTAGTTTTTCGAAAAATATTATAAGCTGTTCACTTTTGTAAGAACACACTAGATCCGGTTATTTTGGTTACTTTTATGGTGTGTTACTGACTTTAAATGTCAATTAAAAATATTCCTTACGCTGTAAAACCGACTTTAGGTTGATAAGGTTATGATCATTATAATTAAGATATCATTTTTCATTATGACATATGGTAGATGGATCGACATTTTAAAAAAGTGACATTTTTTAATACCAACATGACATACAGCTTCAAAGGTGCAAACTATTGAAAACAAAATTCCCTCTTAGTTTGTTCTTACAAAAATGAACGGCTTATAAATAATTTTTTTGTTGTTGAAAAAAATAATAATTAAAAAAATAATTATTGTGTGGTATCAAAAGAAAGCTCTTAAAACGTATATAGAGGAACGAAAAGTAGTTTTTTGAAAAAATTATAAGTAATGTACATTGATCTGAGCCGGAAACGTACGAGAGGAATTTTTGATCAGATTTCGGTGGAAAATATTGCAGTTTTTGTGTTTTTGACAAATATATTATTTATTTAATTCATGGCTAATAATGTTATGGATTTTTTGTATTTATGACTCAGATAGTGTATGTCTTTTTTTAGGGTTTTGTAGGTATGACCAAAAAACCCTTATACCGTCATTTTGTCGTCTGTCTGTCTGTCTGTCTGTCTGTCTGTCTGTCTGTCTGTCTGTCTGTCTGTTCGGTAAAAATTGTAGCCAAACGGCTAAACCTAGAGAGTTGAAATTTGGCATGCTTATACAACTCTTTGACCCACACATAGGAAAAATACTAAAACATCTAAAAAACATATCCCCCTAAAAATATAAACAAAAATGTGCTCATCAAAAAAAAAAATATTTTTTTAAAATTCTGAGTAGGGTATCAAATGAAAGCCCTTAGTACGTGGATTAACTATCAAAATTTTATTTTTGCAAAATAAATTATTTTGATGCGATTTTTGCCAAAATTGTGCAAAAAATTTTTTGTCCCACACCCTGTAGCCCAGATGGTTTAAACTAAAAATCTGAAAAAAGTAATGTACATTGGTGTGAACCGGAATAGTACAACAGGAATTTTTGATCAGATTATGTTTTCGGAAAATAACGCATTTTTTGTGTTTTTAACTAAAATATGTTAAATATTTAATTCGCTATGTAACACTTCAGATAAGAAACTCTGGTAGCTCAGATGGTTTCGTAACGCACTTTGTAAATTGCAGTGCGAACGTTGCAGAGTTCGAATCCAATTAATTTTATTTTTTTCTGTTTTTTTTTTTGCATTTCTATTTTGTTTAAATTATTTTGTCAAAATTCTAGTTATATTTTGATAAATGTTGCATTTATTTTTTAAAAGCGTAAATTTAATAACCAGTGGGAAGTGTTGAAATTATAATTTAATTATGTTTGACGAAATCAGAGGGCGGGACTTATGATATAAGCAACCAATGGAAGCCATAGGCGCAATTTTAAAAATCTTACTGAACCTTGCTGTATAAATAAAATACTGTACATATTTAGAAACTTAAATAATGGTTTTAGGCATTCGAATTAAACTTCATAAAAAAATATTTTGACATAAAATTTGTTTTGGCATCCCAAATAATCATCATTCAGTTACTAAATACCTGCAAAACCCAGAAATGTGTGAAGATTCACACTTCACATAATTTTTTATAATAAAAATATAATAAAAAAATATTAACTGATGTGCACAAATCATCTTCTAAAGGAACTTGCACTCATAAACTTGATCATTAGGCGTGCAGAAAAAAATCGCTAGGATTAATATTGACGTAATAATATTAATAATGACGTAATATTCCCAAATTTTTTAAATTTATTTTAAACAAATTAAATGGGAGCTCTTACACATCTAAAAAAAAATTAAATGGTATTATAAAAAAAAGTGTCTAATGGCCGGTATTATAAAGCAAAATAGTTTGCTACTAAATTTTAATTAAGAGTTAAACTAATTTAAACCATAGATTTCGGTATTATAAAAGTTGGTTTAAAAAAGTTCCCAACTAAATCTACAAACTAAATTAGTTGACAGAATTTCTGGGTACTAAATTATAGTTGGCAACTATATTTGTATTAAATTTAAATAATAAGCATTTTGTTTACATTGAAATAACTTGTTTATATTATTTATACTAAAATATATACTTGATAATAATAACTGCAAAGTAAGGATAATATTGTACATAAAAAAAAAATCATATTAGTAGATTTATATACATAATCAACATAAATTTACATATTATGTCATCAATATCATCTGTCAGTAGTGTATCATCTGTCAGTAGTGTTTCATCACCATCCGTTATGTTCCATTAATTTAGTTTTTCAATAACACTAACATTATCAGTTTTTTTGTTTTCCACTACATTTTTATATTTATGTACTATATCAATTAATTGCTCTTTTTCAATTTCTGTATAGTTTTAACCTCTATCCCGCTTTTTTTTTTTTCCATTTGGAAATTCTTTTTCACTGTCAAAATTATAGGTAGGCATCTACCGGTCAGTTGTATAACTAACGTTCGGTCGGTAAATCTTGACACTAAATTGTTTTAGTTGTGAACTAGTTACTTAGTTGGCTGTTCTGATTTATAATACCGAAATTAAATAACTTGTTATATTAGTTATCAACTAAATTTAGTTTGCAACTAGATAGTTGGTTCTTTGGTTAGGTTTTTATAATACCGGCCATTAGACATCTAGCATTATGTTGACTTCTTACACTTATTAAATACCAACAAAACCTTGACATGTGTCAAAATTCACACTTCACATCAATTTTTTGTTTATGGCATATTAACAATATAAGATTCATCTTTCAAGATTGTGTTTTTTTTTATCTAAAATAAATGAAATAAAAGTTATTAAAAAAAATATATAAAATATCTTTTAAGGTACACCACTATCCCCTAACTATTTACTGTGATATATAAAACAATCACGTGTCACCTTGTTACCAAAAAGTGTAAATACTATTTTACAATTTTAGGCATGATATCAAGAAGTGAGTTCATAGGGATGTGTGTCTGTGATTTTTCAAATTGGATAGCTAAACATCCAATTGGAGAATCATATAGTTTCAAATATGGTGATATATCGGTGATGTATAACATTTATTGGTCCTTATTAATTTAGTAGTTAGGATTGGATCGTTAGACATTTCGAAAATCTCTAAGGTATTAGTTGTTCATTCATGAAAAGAAGGCCAACGTATAGGTTAATGGTAGCACCCTTGAGAGAGTTAATAGCTTCAAATACCTGACTAGATAAATTAAGTAAATCTGATTTAGCAAAACATCAAAAATATAATTCAAAGGACTAATTAATCTTACTTTGCACTTAGCTTTCAAAACTAAACTCTTCTCTAGAAACATCAAGATCAGGCTCTACAGGGTTGCCAGGCGTCTGAATTTCGGTAGATAAGTTACGAATTAGAAACATGAAAATGTAATTTCTGATTTGCACAGAAAATTCCAAAATCGAACTAAAGTAAGACTTCATTATACATAAAAAAGACTTTATTATAATTACAGTTTTTGAATGGCTAATATGAATGGCATCTGCTTAGCGGAAAGAACCGAATCGTTTGTTGTTGAAAAACTTAGAGGTTGAGGGTCAATTTGACCCTACGTCATTTTACTACATTAAACGTCTGTGGAAACTTAAACTGGGTCCAGATTAGAGAGTTGATCCTGTTATGTACCGCGTACCGTAATCCTCCCTTGAAATTTACATGTCGTAGACTTATTACAAACTTTCTGTGAATAGCCCGGGAGAGGATCATGCTACGAAAATAATAAAAAAAAATAAAAAATTAGGTAGAGGATATTCTAAATACACAGTGTAACTCAATTTATGCAAAGTTTCGTAGAAAAAACGACTCTGGCTTTACTGGGTTAAGATATGTTAGGTTAGAATAAACGTTACATCGTAGTTTTATTAAATTCTTGTTAAAACTTAATGTTATCGGGGAACCTATGCTTTCAGCTCAAGTTATTCCTGATTTGCCAGGAGATATTGAAAGGAAAAGATAGCTATTATGCCTATATTTCAAGGCAGGCGCGCACGAAGGATTTTTCTGGGCGGGGGGCTCCGAAGACTTTTTTTAGAGAGGCTCAGAAGCAAATTTTCATGGGATGGGCTCTGCTCAATTACAAGAAAAACATGTCCCTTAAAAGCGTGTTTTTGAGTTCTCGGGAGGGGGATCTCAAGCCCGTGGCCTATCTGGGTTCGCTCCTGTTCCAAAATTAGAAAAACAAATATAAGGTCCCAGAAATGTCAAAAATATGTTTGTGCAACCTCGCTAAAAAAAAAAAAAACGTTTCTTTGTGAATGTTGTAATACATTTGAGCAGATGTAAATGGTTTTGTACGAGACATTTTCTTTCTAATTATTTAGCTTCCAAGTTGTAAAGGAAAATTTTAAAAATATTGTTTAAATAAAAATATTTGCTTTGTTTTACCGCAAAATTATCAACGGTGGTAGATAACGTAACGTATCTTTTCTGTTATGTTTAACTAGCAGTATACCCGCTGCTTCGCTACCGCAAAAGTAGTCGTAGCCGGCTTAGGCTGGACCCATGGCAGAATCGGTTTAAGACTGGCTTGGTGCGAAGGTTTTGGAGGTTTCAAATATATTTATTTGTTTTAATCTACTATTGTATTGATATGTGCTTCTTACACAAATAATGTAAGTAAGGGCTTCTTTGTAAACATTGATAGTACAGTCATTTGGTAACAATACGTATAAGTGTCCCGTTGTGCTAACCTAGAAAAATGCCACAAACAGTCGCCCATGTGAGAATCACTCATCGCCCAAGGCGGCGCTGGTCACGTGAAACATTTTATCTTGTACCTTATGAAGTTATTTGTTATGATATTTATTATAATTATTCCGTGATTACTCCTGATCTATAAATCGTACCAATATAGGTCAGAGCACTTTTTTACCGTTAATAAATTTAATGTTATAATTGTCGTCGAAAAGTGAAAATAAAAATCTGGGACATATATCCTCGGGAAAATTTTTGTAGCAATATTAAACCCTAAAAGTCCTTCATATATATATTGAATATGTAACCTTTTATAGTTTCACCGCCAGAGCCGTAGCAATGTTTTCGGCAAATACAAAAGTCCTCACCTCCCAAATTCAAGGGAAGAGCAAAAAAAAGGTCTTCACCACCTAAATTCAAGTGAAGGAAGAGCAAAACAAAAATGTTTTCACCCGCAATGGCGCTCCTCATGAGACCCCGCACCCTTATCAAACCTCGCGCTCCTGGCAAATGCCCCGACGCCACCCCGTTACTACGGTGCTGTTCACCGCCATGGTACATATTTTAATGTGATTAATGTAAAATTCTAAATTACATTTTTGTACATGTGTATGGGTAACCTTTATCAGCAAAAAGTAAGTCTATATTTCTCATTGGGCCTAAGAGATATTGAGGAATAAGTGAAAAAGCATTTTGCCCCTTTAGGGGTGAAATTATAAAAAAAAAAACTCAATAAATTTCTAAAGATTTTAAAAAGACACTTATATGCCAAAACGGAATGTTATCTCAATAAACATAGGAAATGTGAAACGTTCTACAATTGACCCTGAATGTAGATTTAAGGGTTGTTTAGGGCAAAATCCTGAATTTCGTTCATAAATATTTGTAACCTTTATAAGCAAAAACTAAGTCGATATCTTATTGGTCCCAAGATATATTGAGGAATCCTTGAACCCTTGGGGTCGAATTTAAAAAATTTTCTTGTATGTGGGTGCTTACATCTGGGAGAGAATATGATTTCCGAATTTCATGACTATGTCCAAGGAACGTTTTATAGAATAAAAAATAGCAATTTACTTCTTTCGGGGTGCATTTAAAAAAATATGTTAAAAAGATATTTTAAGTTTTTAAGTTAACAGTTTTAATCCAGAAACACTCCCTTAGAATGAGAATTTAGAGATGCTATATGGCCTCTGTTCGAATCCTCGTTTTACTCTATTATCGTACTAAATTTGGTTAAAATATGTCAAACTGTTTTTAAAAAAGATTCGTCAAAAACAAAAATAAATAAACCATAATAATAAAGTTCATAAATATCGGCAAAAATAAAAAAATATAATATAGATGGTGTCTCGTTCTACATAAGACTAATCATAGTTTTGCTAAATAACTGAAGATCAGTGCTGTTTACCGACAATATTTGAGCCGAACATTTCCGATGCTGCCCGAAGATCCACTATCTCAATATAGTCATCCAATCAACTATTGAACGACAATTCCTTTTCTCTCCCTGCATATATAATAGATATTCCAATGGTTCAATATAATTAAAAACAAAATTATTAATTTCTCGTTTCTGGTGAGACTTTTTTGAGATTTTCGATTTTTCTAGTTATGGTGAAGGCATTTTCTACCTGTATGCAAAATTTCAACTCGGTAGCATATCTGGAAGTGGGTTAGAATTTCCGGACATAGCCACAAATATTCATTTTTAGGGTTTTGTAGGTATGACCAAAAAACCCTTATACCGTCATTTTGTCGTCTGTCTGTCTGTCTGTCTGTCTGTCTGTCTGTCTGTCTGTCTGTCTGTCTGTCTGTCTGTCTGTTCGGTTAAAATTGTAGCCAAACGGCTAAACCTAGAGAGTTGAAATTTGGCATGTTTATACAACTCTTTGACCCGCACATAGGAAAAATACTAAAACATCTAAAAAACATACCCCCCTAAAAATATAAACAAATATGTGCTCATCGAAAACAAAAATATTTTTTTTAAATTCTGAGTAGGGTATCAAATGAAAGCCCTTAGTACGTGGATTAACGATCAAATTTTTATTTTTGCAAAATAAATTATTTTGATGCGATTTTTGCCAAAATTGTGCAAAAAAAATTTTGTCCCACACCCTGTAGCCCAGATGGTTTAAACTAAAAATCTAAAAAAATTCCAAGTAATGTATATTGGTGTGAACCGAAATAGTACAACAGGAATTTTTGATCAGATTATGTTTTCGGAAAATAACGCATTTTTTGTGGTTTTTGGTTCACAAAGTACAAAAGTTATACCAATGTAAGACACTGATAAGCTAAGCGTCCGATGGCGCAACGCGTTAGTGCGCTGGTGTCGGAAGCTAAAATTCTCTGGAAAACGAAGGGTTTCGAGTTCGAGTACGGACGGGGGAGTGAGTTTTATTTTTCTGTTTTTTTTTGCATTTTTATTATGTTGAAATTATTTTGTCAAAATTCTAGTTATATTTTGACAAATGTTGTATTTAATTTTTAAGAGCGTAAATTTAATAACCAGTCTTATTATATGATTAACAGACGATAAATTATTTTAAAAATATCGTTCATTTTGCCGTGATTACTATAAAGTAAAATTTGTCCTACACACTCAGCATACCGCCTTCACTTATTATATACCTGCGAAACCCTGAAATGTGTGAATATTCACACTTCACATCAATTTTTATATATAAAGAAGATATGTATAATAAAAATTGTTTCCGGCAAAATATGAAATGGATATTTATGGCAGAGACCTGAAGCAGAATTTATTTAGGTTCAGTTTCGGGTTCAGGTTCAATATGTTAATTTCGGTTTCAGGTTCAGGTCAAATAATATAAATTGTTTTAGGTTCAATAACCACATTTTTTCTGTATGAATTATGAACTATTATCTATTAATTATATTATCTATTATATTATTAATTATTAAACTTTATCTGTTACTTTGCTATAATTCTTAGATAATATAATATAATTAACACACTTATAATTTTTCTAAATATATAAAATTAATGATCTAAAATAGTACTGTAATTGGCCATATATCCCATATCGATTGGATTTTTGCCCCATATGGTGGTATTTATGCCTCACTAAAATAATACATTTGATTTTGGCCAACAATTGGTAACTCTGACATTTAACATACTTATTATTATATTTCAAATACTTAAAACGTATGGTATAAGTTTTTCGCGAATAGAACATTTTGCTCAAATAGAAGTGTTTTTAAAAATCGTGGAGCCTAAATGGTCCCATCTAAATTTACAATTGACATTTCACGTTTCTTAAAATCACGTTTGTAATTCTATACATCTTCAGAATTTCCTGCAAAATGCGCTCATATCTTTCCGTATGCATATGCGCTGAATTGAAATTATTGATTTCTGAGATTCATGTTAACATAGGTTTGATACAAGGCACGAGATTAGAGAAGATATCTTATTGTCATATCCCAGAAAGATCATTTGTCAAAAGCGTCAAAATTGATTAATGGATTTGTAATATATTGTTTTTCCCAAAACTCATTTTTTTTATAAATTATGTAAAGGTTATGAGATTAACCGTTTTCTTATTCTGTTTAAAAAGGTAAGACCGGTACTGTTAATAGTAAAATTGTTATAATATAATAGCAAATTTTATTTAAACAATGATAC
This sequence comes from Liopterus haemorrhoidalis, assembly GCA_963971575.1. Classification (NCBI taxonomy): domain Eukaryota; kingdom Metazoa; phylum Arthropoda; class Insecta; order Coleoptera; family Dytiscidae; genus Liopterus; species Liopterus haemorrhoidalis. The sequence goes on along the minus strand of OZ020612.1, from coordinate 32,155,817 downwards.
AAATACGAGGTTTGATAAACACTACGCGGACTGCGCAATACCTAGTAAGTGGAGAGAAAGTATAGCGATTTGATATGATGTTGAGTTAAGCAGTTGATTCGCTAAATTATTTCGTTCGAAATTTATAGTGGTTTTGTTTCGATTTTATTTACGCCGGCGATTTTTAAAGACGGACGTGATCCAAGATCGCGCCTGTGTGAAATTTTATTTCAAACTTGGAAAGAGCGACAGAAACACTCGAACTTTTCAAACTTGCTTTTGGAGTAGATGTTCTGTGTCGAACTGCGTGTTTTAAGAGATTCGGGCGCAGAAGACGGTAGATATTCAATAAAAGATAATGAGAGATCGGGCAGGCCGTCGATTTTTGAAATTCACTGTAAATGGGTATTCGCAGGTTAAATAATAAATAAACATTTTTATCTGGGGGTTCTGATGCGATTACGTGAGATAATAAGGAAAATACGATCTGATAGGTGGAAAAATAGATCGTGGATGTTTTTGGCTAAGAAAAATGTTATACTCGTTCTCCATTCACCATACATACCCTTCCCAAAATTGAAGAGATCGTTACCTATTACAGTGACGAAACAATAAATAAATAAATCGACAATATTAAGCTATATTTTGTCAAACTTCCGAATTCGTGCTTTGCTCCCCTATTATATTATTGTGGGTGAACAAATACAGGTCTTTCTCACCCTAACTTAACCCTGTACAATATAGACATGTGACCTAATGTATGTTTGTAAAGGGCAGTTATGCGTATGCATAAATTAATATTAGTTTTGACCCCCTTTGTATGAGTGTTCACTCTGGAAAAATGGTGTCTTAATTATGTCTTTATTGAAGTTTCACAGTCGATAGTTTAAAATGAAGTATCAGTCTCTCTTCATTTTGTAATTTGTTAAAGTAAGTTAATAAACTCATTAATTATTAAACAGAGCACGAACCTATCACAGCGTAATATCTTGTTAAAATCTATGTTATAGATTATTAAATTATGGATTAATTATTTTGTGCATTAAAGCCGTGAGATCAGCACACTATTACGCGCATGTCGGCATTTTTTGTTACGCACCATGTCTTACCTACCCGTATAGTATAGTATTTAATTATAGTGCAGAACAGCGTTTCCTAAACTATTTTGCTTGAGATAGGTACCTTTCACCCAGGGGCGGACTGATTTCAAAGTGATGAGCAAAAAAAGGAAGTCAAAACGGCCCTTCGAACTAAAACAACCCTTGCCCGTTCTGGCCAGGTCCGGCGATTAGACCGGATGATTATATGGTCAGTACACTCTTGATTTCACCAATAAAATTTGCAGGTCGACGTACGTTTTGAGTATTTTCTTTGTAGAATCTATGTTAAATAATAAATATACCTAATGCAAATTAGATAAAAATTTTAATTTGTTTTTGGTAGAATTATCTATATTTGGTTAAGTCATCTATCTAGATTACTATCTTCCTCTAATAATTTAGTACTTAAATAAGTAGACTATAAAGTTTTCAATTTAAAACTTGGACACTTAGATTTGGGACACACGAGCGCTTAAAATCTGACTGTCTCAACTCTCGTTGTGGTGTCCGTCATAGAATTTTGGAGCTCATGGTAGGGTACAACACAGGAAGAATGCAGCGCACCTGTTGACGCATGTAACAACGGATGTTGATTTTTGATTGACGTATATATGCTAGCACGCACGTCAAGACCTGTTTACGGATAATAATAATAATAATACAAATTTTATTACTGCTTTGTAAAGGTTTAAGCGCGAGAGGCCAGACTATCACTCAGTCAACATCCGTCACTTGTGCCTACCGTTTTTGCTTTGCTCCATACGGTATCCATAGATAACGAATGCGTTTATCGACAAATTTGCATTTATCGTCAATAAAATACTGACGTGCTACATTATTTTTACTGACGATAAACGCATAGCATTCGAAATGTACATTTAGTTGAATAAATGATTAGTGGAGAACAGGTGCTGCTTATTTTTGCCATTTATAGTTATTGTATTTTTGTATTTATAGTCTATTTTTGCCGCCATTTTGAATCTATCACGGTTCTTAATATAGGTGCTGCGGGTAAAAATGATTTAATTTTCGCAAAGAAAACATGCACCGCCATTTGGTGCATGTTCCCACTATTTTCAAATATAGTATTTTTCGATGAAGGTACTAAATTATAAACAAACATGTTCGAAAAAATGTAGACTTATTATTTGAATATTTTGACACAAAACTATAAATTTAAAAGCTATTTGAAACCCACTTTTTGCGCAAATAATTGAATCTATAATTTTTAACAATGTTTAACAATCAAGTTAGTTCATATAACATTTTTGTCATATACCTTTGTATCTATAGTTACGGGTTATTAGAAAAACGTTAATAAAAAAATAATACAAAAAAAGAGCATTATAGGTACATTCCAAACGTTTAGGCGGAACTAAATGGGAATTTAGTTCTTTTAGGTTGTCACGAAAAGGGACCTTGCTTGGGTTTTTCATTTCATTTAAATTTAAATTTATGTTCTCCTTCTAGAAATGTTTCTCTTTTTCTATAAAATTTGTTCTCCGCGTCTTGCTTGACATTATAATGGAATTATATAAAAAGTTTGGTTAAATTTTGACAATTTCGGAACAGCCAGTTTCATTCATTTCTAATTATTGTATGTCGCACATGACTACACAGATTTCTATGTCTTTGTCTAATATTGCCAAGCTACGCATAATTCTATATTTTTGAATAAAGTACCTAATAGTTATTAGGATGATATTTCAGACAAATTAATGTCTCAAATGAGGCAAATTCCCCCTGTGCCCCCTTCCCCCCGCCGGCTACGTCTTTGTGGTGGATATCTCGGCCCTTAGTAATGAATAAATACATATTTTCTGCGTTTAAGATTTTTTCCTATAAAAGTAAAACTAGATAATCAATAACAGACCTATTTTTGTTCACTTTAACAAGAGCTCTTTCGACCACAATAAATAACAATTGTTCTTAATAACATTTATTATTTTAATTTTATAACCAAATTGCAATTATTGTTTTTAACGAAAAATTGTTTTGTTGTACATAGTTGGAATGGAAACATTTGGTACACGTTTATTTCATTAATAATCAACGAATTCCGCAGACAAGTAGTAGCTTTTATATGTATAATTGTGTTAATAAAATCTGGTTGGTTGGATGAAAAAAAAAAAGCATAAATCAAGTGTCAAATACACGTACGTCAAATAATTTCGTAATCCAGGGATGGATAACGTAACGTAACGATACCCTATAATGTTATAATAACGATTCAACTACAATTTCAAATACAATAACGTAACGATATTTTTATAACGTTGTATAACGTTATAATAACGTATAACGATTCATAAATTTTTTTTATAACGTTGTATAATGTTATAAAAATATTTTTGAAATTTTTCATTTGTATTGATTAAATATATTGCGATTTCAAGTAAGTTTCCATTTTCGTAGACACTTTTTTTATTTCCCAATAACAGTTTTCAAACACAAGACAAGTAGGTATAATTTGATATTCACCACCAAAACAGGTCCCAAATATAGGTAATTTCAGAGTTATAAATAAAAATTATTTTTATAACATTATTCATGTAACGTTATATAACATAACAATTCATTTTTTAACTTTATTTATAACGTTATGTAAGGAAAACAAAAAATAAATAATGTTATACAATAACGTAACGATTTGAAACGTTATTTTATCCCTATTCGTAATTACGTTCTATTTTTTTGTTGACGTACAGTATAAAAAATATTGTGTGAACACTGCGGGAAAGTAGTTTTCCGAGCTTTAAGAAGTGGCTTCGGTTGCGCTTTCATTTCGGTCTGAAAATTATTTGCTTTCCTTTTTACGTACTCAAACTATTATTGTTCACAGTAACAATATTAGAGAATTGTGCGCACACTCAAAAGAAATTGTTCTATATCGCTGTTGCGCCACCACTGCTATCTAATTAATCTCCAGCAATGTGCCTATTCACAGAGACCTAAATAAAGCATTCGATGTGCATGTTTAAATGTCAGCTATAGAAGTGCGTAGGTCTGCATTCCCGTTGACCGCGAGCCACCCGCGGGACCGTGCCCGGCTCAACAGTCGCAGTTCTGGCCAACAGTTCCGAACACAGACACGGAAATAGGTGCGTAAGTTGAATAACCCCCACTAAATTAAATACTAAAAACGTTTAGTTGCTTCTTATGCACTGATTAACGGAATCAGATAAATGGTTGCTTCCTGCTACAGTACTTTTATTTGACTACCCTTTGAAAGAGGTGATGATACAGATTATGTTGTTTTTAAAAACATTTTCCAACTGGTAGCTTTTGCCAGAGTTTATGTTTAACGTTTCTTTTGTATCACTATTTGGATTTAAATAGAGTTAAGGTGATAATGTAGCGAACTCAAAAGTCAAAGTTTGTCCGCGGGGTGCGGTGGCCAGGAGACTTAATACGTCACAGGAGGTGTGGTAACAAATTCTCCCACCTCGAAGTAGCTTACAGAAAGAGGGAAAAGTGCACATATTTATAAAACAACCCAGGATTTTTCGGAACCGTAAAATATAGACTAAATATGTTCAAATCAATTTGAGTTTTTTTCTAGATATGAAAGAAAAATTTTGATTTATTTTTGATTTTCAATTTTACAGTGCTGAACTTTTTTTTTAACTTCACATCACTGTTACTCAGTAAATGAATAAAAATTACAAATGTTAACACTGGACCAGTCTATATAGTAATTTTATCTTTAAAATAAGCCCTTGTATGTGAAAAGTGATTAATATTTATTACCAATTCTGATTTTACAGATAAATTTGTAGAAATAATATTTTTTTTTTATCATCAAAAAATTATGTTAACCCGTAGTTGACCAAAATATACACATCCAACCAAGTGGGGTGTAGTATACCCCAGGATTTTCTCATTTAATATCAATTAAAATAAGGTAAAATTTATACAGTTAGATGCTGTCAAGCCTATAGAACAATATTACAAAAAAAAAAATTTTTCAAAGTAATTATTTAATGCTTTTTTAATAATTTTTTCAATAAAAGTCAAAATCACGCAATTTCTTTCCTAAATTGCATCATACTTCAAGTAGCGTCTCGAGTTGACTGACAACATTGCATCTCACGTTCAAACCAACTCTCACACACTAGCTCTCTGATTGGTCTATGTATTTTGGTGGGGGAGACAATTTCTTTCTCATTTCTCAAGCAACGCTTGAATTTTGAACGTTTATTAGGGTTTTGTAGGTATGACCAAAAAACCCTTATACCGTCATTTTGTCGTCTGTCTGTCTGTCTGTCTGTCTGTCTGTCTGTCTGTCTGTCTGTCTGTCTGTCTGTCTGTCTGTTCGGTAAAAATTGTAGCCAAACGGCTAAACCTAGAGAGTTGAAATTTGGCATGATTGTACAACTTTTTGACCCGCACATAGGAAAAATACTAAAACATCTAAAAAACATATCCCCCTAAAAATATAAACAAATATGTGCTCATCGAAAAAAAAAATATTTTTTTTAAATTCTGAGTAGGGTATCAAATGAAAGCCCTTAGTACGTGGATTAACGATCAAAATTTTATTTTTGCAAAATAAATTATTTTGACGAGATTTTTGCCAAAATTGTGCAAAAAAATTTTTGTCCCACACCCTGTAGCCCAGATGGTTTAAACTAAAAATGTGAAAAAATTCTAAGTAATGTATATTGGTGTGAACCGGAATAGTACAACAGGAATTTTTGATCAGATTATGTTTTCGGAAAATAATGCATTTTTTGTGTTTTTAACCAAAATATGTTAAATATTTAATTCGCTATGTAACCAAGTTCAGACGTCAGCGCTGATAGCGATGTGTGTTTAGTCATTGGTTTTCTAATTTGCTAAACACAGTTAACTTGCAAACTAGAGTTCGAATCCTGTCAATTTTAATTTTTTTTTTTTGCAGTTTTCTTTTGTTTAAATTATTTAATATTAAAAATTAAAAAATTTAACAGTAAAAATTCTAGCTATATTTTGGCAAATGTTGCATATAATTTTTAAAAGCGTAAATTTAATAACCAGTGGGAAGTGTTGAAATTATAATTTAATTCTGTTTGATGTATACGAAATCAGAGGGCGTGGCTAATGATTTAAGCAACCAATAGAAGCCATAGGCGCAATTTTCAAAATCTTAATGAACCTTGCTATGTAAAAAAAATACTGCACATATTTAGAAACTTAAATAATGGTATTAGGCATTCGAATTAAAATTCATAAAAAAATATTTTGACATAAAATTTGTTTTGGCATCCCAAATAATCATCATTCAGTTATTAAATACCTGCAAAACCCTGCAATGTGTGAAAATTCACACTTCACATCAATTTTTTATTTATAATTCGTTCGAAATGCGCTGTTGCCAAATATAATTTAGACACATTTTTTTGTAAATGGTGTTTTTGATTTTTTTGTCGATTAAAAATTAAATAATTGTTAAATATTAACTAATTCATAAATATTGTCAATAGATACATCATTTCCACTATTAATATACTGGGGTGTGACACACCCCATTTGGTCAAGCTTGGGTTAATAATCATTAATGTAATAATAATAATAATATGTGTGTAGAAGTTTCTCTCCAATTCCCCCCCCCCCCTGCTTCGCCTCTGACCATCATTGTAGACCGGTGGTTCTCAACATTTTTTTTGACTTACCCCTTGGCGTGTCAGAAAGTTATTAAGCACCCCTAAAATTATAGTAGGAGAGATAAATAAGAAATTCAAAAAATAATTAGTAAAATAAAAAGTAATAGGGGATACGCATAAAATTTGTATTTCCTTAAAACTACATTATTTTGATATGTTAATGTTAGTTATGTCACCTAACAAAACAAAAATCACATTTTAATTAACATTATAGCCAAATTTTTTAATTAAAATATTGTAAATTTGAAATATTCCGAGCACGGGGCGAAGGTTGCCGAGTAGAAACGACTGAGTATGACGTCAAACGATAGGGTTTTCACATCACAGATACAGACAGCTACAACATAATCTTCACACGTGTGTGTATTGTATTGTTCGAGAGTTTTGTATTTGTTTTTAAACAATTTTTCACGTATTTACTATTAAAATGGCAGATAAAGATTTTGTTAGGGCTCAGAGTGATAATTTACCCAACATTGATGCATTTATGCACACAACATAAAGTTTACTTTTTTCTGAAATATCGGTTTTATTTCGCCTCATAGTTTTCAGCCACAAATTTCGCCTTTTCTATTGTTTTTCGCCATTAGGTAATGATATAAATAGTTTTTTTGGATTTCTAGTTGAACTAATTGTGCACATCGGTACTGAACAATATTTTCGATAATGTTTCGAAGTACTGGGGCCCTGGATCTTCCATATTTTAATATAAAATTTAATTCGGTAAACATGTATAAATTGTTTTTATAGAATTAAACTTTATTTTAATTAAAATCACTCTCCTTTACATAACCTATAAAAGTTACACAAACAAATAATTCACAACAGACTATGTTCGCTGCATAAACAACCGTTCGCTGGATTGGCTAGTAGTCTCATGCGTCAGTTAGAAAGGATTATGACGTCACACGTCGTTTTCGCGCGCTACATACATTTTTGATTTTTTAAAGCCTTCAAATTAAAAAAAAAAAAATTAAAAACTGTTTTTTATGTTTATATACAACAAGAGGAATATAATAAAAAAATAAAAAAAAATCATGCCTATCCCCTATTGTAGATTCAGCCTTTTAGGGGTTAATAGGGCTAGGATAAAATTCTGATATACGTTTTTCGGTACTTGCATGGGTAATCTTTATAAGTAAATAGCAAGTAATTTTATATCTCAACAAACACAGGAAATACAACGGGATGTATAATTCGCCCCAATTGTAGATTCACCCCTTTAGGGATTGATTAGGACAAAATCTTAAAACAAGTTTTTCGGCAATTGTAATTGTAAGCAAAAATCAAGTCGATATCTCATTGGTCCTAATATTAAGGAATCCCTGAATTCACATTTCACCCCTTTTCACCCTTAATGGATGCAATTTTAAAAAACTGTCAATAACATTTCGAGATATTTTAAAAATACACATATGTGCCAAAAAGTAATTTTATATCTCAACAAACACAGAAAATACAACGGGATGTATAATTCGCCCCAATTGTAAATTCACCCCTTTAGGGGTTGATTAGGACAAAATCCTGAAATAAGTTTTTCGACAATTGTATGGGTAGTCTTTATAAGTAAAAAGCAAGTCGATATCTCATTGGTCCCAAGAGAAATTAAGGCATCCCTGAATTCACATTTCACCCCTTTTCACCCTTAAGGTATGCAATTTTAAAAAACTGTCAATAATATTTCGATATATTTTGAAAAGGCACATGTGTGCCAAAAAGTAATTTTATAACTCAACAAACACAGGAAATACAACGGGATGTATAATTCGCCCCAATTGTTGATTCACCCCTTTATGGTTTGATTAGGACAAAATCCTGAAATAATTTTTTCGACAATTGTATGGGCAGTCTTTATAAGTAAAAAGCAAGTCGATATCTTATTAGTCCTAAGAGATATTAAGGAATGCCTGAATTCACATTTCACCCCTTTTCACCCTTAAGCGATATAATTTACAAAAACTGCCAGTATCATTTCGAGATATTTTAAAAAGACACATATGTGTCAAAAAGTAATTTTATAACTCAACAAATACAGGAAATACGGCGGAATGTATTATTCACACCGACTGTAGATCCACCCCTTTAGGGGTTGATTAGGACAAAATCCTGAAATAAGTTTTTCGGTATTTGTATGGCTAATCTTTGTAAGCAAAATGCAAGTCGATATCTTATAGGTCCTAAGAGATATTAAGGAATCCTTGAAACCACAATTCACCCCTTTTCAACCTTTAGGAGTGAAATTTTAAAAATCTGTCAAAACTATTTCGAGTAATTTTAAAAAGACACCTATGTGCCAAAAAGTAATGTTGCAAATAAACGAACACAGGAAATACGACGGGATGTATAATTCACCCCGATTGTAGAATCATCCCTTTAGGGGTTGATTAGGATAAAATCCTGCAACACGTTTTTCGGAATTTGCATAGGTAGTCTTTGTAAGCAAAAACCAAGTCAATATCTTATTAGTCCTAAGAGGTATTACGGAATCTTGAAATCACATTTCACCTCTTTTCACCCTTAAGGGGTGAAATTTTAAAAAACTGTCAAAATCATTTCGAGATATTTTAAAAAGACACCTATGTGTCAAAAAGGAATGTTGCAACCAAACAAACACAGGAAATACGACGGGATGTATAATTCACGCCGATTGTAGAATCACCCCTTTAGGGGTTGATTAGGATAAAATCCTGAAACACGTTCTTCGGAATTTTCATGGGTAGTCTTTGTAAGCAAAAACCAAGTCAATATCTTATTGGTCCTAAGAGATATTAGGAATCCTTGAAATCGCATTTCAACCCTTTTCACTCTTTAGGGGTGAAATTTAAAGAAACAGGCAAAACTATTTCGAGATATCTTAAAAAGACACCTAAGTGCCAAAAAGGAATGTTAATACCCGACAAACACAGGAAATACGACAGGATGTATAATTCGCCCAAATTATAGATTCACCCCTTTAAGGGTTGATTAGGGCAAAATTCTGAAATAAGTTTTTCGGTATTTGTACGGGTTATCTTTGTAAGCAAAAACCAATTCGATATCTTATTGGTCCTAAGAGATATTAAGGAATCTTTGAATTCACATTTCACCTCTTATCACCCTTTAGGGATGAAATAAAAAAAAAACCGGTCAATATGAATTTGTATTCTACCACGGAAAGAGCAAAGTCTAAAATAAAACACGTAAATTTGACATCACAAACTGTTTTATTCCAAAGATCTTCAGTTACCAATTTTTATAAAACAATAGAAAATTATTGAATAAGCATAGTCAACAGTTTATGTCTTACTAATTAAACACCAAATACAAAGATATGTGTAGAAAATTAAGGCGGAGCTTAAGACTCCCTCTACTATGACTAGATTAGTTTAAAACCACGCTACCAGATGGATACATCTCTCGATGCTTGTAAATGCCAGTATTTCATATAAATAGTGTTTCGGTGTGGGTCAAAGAATTGGTGCTAAATATTAATTAATTTTCATAAACAAGGGCTCATTTTAAAGATAAAAGTACAATCTATAGGATTTCAGCTATGGAATTTACAATTGTTATTGATTTACGGAGTAACAGTGATGTGAAGTTACACAAAGTTTAGGACATTGTAAAACTGAAAATTAAAAATAAAACCAAATTTTAACTCTGAAATCCAACGGGGCCAATCTTAATCATCAAATTAAAAAAAAAATCAAATTGATCCGACAACATTTGGTTCAAATTCTTTGGCCCTTCCAAATGCACGTTTCCGTTGCGCGTAACCTAGGTACATTACGCTCTTAAACGTCGATTATTCGTGGTAATTTGGAGACTCTAGAGAACGGATGATAAGTAGCGCATTTGGTTTGTGTGTGGCTAGCTGAGCATGAGATACCATATTCAACTCCGGGTACCGGCAAACATTTTTCAAATAATTTCCCAGTTGTTTTCCCTTGGAAGGCCGAGGGCTCGCTACCAAGTTAATTTGGCCACGAGAATTATCCCAAAAACAAATAACAGTGGTTCCGAATCCACGTTAAAATAGTAGGTCTCATACATCTGTGATACATACAACACGAACTACACACATGTGTGTGGAGGAAGTCACCACGCTTAGTCTGAGTAAAGGGACTAGAGTGAGAGAACGGATAATTGAAAACCCCTGTTAATACCAACCATGATTTTATTTGGTTAAAAAATCTTACAAAATATGCAAAATCATAAGTTTAATGTGTGTGCCTATACCAAAAATATTTTTTTCTTTCATTTTAATAGGATTTTCTAATTTTTATTATATTCTTTGTATTGTTATGTTTTCTTTTCATTTTTTATTTGTCCACGAATAATGTAATTACGAAAATATGTAATTCTTAGACATAATATTACATTTAGAAGAGCCCGGTTAATCCGATCTCACGGGAAGACCCAGTTAATCGACGTTTTACTGTAGGTATATAAATTTCTATAATGTCTTATTATTTGCACATAGTCCATAATCAAATAAGTTAGTTCGATTTTTCACATTGATATAAAAACACGTTATCACTTTGAAAACAGTTAATTAATTGAAATGTGCATCATCAAATTCAGTTCATCTCTCTCAACAAGAGAACAATTTATTTATACTTCAATAATATAGTAAATAATTCAGTTTAACTCCTGCTTTTAATTGTGTTATTATTATAGTTTTTGTTTCGTTTATAATTATTAAAAGATAAAAAATATGATAATCAGTTTGTACCATTTTTGCAACTTGTGATTGGGTGGTATTATCTGGAGTTGAGTCTTGGGGCACCAAGGTGACCAACTTTTGATTAACCACTTTCGGGATATCGACCTTAAAAAATTGGGACAAACAAAAAAACAGAACAGACTTTTTCATTAACATCTTATTAAAAAATAACATATAATATTAACGTATTGTTACGTGGCAATAATTAATTTAAAGCAGTTTTGTTTATTTAAATATCTAAATGTCGGATTAAACACTAACTGTTTTTGAACAGCGCTTTTTCCATTGTTAATTGTACGAACTCTATGCTATTTCAGTGCAGGTGCCTCGATTTACCCGTATTTCGTAACAATATGGACAGACATGCCCCTACTTTGTTATTTTCCATGTACATATGTAGCTATCCATATATTATAGAGGAGATGTGGGGACGGTGGCACACATTTTGGTTTTCTGTACATAACATATTCAATTTTGAATTTTTTAAATAAATCTTTTCGCCACTTAATACTTATAATGTCGTTTTTTAAATAACCTGTTAAAAATTAATGTCCTTATAACGTGCCATTTATAATTAATATTTTTGTAGACCTCTGCAATTGTGCCACTGTACCTATACGTGAGGGTACAGTGAAACAGCATTAGGTATACAGTGGAACAGTAAATATAATAGGTATCTAAAAAATCTGTATATGTATCAATAATTTTTATTGAAACTTCAATTCAATGTCTTTAAAAATAAATCATCTGAAAGGTACTGAAAAATTAATAATATTGTAAAAAAATCAACAAATAAACTTTGGTAAGTTCCTTGGAAGCAGTAAATTTGGATAGTTTTTATTTTAATGTTAATTATATATCATTAAATTTACTGTAAAAATCAAAACGTCTAAACGGTGTTTTGTGCTACCAGACGGAGCAGGAGATGGTAAAACTTTTATCAGCTCTGATTTTTTAAATGTGTAATTTTCATTTGTTTTAATAAATTTAAAGAATAGAGTCAGCCGTCGGAGATATGTTACAACAATATTCAGTCAGTCGTTATTTCTATGATTTCCCCTATAAAGTGGCTCTGCATTTTATTCTTTCCGTATCCTTCAAATATTAAGGCATATTGTCTTACTTTAATATCCTTGTTTACGTAGTCTGTCGAATCTGTATCACATTCAGAGTCAACATTATCATCTGAGTTTGAATTCTCATCAATACTGACACCAGTATCAGATGTGTCTGAACTTATAGGAATATCTTTTAATTTTCTGATCTTTTTATTTTGCGCAGCTTGGAATTGTTCTTCTAACTCGTACCCACGTACGTGGTATCCACATAACACGTGTGCCAATGTTAGCCTAACGCTATTTTTACGAACATTTTATCAAATATAATAAATGATATAGTATAGAACATTAGTAATTGCTTTACACTGTAGACAAATGACCAATTTACAACATGTAATACAAAATTTCTTACTAATTTAGTTGTGTCTCGTTCAAATAAAAATTTTCTTGTTACGATAAACTTTAGTTTGTCAACCTCAAATCAACATTTTCATCATAAATGGCGGGACTTATATTTTGTGACGATGCACAAGTGATCGTCCCAAAATTGAATTTTTTAACCAGGCGAGCATGGTCGAGCGGTCTTAATGCTTGGCAGATTAGATGGACGTTCGGGGGACCCAGGTTCGACACCCCTCGGAGGGTGGAGATATTTTTTTTTGTTTTTGGGATAGGCTGGGGCCTATCCCAAATTATTTTAATAAAATTAAAATTTTAATCGGCCATAAAATTTTTTTTAAATTAAATTCCTGAATTTCTTTTTTTTGTTTTTGTTTGAAATTTTCCTGTGAGGATGTAGTTGCCTTTTACACCTAACAGATGGCGCTGACCGAACATCCTTACCTCTCGCTAGCGTAAGGACCAGTGGAGACATCGACCTCCCTCGACTTCACGCAGCAGTTGTCTTTTACACTAACAGATGGCGCTGACCGAACATGCTTGCCTCTCGGTGGCACATAGGTATTTTCATGTATAGGACCTCACAGGGGAATTTCAAATAAGGCATCTTCGAGCAGAGGTAGTGAACCTCTGCAATATACGAGTGAATATACGAGTAAGTAAATTTTGTGGTTAATTTATTATTTGATTTTTGTCGATTGTATTTTGTCTATATTGTTTTGTGATTTTTGAAGTGTTGTGTTCTGGCTCTGCTGTGTCTGTTCCAGCATCGACAGACACCCCGCTTCCTTCATCACGGACAGTAGTGGACTAGCATTTGGAAGTGTTGCGTACTGGCAGAGTTTGTGTCTGTTCCAGCTTCGCCAGACGTATCACTTCCCACGCTGCTCGAGTGCCGCGAGGGATTGTTGTTTTCTTTTTGAGGGGAAAAGGGGAGCATTTGTGTTGGTCTTGAAGTGTTGCGTCCTGCTAAGGCTTGCGTCCGTTCCAGCTAAGGCCGGGTGCAATACTTCATACCACGGACAGAGCAGGGTGGGGGAGATCTTGCTCTAGCCCAAGGGTGGGGGTTTAGACAGGCATTGGGAAGCGTTGCGCGCTGGCAAAGTTGCGTCCGTTCCAGCTTCGCCAGACGTATCGCTTCTCACGCGGATAGAGTGTCGCGAGAGAGAGTTTGTTTCTTTGCAGAGTCCCCGTCGCCCACGAAGGACGCCCCAACAGAGGACCAGGGACGGAGAATCCCACCATTGAATAGTATTATATTATTTTTGTGTTTTTTCGTTGTAATATACGTTTGAGATAAAATAAATCCGGGTTAAAAGTATCTGCTGTTTTCTTTGGTGTGTGCCTATGCGAGAGAGAGTGTGTGTGTTATCTTGGAACCCGGACCTCGCTCCACTGAGAAATCCGAGCAATCGGTTGGCGCCCGAATAACCCGAACTGAACGAGTACAGGTAAGCGTCATTTGCGACCGAACTCCACTACCTGCCTGATAGGAAAAGGGTATCGAGGTAGGAGCGTCGCAATTTATAGACTCAAAATGTGGATAGTATAATTTCTCAGTACCAGAGGGGCCTATATATACCCAAACAGACATGAAAATATTCTATATTTCAAAGATATTTCAAATGTTCCACTGTACCAATTGTGCCACCGTCCCCACATCTCCCCTACATCAGGCGCGCACCCCGGAATTTCTTGGGGCGGTGGTTTAGAAGACAAAATTGTTTTACAGAGGCAGGGATGGACCGGGACCTACATTTTTATCGGGAGATTACTGATTCGACCGGCTCATTCTAACACGGCTCGCGCATCTCTTTAAACACAACAAGTGCTGACCAAAGACCTAAAGACTTTACCATCAAAATGCAAGTGATGTCAAACAAAAAAGATCCTCGCTTCCAAAATGCAAGTGATGACAAAAGAAAAAGGTTCTCGCTTCCAAAATACGTGATTTGTTCTGCTTAAACTTTGTATACACATTCACGTTCTTCTAGTTAATGAATTTCAGTACAATATATTGTTTATATCATTTATTTTACATATTGTGGAGCAAATGGCGTTCCGCCTAAGTTTATTCCTGGACGCCTCTATAGAAAGCTGTAATTCGGCATATCCGCGAGATTCGGGTCGCTTGGTTCACTCTAAAAGGCACCCATTTGTTGGATTGCCACTGTTTTCTCTGTTTATGTTAATGACGTTTTATTGTTTTATCAAGCGCAAATAGCCATTCTTGCTGTGCGTCAAAAATTTTAATTAACTTGTTTCATCAGTCACATTAATGGTGCGCACAACCGTATAGTTTCTTATACAAGACTAACAATCTGTAATAAAATTAATAACAATTTATACATCAAAATTTTCAGTGATTTTTTAACTACCTAACAGAATATTTTTAATTGTAAAAAGAACTGTCATGTATTTGTAAATAAACAAATTGCATTATAAACGCCATCTTGTACGCCATTCGACGCAAATTTGTGTACCATGCGGCAAATTGTATCGTGAAAACTAATTATTGTACTTGGTACTCTACTTTTGCCGCTACCTTGAATCTGCCGTGGTTCTCAACATAGGTGCTGCGGATAAAAATGATTTGAGGTGTAAAGAATACTTGTACCAAGTGACATTTCATTATCAACAAGTATAATATTTTCCGACGAAGGTTCTAAACTATAAACAATCATGTCGAAAAAAGTGTTGACGTATTATTTGAACAACACGAAACTATATAAATATAAAACTTATCTGAAACCTACAAATATATTTAAAAAATTACAGAACATTGTTGTGTGATACCTATTATTAAGTTATTAAGCAATAACATTTTTGCAATAATTTTTTCTACAATCAAAAATATCCTATTAGATAGATAAAAATTTTGTGCAAAAATTGATGAATAGATTATCACTAATTTTATTTCAGATTGTTAGTTTTATATAAGACACTAATAATGTCTGGGGGTTGTACGTAGCGTTAAACGGAAAGGCAAGTTACTGGCACGTCAATTTCTAGTCTAGGAATTATAGTCTATCTCAGAAAGAGCGATAGTAATAAAATTTATTATTTGTAAAAAGTTATTGTTTTTTCACACAGAAGCGGCACACAAAATATGAATAGTTTGAATCGAAATATTGTTAAGAAACAACGGAGTGTGCCACACATCTTATATGGGAATACGAACTAGGGTTAAACACAAAAGATCATAAAAATTTTACCCTAAAATTTTGAAGAAAAATATGGTCACAGGGATGCGTTTAATGATATGATAAATATGGTCACAGGTGTGTGTTTAATAAACTGATAAATAGTAATATAGAAATACACAAAACCAATTTAAACGTGCACGCCACTGGTAACTGCCTGACAATTTTTTTTATTACTATCGCTCTTTTTGAGATAGACTATAGTTATCAATAAGTCTTGCCCTATTCTTCGCGGTGCATTTTTTTTTCACGATTTATTTCCCGGAGCATTTTTTTTTTGAGCGGATCTTGTCATCTTACTGTATCTACTTCAAATATTTATATACTTTGAGATGTCAGCAGGACGAACCCAAAAATAACAATTACGAATTATTAGGAAAAAATATACATAACATTGAAACATACATAAAGTCCATTCTACATTATACTTTTTTCAATACTATCCAACTCTGATGTCATTTCAACTTTTGATACTACAGAATATAGTGGGGGAAAAAAATAAGAGACAGTGAAAAATTTTATATCTTCCATCTCTTATTACTTTTCATTGCCAACCTAAAAAATTTTAAGTTCAGATGGCACACAACAATTTGGTTATAGTGAACCAATTTATAAATATTGTTTAATTGTGCTAAGTTTATATTTAATTATACCTATGATCTAAATAAACTTCTAATCAACTTAATAAACTACTAAAAGTTAAGTTGTAAACAAAAACTAAAAAGTTGGTGTTGGTACGATTGAAAAGTACCGAACTGTCATCCAAAACTACCCCCGGTCAAATTTTTGATTGACAGTTCTGTACTTTTCAGTCGTACCAACACCAAATTTTTAGTTTTTGTTTACAACTTAACTTTTACAGTCTGTTTCAAACGCTTAGGCGGAACTAAATGGGAATTTCGTTCTTTTAGGTTGTCACGACAAGGGACCTTGCTCGGGTTATTTCATTTGTCATGTTGGAATGTCAAAATTTAAAATTACAACAATGAAACCATGGAAACGAATGACCTATGTCAAAATTAAATTATTTTTTTATATATTTTAATGACAAAAAAATTAATAAATGGGAAATTTGTATTAAGAATGACACAAAAAATCAAAATATAAAGAAAATGACAATTTAAAATGATATTAACCTTAACCAAAAAATGGGTATTGTAAGTATGATTTACAAAGCTTAAACAAAACGGTCGAAAAGCACGATTTAAACGATGAAAGTAACTAGATTGCAAAATTTAGTTCCGCTTAACCGTTTGGAACAGAAGTAGTTTATTAAGTTGATAAGAAGTTTATTTGGATCATATAATTAAATATAAACTTAGCACAATTAAACAATATTTATAAATTGGTTCACTATAACCAAATTGTTGTCTGCCATCTGAACCCAAAAATTTTTAAGTTGGCAATAAAAAGTAATAAGAGATGGAAGATATAAAATTTTTCACTGTCTCTTATTTTTTCCCCCCACTATATTCTGTAGTATCAAAAGTTGAAATGACGTCAGAGTTGGATAGTATTGAAAAAGTATTGAAAAAAGTATAATGTAGAATGGACTTAATAAGTTGATTGCTTTGAAAATGGCGAAAGCCTGATCTAGTAAGCAGTTAATAAATAAAGATAGTGAAAATTTACAATGTTTTTTATTTCAACCATTATTAAGTAAATACATAATAAGTTATGTATTTTTTTTAAATAGTTCATTAGGTTAAAGCAAGATCAGTATGAACAAAAATGCAAATGTGTAACTTAAAATATTTAAAAATACTTGCTTAGGAAGTAGTTACGTAAGTGAGATTTAAAAAATATTACATTACTGTGGAATACATCAAGCTCAAGATCAGCTTCAACTGTGTGGTTCGAAATAATTAAACGAGTGATTGGGGAATTCATCATAGAATTAGTTCGAGAAAAGTTCTGATGCAATAATTTATGATTTCTCAGGTTCTTACTGGGCACGGTAATACGTATTCTTTCTAGAAGGTCGAACTTGTGAAGTAATTCGAACTGGCAAAATATTCAAACTGCTCAAAACAAATGTTTAAGAATTATTGGTAGATATCCCAAATATTATTTAATTTCAGAAATGCACCAAACATTAAAAATTCCGTTTATAACAATGTATGCTACAAAGATAATCAAAAATAATTTTTCAAGAATCGAAAATCATTAAAATACATTAATAAAAAATATTGGGAAAATGAACCCAAAATCCAAAACTCACAAAACCATAAAATACTTAATAGATCAATAAATTATTGACGTTTGATAGTAAATTAGGTTAGATTAGTTTTCCCATCTCTTTTCGACTTTTGTGGCGAGTCAGTTCACTTTCGATAAAAAAATAGGTAAGTTTTGTGTACCGAAACATGGACCGTAAAACGCATATTAAAAAATATACTAAGATCTTCATTCCACTCTTGATCTCATTCCCTCAATATTAATTTCTTGCACAATTGAAACGTATGCAGCGTCACATTTTTGTTTATTTTTGTAGTCCGAAGATTTAAAGTTCCACAAACATTTATGTAATTTATACACTTGAATAAATTTTATTGTTGTATCATAGTCCCATTTATTATTAACCATTTTCGAAACCAACGATAACGATTAACATCAACACGAGGTACTAAAAATGATGCAATAAATGGATGCGGTGCGCGCGCATATTGAAACGAGTGGCGAGTGTTGTTTAAACATGCCGAGTAGGCTAGCGAGTCAGTGCCGGTAGGGTGGGGGGTTAGCCACTCGGTGTAGTAAATAGAAAAGGGTCCGAGTGACTGTCTCGCCATCCTACTAGGCCGAATGCTCGGCCGAGTGCTCGGTAATATGTTTATACCAACCGAGCACTCGGCCGAGAACACTGTCTCGCCACTGTACTCGTTACGTGTAATCAAGGCATGACTGTCTCGCCATCCTACTAGGCCGAATGCTCGGCCGAGTGGTCGGTAATATGTTTACACCAACCGAGCACTCGGCCGAGAACACTGTCTCGCCACTGTACTCGTTACGTGTAATCAAGGCATAACACTTTGAGATGTAGTAGAAGTTCGTTTTGCCTTGCAGGTTGTCCATTATGTAGTGGTTGTAAAATTTCGTAGATAATCATTTATTTTGACATCCGAAAAAAATTTCTAAAACTCTCATTAGCCATTTCAAATGAATTTTCTGTGTCGCTTATAAATCTTCGTTCTATGCGAAGATTGTTCCTAATAATACAAAGTACATATTCTTGATAATTTATAATGTTTATAAATTTATCTTTTATTACCTGTTGTCATCTTCCTCGGTAATTAAATGAACTAAAACATGGATCAATTCCATTTTCTTGTAAATAAAAATGTTTAACTTTATATACAATTTCGAAAAACGTTACAATCTGATTCAGTGTCAAACATAACCTCAAATTTAGCGCTATAGAGAGATATATCTGGCTGTACCTTAGAGAAAAATTTAAGAATTTATTTAACGTTAAATGGTGACCGTAATTGCACTTCACGCTAAAGCCTGTGACCTTCACATTTAAAGAGCTTAAATATTTAACTGAAATTACCATAATCGCACTTACGGTGCGTAAGTCGGCAATATTTCTCTGGTCTTTTAGACTTAAAACTTTAAAATGATAACAGGTCGTAAAATATGAGTCTAAAAAACCTGTTTTAAATATTCTCTATTCTGTTTGCATATACTTTATATCGCGGATTCCAAATTGTACAACAATAGCTCAGTTGATTCAGCACACATAGGTATTGTAAAAAGTGCTGAGTGGTTTAGTATCCCGAAAATATTTACAGGTATTTATAATAAATCCTGAAGTTTTCAAAGCTTTTTTGCAAATGCTATCAACATGTGCGTTGAATGAAAGTTTATTATCTAATAGTATGCCTAGATTTTTGATTTCAGTTATCGTAGCACAAATATTTAAATCAAAATTATAATCAAAATTTATTATAGTCTTATTTCGACTAAACGATACCTTATTGCATTTGGAGTAAAAAAAGTTAATGTGTTTATACAATATTGCTGAAAACAGACAAGGTTGGCTTGCAATAATAGATAGTCTTCAATTTTCCCAAAATTTCAAAATATTTTCAGGTTATCAGCACATAGAAGAAATTTACTATTCATAAAACATTTTATGATGTGGTGTGAAATCGACAGCCTTGCAAAAATCGGTATAAATAGCATCCTCTTGTAATTGTTGGTCCAAAGATACAAGTATATCAGAAATATAAGGTAATAAATTTAATTGCATGAATCATTTTTTTTATTATTATTATTATTATCTCCATGTAAACTTAAAATTTGTTTCCCAACATTTAGTAAATTCATTATATTGTATCATATCATGTACGCAATATTCCTCAGAGTCAATATCTTAACATTAATCAAATGCAGGCAAATTACTTACGTAATTCGTAATATTCATTGCAAATACTGATTTAAATTTGAATGAAAAAATGATTTAAACACTGATTAACAAGAGCTACTATTTGCACATTATATTACCATGTAACATATGTTCAAAAAACTCGTAGCGGGCCATGGAAAATTAACGTATGCCGGTTTCTATGAACAGAGATTATGTAAAACAAACGTAAAAATGTGTTTTAAAAAACACACACACGTTACACCGACATACGTACATTTTTCATGGCCTGCTGCGAGTTTTTTAATTAACTAGCATTACAATAATAGTGTTTTGGACAATATACAATATTTCTCATCTTTTCACGTAAATGTTTTAAATCAACGACAACTTTTTCGACCCATTCTTCTTTATTTTTAACTTTATAGATGGAATATTCATTATAGGTTATGGCCTACCTTTGTTTTTGAATAAAAGTTATGCTTCGAATGTCAAAGCCCTTCTAGTATTTAAAATAAGTAAAACTATATCACTTATATCCATATTTAGTTGTTATTCACGTATTACTGTGTCACAATAATAGCAAACTAAAAATGTAAATACTGTGAAGTTATTCGCATTTCAATAATTGGCGCAATTCAGTAGTTTACTATGACACGATAAGTGTTGTTATCGTGTCATAGTGTAGCTAATTTCATAGCTTTGGGCAATGTCCTAATGGGGAGTACAGCGACGTTATATAGCACGATGTTACGCAACTAGAGTTCACATACAGATGTAGGTAGTGTCTTAGGGCAAACTAGTTGAATGTCCGAAAAATGGCAGCGCTGTGGTGTGAACTATCGCGCGAATTCTAATTTAGCAGAGCGTATAAAAATAAAAAAGGTCTTAGGTTTAAAGATTTAAATTAAAAATTAAATAAGAATCATAACATCTTAAAATAAAATTTTAAAATGTTAACATTTAAAAATATAAAAAGATTCATTTTTCTTGGGGGGGGGGCATTGCCTTTTTGCCCTTGCATAAAAGCCGCCCTTGTTATTGAATGCATTTCTTGTGGCATAAAGTCTATTTGTTCCATTTGAAGTATCGGATCAGTAGGTATACCAAACTCCGGGTACACATTTTTTCTAGTAAATAGACTTAAAAAGTAATAGAAATAAGATATTTACGAGTATAATTCGATAACTACATCTATATATCTATATATATAAAGGGTTGGCTATGGAAAAATAAAATAATGTCTACTGCATGCTTTATATAACAATTGACTAACGTTTGGGGAGTTATATTGGCACACTGTTCGGTAATTCTGTTTTGCAGTTCCTTGATATTGTTAATAGTGGTCTTGTATATATTATATTTAAGGGAATATAAAGTAATCTAAAATTTTAGTCTGGTGATCTAGGTGAATATTCTGGATTTGAACGTAAACTAATTATTTGATCGTCAAAAAATTCACTAAGGTCTCTTGGGCATCCTGTTAGAAGTAGCCTCATGAAGCTGATTAATAAATTCACGTACAATATTCCGGTATCTCTGAGCAGTAACAGTTTCGTAGGAAAATATGGGTCCGATAATACGTCTTTGAGATACAGCAATCCAAACACCAACTTTTAACGGGTGAAGGGGAGTTTCGCGAATACTATGAGGATTTTGAGCACAAAATTTAACAAATCATCATTATTAATTAAATTTTGTTGGAACCAGTGGCAATACATATTTCGCCTATTATGATCTGCTGGCAGAAACTCATGTAATGCAAGAATTTTGTATGGGAACAGCTCTAAATCTTTTTTGACAATAGTACGGCATGTTCGTAATAATTCATGATAATAGATTCCTAATGATCTTATATTATTGTACTATATACTATTCAATTTGTAATTTGTGTAATACATTATGGACTTTTGTAAAAATGTACAACATTTAATACAATAAAATACATATTATTGATATTATGGGGTTTGTCAGGTCTTGACAAGCTTCCACTAATCTTAAACTTCAAACTTATATTATTATTATTTTGGGGTTTGTCAGGTCTTGACAAGCGTCCACTAATTATTATTATTATTATTATTATTATTATTATTATTATTGTTATTATTATTAAAGAAGGGGGGGTTTGTAGTCTCGCCAGTACCGTTCAGGTTTGCCCGCGTTTATTATTACTATTAAAGAAAGAGGGTTTGTAGTCTCGCCATTACCGTCCAGGTTTGCCCGCAACGTGTTCGGGACAGACGAGACTCTTCTCTTACCTTCACGAGAAGGTCTAGAGAATTATTATTATTATTATTATTATTATTATAAACCAGTCTCTTGCGAAAGTGTACGTAGTGATTTAGTGGGTTGCTTGGAAGCTTCTTAATTTCTCATACAATTCACTGGAAAATTATCGGAGTTAGATAAAAATGAGGTGGTATGATTAATTAAGAGGCACAACTAGAGCATTTGGCTTTAAGTTGCGTGTCTTTAGCTTTTTTGTTAATATCATTTGATATGTTCACTCAGAATAATCTTGTTCACAGGGCGTAAGTTAAAACTAATATTCTCCATTTCTTTTTCTACTAGCTTCAATTAACATTCCTCAAAAATATTTTTATTATATGAACTTAAAACCATTAATAGATCATTATTTACTATTTCTTTTTCTAAATTACTGTAACATCTGCAGTTAAAACATCCTCTGTTATAAATAGTTGGAATAGTTTTATGACAGATAAACATATAGCTTCCTATCGTTCTGTCTTCTGCTTGAAGTAGTCTTCTATTAAAGTTGGATTTTATACGACGTCCGGAAGTGGTGTACAGGTGCTAAAAGATTTAATTCGTGATCGTAATTATAAGAAACATTTATTTTATGGACATTGAACTTCCTTGCCGCAGTTTTTATGTAGTTGTGTAGAGCAAGTTTATCTTTGTATCTAGTTCTTTATAACTTCTTAATAATTATTGCAATAATTAAATACTGGTTTTATGGAGTATTATTGTAATGTCTTGTTTTTAGTGTCCTGAAAAAGTTTTGTAATACCGAATACAGACCAAGCGCGCTGTACTGCTCCGAACTGTGTTACTTAACTTCAAAGAGCGCGAAGCAGCGGCAGGTTGAGAATTTGTTGTTGCGCTATCGAACAAGATTTAATTATGTTGCGCAAGATACTCGTAGACTTAACGTTTGTCACGGTGCTGTTCTAAACTGACCGAGCGCCTACATGTAATTTTTTTTGAAGTAGCGATATTCGACAAATTGTGTACGTTCGAGCGCAGAATTGTGCAAACGCGTGTATGTGCACTGTTTGTCCTCCAAATAGGAGGAAAATAGACGTTTTGCGAAGTTCAACGCAGTTCGGTGCGCTTGTTCTGGATGCGGCTTTAGATTTCTGAATTCAAAAACTATCCACTGTTTTACTTTAAGTACAAGTGTTGTTCAAGTGTTGAAAATTTTGTCATAGTATCTTTATTTGTTGTCGTGTATCGAATTTTTCTCAAATATAATAATAATCATTTAAATAAATAAATTATATATAATGACAAAATTACACGTAATATGTTTTAATTCAATCCTACATACCATACATACATAGATCATAATATAATCAAATTTTTTATTTTTTTTTATTTGAATTTAACGTGCTTCACCTTATTTAGGTATTAGCACTTTAGAGTTCAGTTATGTACATTTCATGTTCTTATAATTATAAATTAACAATAACAGATCATATAACAGTGACAAAAATATAAACATATAATAACATATTAATACAATCATATTTTATTGATCAGATCAGTATCTAAAAGAAATGACAATAGTTTTGGGGTATTAATGTCGTCCAATATTCCTCCGATGTTTGTTGGTAGTTGATGGTTATTCCGTTCCAGCTGGTATTTTTGACACTGGATTAAGATGTGATCTACAGTTAATGTTGTATTGCATTCTTCACAGATGGTTGGATCAGTTCTTTTAAATAGGAAGTCGTGCGTAATTCTGGTGTGACCAATCTTCAGTCTTGTTAAAACTATTTGGTCTCTTCGTCTTCCAGTTACTGGCTGTCATTTGGTAATTGTGTCCTGGATTGTTCGGAGCTTATTTGACGTTATCGCTTTCCATCGCAGTGTCAAGTTTTTTCTTGCAGCGGATTTTATTTGGGCTTTGAGGTCATATGCCTGGATTGGTAGTTTGGTTATTGCGAGGCTAGTAGCCTCTTTAGCAGCATTATCAGCCTGTTCATTTTCAGTGATACCAGTATGTGACGGTATCCATATAAAAATAATTTCCAGGTTTCTTTGGGAGAGGCGGAATAAAAGGTCTTGGATAATCAAATTTTAAAACACGACATTTCAAACCACACATTTATATTGAGTTGAAAATTTCCATTTTATTGTTTTAAAATTAAAATTAGTAATTTCTTGCATTTTATAAAAACAAAAATTGAATTTGAAAAATGTTTAATTTAATTTAAAAATATTTCTCTGAAGTTTGCTTTTATTTCTGTTGTTAACACATTTCAGAATTTAATTGAATAATACTTGCTTCAAGATCTTGTTTTTGTTAATCTTGTAGAAACAGGGTAGATTTTTGTTTTATTTCTTGTGTTGTGATGTAACCGTTCAACAGTAGTGTAGGGTCCATAATTTTTAAATCAGTGGAGACACTGGTAAATATAGAGGGATGGCCGAGTCATTATATTTAGATTGATAAAATGTTCCTTACATTCTGCTTTATATGATACTACCGTGATTATCCTTATTAAGCGTTTTTGTAATTTCAAGATTCGTTCCGCTGATGGATTGTGTCCCCATAGAAATAGAGCGTAAGATATCTAAGACTGAAAGAGTGCATAGTAAGACATACGTAAAATATTCAACGATACGCAGTTTGCTAAATTCCTGAAGAGATAACTCTGTATAAAAATAGAGGGAATACGAATAATTGAATGGTAGTATTGTAATTTTCCGGACAAAACCGGAAGTATAGGATATTAAGGACAACTTTGATTTTTTAAAGAGGAAACTATGTCGTCTTGGGAATATTTGGATAGAGCATTTGAAAGAAACAACATTTACCTAAAAAAATTTTTAATATCTTTTATGTTTTACGAAAAAATGTATTCACTATGAAAGCATTTTTATTTACAAGTGTTCAAAGTGCCTTCCATTTTGATTTAATCACTTCCGCATCTTACTCTTGAGAAAATATTTCTCTTTCTCGTCATATCTACTTGAAACTAGAATTTGAATGTACTTGAAAGTGAAATATTTTTATTAGTATTATGTTCCGAGCTACAGATAGTTCAAGAGTAAGGAACCGAAAGTGTTTAAACTAAAATGGAAGGCACTTTGAATATTTTGAAGTTGTTATAGAGAATACAATTTTTCTAAACCGTTTCTAAAACTTGTTTCTTTTCAAAAGTTCTATCCAAATGCGATATTCGTTCCCATTTAATAAATCGAATTTGTCCCTGATATCCTGTAAGTTATGAGGGAATTATTATTTTT
This sequence comes from Liopterus haemorrhoidalis, assembly GCA_963971575.1. Classification (NCBI taxonomy): domain Eukaryota; kingdom Metazoa; phylum Arthropoda; class Insecta; order Coleoptera; family Dytiscidae; genus Liopterus; species Liopterus haemorrhoidalis. Next base: position 32,129,866 of record OZ020612.1, on the reverse strand, counting down.
ATTAATTTTTAGGCTTGATTGTTGGTAAGAAACCAAGAATGGGCTTTATTAATAATTTTCTGAGGGGGGCAGGAGGAGAAGAACAAGAAGGGAGAAGATCTAAAGAGAAAATAATAAATTAAGATGTGAAAAAAAAGCCGAATAGGTATCGAAAGATGGAAGAAACGTTTCGTAAATCTGTACGAAGCAACAGAAACAAGAAGGGTGGCAATGCGAATCGAAGAAGACAATGTGAAAAGGGATGAGGAAAGGATAACAGAAATAGAGGTGGAATACCACATAAGGAAACTAAATAACAAGAAAAGCTCAGGAGAAGACCGAATAAGAAACGAAGTATGAAAGAACGGAAATGACAAAATAAAAAAGAGATTGATAGATTTTTACAATGAAATTTGGCAAGGAAAAGAAATAACGCAATGATGGAGGCAGGGGCTAATAGTTCCGCTGCACAAACAAGGAGTTGGAGAAGACCCGCAAAACTACATGGGAATTATGAATATGGGTAGCAGCTATAGATCTATGTCGCAATCCTAGCAGAACGTCTTCAAAAAGACGTGACAAAACAGAATCGACACAACGAGATACAATAAAGACTATCACAAGATACAAGTTACAACTTTACCAGAGTACCTGAAGGAAAACAACAAACATTAAAATCTAATAGCGAGGTTCAGAAGCGGGAATGAGGCGCTAGCCAGGGGCGTACCTAGGATAAATGGCGCCCATGGCAAACATTAAAATTGTGCCCCTATCCAAACATGTCACATGCACTTTTTGAAAATTAAAATTTAAAATAACTTGGCTGGAAATCTTTATATATAAAACTGAATATTTGTGGGTATGTCCGGCAATTCTAACCCACTTCCAGATATGCTACCGAGTTGAAATTTTGCATACAGGTAGGAAATGCCTTCATCATAACTAGAAAAATCTTAAAAAAGTCTCACTAGAAACGAGAAATTAATAATTTTGTTTTTAATTATAATGGACCATTGATATATCTATTAAATATGCAGTGAGGGGATAGGAATTTTCGTTCGATAGGTGATTGGTTGACTATATTCTGACAGTGGCTCTTCGAGCGGCATCGGAAATGTTCGGCTCAAATATTGTCGGTAAACAGCACTGATCTTTATTCAGTTATTTAGCAAAACTATGATTAGTCTATGTAGAACGAGACAACATCTATATTATATATTTTTATTTTTGCCGATATTTATGAACTTATTTATTTGGTTTATTTATTTTTGCTTTTGACGAATCTTTTTTAGAAACAGTTTGATATATTTTAACCAAATTTAGTATGATAAAACAGGCCAACAAAAAAAAATATTTTTTTTGAGTCTTTATTACAATGACTATTTTCTGGTTCTTTATATCGAAAAATAACTAAAACCTTCGTTTATTTTTGAAAAACTTTGCTTTTGTACCTTTATCAACGATCAATATATATTTATTTATTTTTATGACCATACTAGGAGAAGCGTGTTTTATTAAGAAAGGGTGGGGACGAGCGGGTGGATAGCAAGTGGCATTTCATTTACGTCGTTCATAGTCGGTATGCGCATGCGCATTGCACCGATACAACGCATTTTGTGTGACGGCAGATCCAGAAATGGCGTCAAGAAGTTGTAAACACCGTCAAGAGGTAGTTCATTCTGCTATATTTACGGCGAATTTATCAAAACAAGAGATAAAATAATTGCTTTGGCTAGAAATTTAAAGCTTTGTGAAGCCTATATCAAAGATCAACTCGGTAATATTTGAACCACAACTCATTAACTCAAAAGACTTAAATGACGTAGTTGAAGAGGGAGATCTGAACCTGCCCAAAAGTAAAGCAGAAATCCTAGCTTCTCGGTTGAAACAGTGGAATTTGCTTGAGACAAATGTATCAATAAGTGATCAAAGAAAGCGTCATGAAGCATTTTCTTGCTTTTTCACTAAAGAAGACGGACTTTGTTATTGTAATGATGTGAAAGGATTGTTTGAAGAAATCGGAATCTCACGCATTCCTTCTGACTGGCGTCTTTTCATAGACAGTTCTACAAAAAGTTTAAAATCTGCCCTTCTGTGTAATCGAAATAAATTTCCATGTCTTCCTTTGGATCATTCCGTAATGCTCAAAGAAAATTACGAAAGTGTGAAAATGGTGCTTGAGAGTTTAAAGTATGAAGAGTACACCTGGCCAGTGATAGGGGATTTTAAGATGGTTGGATTTTTGATGGGAATGCAAGGCGGTTATACTAAATATCCTTGCTACCTTTGCTTATGGGACAGTAGAGCAGACACAGCGCATTACCAACAGCACTCATGGCCTAAGCGAACCGAGTTCGAGATAGGAAAACATAATGTCAAATGGGAACCAATTTGGAGCCTAAGCACGTATTGATGCCTGCATTGCATATAAAATTAGGTGTTATGAAGCAATTCGTTAAAGCTCTTCGTCAAGATTCAGAAGCTTTTTAATATTTAAAGATTTTTTTCCTAAGTTATCTGAAGCCAAAGTAAAAGCCGGTATTTTTGGCGGACCACAAAAAAATAATGGCCAGAGACGAATTTTCACAGATATTCAATACTTATGAAAGGAAAGCCTGGGATAGCCTGAAAGCAGAGGTTCATGGTTTTCTTGGAAAAAAACAGAGCAGACAGTTACAAAGAGCTTATTGCAACTATGCTTGATAACTTTAAACTCATGGGTTCCAGAATGTCCCTTAAAGTGCATATGTTACATGCTCACTTGGACCAATTTAAAGATAACATGGGAGCCTATTCGGAAGAACAAGGTGAACGTTTTCAACAAGACGTGATGGACTTTGAACGTCGTTATCAGGGACAATACAATGAGAGTATGATGGGGACTATATTTGGGGGCTAATACGAGAAAGTCCATACAATCACAGAAGAAAAACGAAAAATAATCATTTCTAAACTTTTTTATATATTCTGTTACAGTAAGTTGTTTGTTTCGAATGGTTTTCATTCGAATGGAATTTTGATAGCTACAAAAGCAAACTTTTTCGGGTAAAACTATTTTTTCTTTAATTAATAATGTAGAAGAAATAAAAATCTGATATGCAGAACCCAGACTCAAAATTCCTGTTGACCGGTGTAATAGATTAAAACCAGGATTCGAACAGAGACCATATAGCATCTCAAAATTCTCATTCTAAGGGAGTGTTTCGGGATTAAAACTGTTAACTTAAAAACTTAACTAAAAAATATTTTTTTAACATATTTTTTTAATTGCACCCCGAAAGGAGTAAATTGCTATTTTTCATTCTATAAAACGTCCCTTGGACATAGTCATGAAATTCGGTACGCATATTTTCTCCATGATGTAAGCACCCACAAACAAGAAATTTTTTGAAATTCGACCCCTAAGTGGGTGAAATATGGTGATATATGATTTCAAGGATTCCTCAATGTATCCTGGAATCAATAAGATATCTACTTAGTTTTTGCTTATAAAGGTTACAAATATTTATGAACGAAATTCAGAATTTTGCCCTTAAATACAACAAAAATTAAAAAAAAACCTTAATTCTACATTTACCCTTAAAGGGGCAAAATGCTTTTTTTATTCTTTTTGTTTTGTTTTCCTTTTACATTTTTTTTTGCAATTTTGCGCCCCCCTTCATGTGGCGCCCAGGGCACGTGCCATGCCTGCCATACCCCCAGGTACGCCTCTGGCGCTATGTAAATAATTTTGGAAGAGAGAAGATGTGCGGAAATGTAGGACATGCGGAGAACAGCCAGAAATACTTAACTACTTGCGACGCTGCCCTGTAATAGGGGAAGATCCAGGGCGATTGGAAAAGATACTAGTGGAATCCGTAAGCGGCATCAAATAGATGAGGAAGGTGAAGAAAAAAAGAGAAACTCTTGCCCAGCAGATAAAATAACAGTTGTCTTTCACTTAAAACTCATATTAAGAACTGATATTACTTATTGTTATGTTATATTTTTTATATATCTTTTGTTAATGATTTTTTTGATATATTTGTAATTAAATCTTTTATTTTTTTTAATTTTAATTTTAATTTGTTTATTTATATCCAAGGTACAATAAAATAAATTAGATTTTTTACAAATATTAGTCATAATAGAGTTTGTACATTGGATAAAGGCCCATGATCAGTCATTGTAAGAATACAAAGACTGTTCTTCCTCATGAGCCCTTAGGTATAAAAAATATAAATATAGCACATTAACATAAAGAACCAGGGTTCTTTGCTATTGACAATACCACAGTTGTTATAGCCAGCGTTGAATCATGTAAATATGTAACATTCCCTAACTTGGGCAAAATTAAGGCTGAAAAGAACATTGAAAAAGACATGAAATTAAAAGGGCAAGATGAGCATATTAGTAGATTTGACTTTGTTAACACTTTTTAAACTTTAATAAATTATTATAAATTTTTATAAACATTTATAAACTTTAATAAACTTTTATCCCAGATGAGCTTCTTTATTTGTGTTTTAAGGTGGCGATTCAATCGGGGACGCAAACCAGTTTTTCGCTACATTTGCATGCATACAAACACATTCCTATTTATCTTAAAAACAACAAATTTGAAAAGAATTTGGTTTCCTTTAGAGCGATCAGAATTTATAGTAGAACAACCTTATATTTTTATTTTTCATTAAAACTAAATAGTTTTCGAGATGAATTGTAAAATATAATTTTCTGTATCTGTATCAATGTTAAAAATAGTTCAGCTGTTATCCGTTAGACTGCGGGCCGCGCGCTTTCTATATCAAATTTATTTCCACATGCGCTTCGCCAATCGAAGCATTGCTTCTTTTATGGCTAGCCATAAACTGATTAGATTATATTAGACTCTATTTTGCATTATTTTGCTACATAAACAAATATTAATACTTCGTAAATATAATTTATATGATATATTTAAAAGTAAATCTAAAGTATATAGTTTTAACTAAACATTCAAATAACAAATAGGTAAAATGACATTTTTATTTTTATTCAGTAAAGCGTGTTCTACATTATACTTTATTCATCAATTTTCTAAACTTTTTTCTTTGAACTAGAAGTTGTCAAAGTTTTAATACAATTTATTTTTCAATTTTTTGGTAGAGAATGAAATTCTTACACGTGTTTCAGTTCATTTAAAGTACCAACATAAAAATATAATTCATATCTTGTCAAATGTTTATAACCTAGCTATTAGATTTGTAAAATTACTGATTTACATACAAAACACAATTTATATATTCGCTTATTCAAACCAATGATCAACAAAACACTATTAAACACGTGGTAATACAAAATATTTACAAGCGTAATTTTAATGTTGGTACAATTGTTAAAACTGTCTACTGCGCATGCACCGAGTTCCAAGTTGGATGTGTTTTGAAGAATAGTTGGATCAAATCTAGTTTTGAATAAATTTGACCTTGACTATATACCGTGTTCTACACTGTACAATTTCACTGATTTATTTCTAGTACAAGTTCTAGTCAAAGAAATAAGTATGAAAATTTGATGAGAATTGTATAATGTAGAACACGCTTTAGGCAATAAATAAAATAGCCGAAAAAGTTTAAAATATAGTTTATTGTCAGAATAATATAATAATATCTCTTAGGACCAATCAGGATTTTGTCCTAATCAACCCCTAAAGGGCTGAATCTACAATCGGGGTGAACTATACATCCCTTCGTATTTCCTGTGTTTGTTGAGTTAAAACGTTTCTTTCTGGCACATAGGTGTCTTTTTAAAATATCTCGAAATGGTTTTGACATTTTTTTAAAATTTCACCCCTAAAGGGGTGAATTATGATTTCAAGGATTCTTTAATTTCTCTTAGGACCAGTAAAATATCGATTTGGTTTTTTCTTATAAAGTGGTAATACAAAGGCCGAAAACCCTATTTCAGGATTTTGTCCTAATCAACCCCTAAATAGGTGAATCTACATTCGGACTTAATTATACATCCCGTCGTATTTCCTGTATTTGTTGAGTCATAACATTTCTTTTTGGCTGATGGTTGTCTTTTTTAAATATCTTGAAATGGTTTTGACAATTTTTTAAAATTGCATCCTTAAAGGGTGAAATTCGATTTCAAGGATTCCTTAATATCTCTTAGGACCAATAAAATATCGACTTGATTTTTACATATAAAGATACAAATGCAAAAAACTTGCAGAAAGGATTTTTTTCCCAATCAACCCCTAAAGGGGTGAATTTACATTCGGGGTGAAATATACATCCCGTCGTATATCCTGTGTTTGTTGAGTCATAGCATTCTTTGTATAAATTCACGTGTATTTCAAATGGATGAAAAATTCTGTTGTTTTATTATTTATTACTATTAAATAATAAACCATTATTAACTATTAATGACCAACATCAATTTCTCAGATTAAAAACACGGTACTTAATGGTATTTTCATTTCAAGCTAGTAGATTATTCACTATAAGTAGGGTGACCAGATTTCAGTGAAGGGAAACCGGGACACAGGGAAAAAAAAGAAGGTCCTCACCACCCAGATCTAAGTGAAGATCAAAAAAAAAGGTCCTCACCTCCCAGATCCACGTGAAGAGCAAAAAAAAAGGTCCTCACCTCCCAAATTCAAGTGAAGAGCAAAAAAAGGTCCTCACCTCCCAAATCCAATTGAAGAACAAAAAAAAAGAAAAAAAAGGATCTCACCTCTCCAGTGGCGGCGCTAGCGGGGGGTCCAGGGGGGCCCGGACCCGCCCAAAAACAGCCCTGGCCCCCAGTTGCCCCCCCCAGAATTTTTGGAGAAAAATGTATTTTAGGCGTTAGGACCTTTTTTTTAGGTCATCACTTGTATTTGCCCCCCTCAAATTTTACTAAAAAATTTTCTGGCCCCAGATTTTAAGAGCTAGCGCCGCCACTGCACCTCTCACATTAACTAGTTGGAATATTTCTTTTCTTACAAATGCATAATTATGTAAAAACCGGGACAATCGACCGTCCCGAAAACATTTTTCGGGACACCGGGACAATGTACCTAAAATCGGGACAATCCCGGAAAACCGGGACGGATGGTCACCCACGGTCACCCCTAACTATAAGGAATATTATTCACTCTACCGTCATATACATTTGTAAGTCTCTACTATAATTACCTGGACATGCACCTCCATATAGTTTGCATATCAATAAGCGATTCATTTGATGAACTCCTGTCGACGTTTTGAACTGATTCATTTTCATTAGATTTCAGTTTCTTTGACCTTAAATTAATAATAATAATAATAATAATAATATTAATAATAATAATGGACGCTTGTCAAGACCTGAAAAACCCCAAATAATAATAATAATGATAAATAATACTAATAATAATGAGAGTTAAAATTATTTATACAATTAAAAAAAATATATAAATTACATACAAATTTTCCAATTTTCTTTTATGATATTCTTTCATAGATTTCGCTCTTTTACTGCGTTTGCGACTTTTTGATAAAGGTCTACGTGTGGGTGGCATATTGACCTAATAAAATTTTTAAAAAAATCTGTTTTTCAAAAATACGGTATTTGCTATGTAGCGTATTGACTATACAAGTATTTTGTATATGCGATTTAAATTTCAAAATATTCATCAACCTATTATCTGCTTAGAAGCAAGTTTTGATAGCTGTTTTGGCAAATATTCGAGCTAACTATCTCTCTCTAAGTTTGACTAGTGGCGCCTACGGACACCGGGCGGCGGATGTTATGACAAGATAGGTTTCGAATCGCCATCTTAAAAGAGATTAAGCTAAAAGATTTAAGGTTTTCAGGAATAATATTGTATTTAGCGCAAATGTCAAAAGAGAAGCTATGTTTAAATGTTGCAGTTTTGTAAGAAGGTGGAGAAAGAGTACCCTTAAATCTTATATTAACATTATGTACGTCAGATCTGAAGGTGATTTTGTTGTACAAATAAGGGGGAGTTTTGAGAATCAACACTTTATGATAAAATACAAGAGATTGCGAAAGTCTTCTTTGTTTCATGTTAAGCCATGTAGACAAGTGAAGGTAAGAGGAGATATGGGAGCGCCTTGGTACACCATAGATAAAACGCAAACATGAATTTTGGACCTTCTGAATTTTTTTTATATCAGCTGCAAGCAGACAGGGTCCGTAAACTACACTACCATAAGTAAACAAACTCAATACAAGGGAGTCGCATAGTTTTATCCTAATTGCCTGGTTCAGGTATTGTCTGTTACCATAGAGGGACTTTAACTTAAAGTAGGCTGTTCTTACTATGAAACTGATATGATTAGAGAACTTTAATTTATCATCAAAAATCAAACCCAAATTCTTCGCACTGTCGGATATTGTCAGAGCAGACCCGTCAAGAATCAGTTTGCAAGCTGGCTTAATTAATTTCTGATCGTTCTTTGGACCAAAGATTAAAACTTTTGATTTTGTAGGGTTAATAATTAGATTATGGTCCGTAGATGCGTTATGCAATGACTGAAGGTCATCGTTAATATTTGAAATAGCAGCTAAGTGGTTATTAAGAGGAAACGAATAAAAGATTTGGGTATCATCAGCAAAATAGTGAACTTGGCAATGTTTAATGTACTGTGAGAGATTAATGGTATAAATTATGTAAAGTAAGGGTCCCAAAATACTACCTTGAGGTACACCAAGGTGGAGGAATAGTTTCTTAGAGCTTACATTGTTAATTACTACAACTTGACTTCTGTTCGAAAGGTAACTGGAAAAAAAATTAATCACATCTTTACCAAGGCCAATGAAATTTAAGATTGACAAGAGGATTTCATGATTGATGCTATCAAAGGCTTTGGAATAGTCAAGCAGGATTAATATCGTTAATAGTCCTGAGTCAGTAGCACGTAGAATTTCGTCAGTAATATGCGCAAGTGCAGTTGTACAACTAATATTAGGTCTAAAACCCGACTGAAAAGGTGGTAGTAAGTTATTGTTATTTAAGTAATTACGTAGTTGATTGTCGATAATTTTTTCTAGAACTTTAGATAAGGTAGGTAAAATGCTTATCGGTCGTAGATCCTTATGGGATATGGGCTTATTTAATTTAGGTATAGGTTTAACACAGGCCATTTTCCATGCTGCAGGGAAAACGTTATTCAATATGCAAAAGTTGATAATATGGGTAATAAAGGGTATTAGATATGGACAACAGAGGTTAACCATAATAATATTAATTTTATCACAACCACTACCCAAAGATTTAATTGAATTTAAGAAATAAGACACTTCATTGTCAGTGACAGTAGAAAAAGAAAATTTTGCATTATGTAAGCAGGAAGGGTGAAAATTATTATTATAAAAATGCAAAATATCTTGGTTAGGTGACATATTGTTGCTAACAGAATTAACAGAATTAACAGAATTAACTTATGGGAATTAAATTTATGGGTTGAATAATTTAATATATACGTTTTAAATGTACTCAATTCGAAGTCGAAAGACATGAATAAAGATTTATACTACTAATAATTTTCTTGTTGTTTGGTAATAGGTTAATATGACTGAGATCGAGTAAGAATGGTTGTATCATCAGCATATAAAAAATGAGAACAATTGTCGACAGAATAAGGGAAATCATTTATATAAGTTAAGAGCAGAAGAGGCCCTAAAAAAGGCTTGGTAGCACACCACAGTTATCATAAAGTGGATTTGCTATTTTTACGTAATTTTTACGTATTGCACACGATTAACTAAATATGATATAATGAGAGCGCAACTGTTCTCTTCAGTGAAGTTTTGCCCCTTTTGAACGACCCCCCAGTTGATTCAATGATGCCTGTGTAATGCTGTTCTTGTTATGGACTCTAGTGCTGTACTTGTATTATTTTTATTTTGACATATGTATTATATTATATTTAATATGAAACAATTCTTTTTTTGCTTTTCCATGATAGATCATCCTCTATATGCCTGTGAGTTACGATGATTATAAATTTAAAGGTTAGACATTTTGTAAAATTATAATGGCCCTGTACTTTAATTCAAATTTAATTTGATGATCGAAGGTATCTTGTATAGCACGTATGTTCAAAAAATTGCGCGCGCATATTATTTCTTTTTATAATTCCAATTTATTTATTTATTTATTTATTTATTTATTTATTTATTTATTTATTTGTTTATTTATTTATTTATTTATTTATTTATTTATTTTAAATATTATGTAGTTTTAAATATCTCTGGAATTGAGTTGTTAAGTTTAATTGTTTTTTTAAGATAATCTTAATTCAACAAACTTGATTTAAAAATCTTTTATTTGTTGAAAGATCTGACTGAAGATTTGATACTTTTACATTAGACAAAATTTACCAAATTTAAAATTCTCATTTATTGTTTTAACAGTTTCTCACAGTTTTGATATAAAATTGAGTATTCATACATTTCGACTATTAAAGCTAAACTATAATTGAGAAGCACACTTTCTATATGCATTTTGGTCAATTTTCACTTAAAAAAAAATGGCATGACGGTGCTTATGATAAGAACACATAGGTACAGAAAAATCCTTAATATAAATTTTTTTGTGGTTTCTATGTTAAACTTTCATTTTTATAAATACCAAAAGAATAAAACAGCTTCGGAATTTATTGTTAAAAGTTTTATAAATTGGACAAATTGTATGTAGAAAGTTGACTCCTCAATTATTTATTAAGTTATTACAATACGTATATCCAAACAATATCATATTTGTTTCTTGACCATCGGCACTATATGAACATTATATCAACTGATACTATATGAAACCAACGGACCCTATTATGCCTGTATAAATAGGTACACATCAGGAATCAGTGGGAATTTGTATTGTACGCCTTGTATAAATACGCCCGCGTAATTGTACGCCTAGACAACTGTATTACCACAGAGTCGTCTATCGTAAACAACACATTTATGTTATGTACTAAAATAATTAAACTTTCGATGAGTATTGTTTAGAGCAGTGTTTCTCAACCAAACTCGCACCGCAGACCAGTAAAATAAATAATACATATTTCTAACGCGGACCACTAATAATAATTCTTTGTTAATTTTTTGCAACAAAACAAATATATTTAATGTGGTACTAAATGGATTTATTTTATTTATAGAAAATCATAAAAAGTTTACAGAAAATAAACAAAATATAAATTACTTACATAAAAAATGTGCATAAAAAATAACAAAAAAACTGCAAAAAACACGTACAAAAACATTCTTGAAATCAGTTCGTTAATGTTTGAGGTACAAATGAAGACACAAACAAATTAGTTAATTTATAATACAAGGTGTCTCAAAAGAAATTTTATATTTATTTAGCTTACTGCGTGAACGCAACGTATCCGAGGGGCGCGGGGGTTATGTCAATCGGTAGCCTGGCTCTTGGGAATTCAGTCACTATGGAGCGTTTCTCAGGAGCAGACCGCGCGTTATGCGTGCAAGAGTTTTACAAAAACGGTGATTCGGCGACTGTAGCGCGTAGAAAATTCTGCAGTATTCGAGGTTTTCGCCACTTAAATGATGCGCCAAGCATTCCTCTCATTCGACATTGGGTTAAAAAGTTTGAAGAGACTGGTACAACGCTGGATAAATCAAAATCCGGGCGACCTAGGTCATCAAGAACAGTAGAAAACGTGGAGAATGTTAATCAGTCTGTTCGTGATGACCCGAACCTTTCAATTCGGAAGCGCGCAAGTGCTTTAAATGTGCATAGATCATCATTACATCGCATTATGCACAAAGACCTAAAGCTGCACCCATACAAAATTCAATTGGTGCAAGAATTAAAGCCCCAAGATGCCAGTCAGAGGCTTAATTTCGTAAATCAGGTGATTGAGCGATTTTCAACATTTACCAACATTTTGTTTTCGGATGAAGCTCATTTTCATTTTAATGGCCACGTAAATAAGCAGAACTGCCGCTACTGGAGTGCAACGAATTCGAAACGCAAACATCAGAAACCCCTACATTCGCCTAAAGTGACCGTATGGGCTGCGATGTCGGCGCGAGGAATTATCGGCCCTTACTTTTTTGAAGACGAAAGGGGCCGTGCAGTTACAGTGAATTCAGAGCGTTATGTGGAGATGTTAGACAACTTCTTGGTACCTGAACTGCAAAATTTTCCTGGCTATAACCAAAGAAAATGGTTCCAACAGGACGGAGCAACTTCACACACGTCCAATATGTCTCTGCCACGTGTTCGTGAAATTTTCTCAGGCAAATTGATCTCCCGGAGAGGTGACATAAATTGGCCTCCACGCAGTCCAGATTTAACCCCTATGGACTTTTTCCTATGGGGTTATCTTAAATCTAAAGTTTACGCCAATAAACCGACTTCACTGGCGCATTTGAAAGAAAATATCCGTCACGAAATGGCAGCCATCCCTGAGTCCACCTGCCGAGACGTCATAAGTAATTTTACTGTTCGATTAAATGAGTGCCGAGAACGCGAGGGTCTACATTTAGACGATATTATTTTTAAGAAATAAATCCCCAAAAAGTGTATTTTAATAATTAATAAACATTTTTTCTATATACGGCTTACTTTTTTTTTAATCGATCCACTAAATATAAAATTTCTTTTGAGACACCTTGTATAATATAGATTAAAAGTTACTATTAATAATATAATTTTATTATTTAAAATATTTGAACTTTATTATGTTAAATAGGACCGTATGAAATCATATAGTGTCGGAGCGTATTATTATTATAAATTATTTCACCTGTAGAAAAAGACGCAAATTAAGTGAGACATATGAAAAATTACAATAGATGTGTATCATATGTTTCTAAAAATATGCAGGACTCCTGTATCAAGTTATCCTACAATATGTTTTCCCATCAACTTTTCGGCACGCCCTATTCCGATTTCAACACATTTATTTCCAAGCACCAATAAATTTCTTTCATTCCATTCCACTTTATATCTTTCCATTTATTTCGAGTTAGATTTTAATGGTATTTTGGTCCAACACATATAATGCTTGCTAAGATATATATTTACTGTCTGACAGTGTTTTAAGCTCACAAAATCAATAGAGAACGCCCACAAATCTTCAAAATAAGAAGCACTTTTTTGTAAACAGAACTGGAGTTCCTGGAACTTAGAAATAAATTATACTCCCATGTATAGAAATAAATCTTTAGCCTATTTAAATCGATGCTTTTTAAGTTTTTAAAGCACATTTGGTAAACCGTAGGATTCACAAGTAGGATTTGTAATATACAAGGATATAAATTTGTTGGATATAAATTTGTAATAAATTGTCAGTTTTGAATAATATATATTTTTGACTTATTTTGTTATATTATGCGGTAAAATTAAATCTTTAATTTTATAATGAACAATAGTAGAGTCCGTCAGTTATGTGCAAAACGATACATACAGGTCCAATGTACGAAATGTCACAATTTCCGGCATACCACATACTATTGTGTTATGGATTGTTGGACAGATACATTTTGCAAAGATATGTTTATGTAAGTCTATACAAGTACATAATGGATAGAACGACTTATAAATGCCTTTATTTTAAAACAATTGAACATCCATTTACGTCAAATCACCAGGATCAGCCAATCTTATTTTTCGAACATCTAGCAAGGCGAATGGCTAATGCAAAGATTATAAATTAATAAAAGGCCAGGTAAATGGTAGGTGTCCAACAGGAAGATACTGTAATAGATAGGCTGATCAGATGAAAGCCTAAAGCCAGATTTATAATAGATCCAGAGTACAAACGCATTGCATGAGGATAAACATGAATGAAAGGAGCTTCACTGTTCTGCTCATAATACAAATATCTGTTTATAATAAATACACATCCAATATACTTCGTTGCTGCATCCTTATGTTCATGCAATGCGTTTGTGCTATAAATCTATTATAAAGCAGGATTAATACTCCAAGCATTGCACGAAGCAACACAAATGTCCCAAGATAAAGGAGCGTGGCGAAGCACAATTGCAGTTATCAAGTTATAATGGCACCATACCTCTGGGGGGGTAATGGGAATAAGAGAGATGCAAATAATTTGCGTATCAGCTCGATCCATCTAACCCGTTCGTTAAGTAACAGTGCATGTTTAAAAATTAAAAAGATAATTTAGTTTTGAAAAGGTTGTTTTAATTTTTTAGTGCAAATGAAACAACACTAAAGTCAAACAATATTTGTGATTAGCTACCAGTTGAGTGGTATTTTAGCAATGAATTTAGACAGTTATGAAGGATATTATTACATACACAAGCAAATTTTACCTTCCACTAATAGTCCAGTAACCTTGTCATGATTATAGGGCAAAAGTTGCATCAAGTGGGGGTAGTTAGTTTAGTTTTTTTTTCTTGTATGGGATGTGCCTGAGATGCAAAATCCAAGTTTTCGACCTCGGCAGCCCTCCGGAACACTTTTGAATATCTCAAAAACTGCTAAATGTTCGCACTTTTTTCGGTTTCTTCCCATTTTGACCATAAAGGAGCACGTTCGACAAACACCATTCTATGTATTTTTAAACTAGATTAAATTTGCTACAATTTGAGACCAGAATGGGCTTGGTAGCCCTAATAGTTTCCGACATACAGCTTTTCAAAGTTTGAAAAAATCTCCAAATTTGAAAATTTTATGCTAATTAATAAAGGGTGGTTTGGGTGGAGGGAATTCACTGTTCACAACCAAACGACTGAAATTGAAATACAAAATATATTTAACACATTAAATAAAATAAAAAGTGTAAAAGAAATGTTAGTAATGTTCTTTTCTCCTCTTTGAGGGACCAGGGCCAAGTTAATCCACCAAACCTCAATCCTCAATCGCCTGAAATGAAAAATTATATATTCAATATCCCAAGGTAAAACCTTGTCATGAAGTCCTAATATAAATACAACGCACATGAAAGTTGGTAAGCATTAATAAATAGAAGCAATGGTATCTATAACATGTGGGTAAGTATTAATTATTATAAATAATGGTAACTTTCAAAACAACAATACAATTGTAACTATACCTGATGTTGTTCCTCGACTTCTTCAATATCATTATCGTCGAGCAGCCTATCCATCTCGTTGTCGTCGAGGTCATCCAAGTCGAGAATGTTGTCGTCGACGTCTATCTTCATTTCTGATAGGTTTTCGCAGGACTGGCCATTGCAGGTCCCGCAGACAACGGAACATTTCAAACCTGCTTTCCTGCAGCTGCAAGCATTTCTGCATCCCTTCTTGCAACTGCAAAAAATCATGTTCAGCAGGTTTGAGGGGGCCAAGATCTCGGGCTGTACCAACCCATCCTCATTCCAGCGGATTCTTTTTGTAGCCCAGCCACTGCTGCACCTGGTAGTATATGCGAAACGAATGTAGCCTTGCAGCATCTTGCGTGGGAGGAAGTCTGGCCAGGTTGAAACTGCTCTTGACTGCAGCCTTTGTGAAGAGCTTGTAGCGCAGGTCGTACTTACCCAAATGTTATAGATACCATTACTTCTATTTATTAATGCTTACCAACTTTCATGTGCGTTGTATTTATATTAGGCCTTCATGACAAGGTTTTACCTTGGGATATTGAATATATAATTTTTCATTTCAGGCGATTGAGGACGATGAAGAAAACGGTGAACAGTGACTTCCTCAAATGAGACAAATTGAGACAAATGTTTCGATAAAATTTATAAGTAATTTTAGTGTATGTAAGAATGTTATAGTTTTGGAAATATAACACTAACTTGTTTTTTTTTTTTATATATTGAAACACCATACGATTTTGTCACTATAAATTAGTGTACTTTTTCGGCTTTTCAATGATGTAACTGTTGAACTATTCTGGTTCCCATCAATGTACATTATTTCAGATTTTTAGACCAAACCCTCTGGGAAATAGAGGTGGGGGACAAGAGTTTTGACACATTTTTGCCGAAAATCCCATAAAAATAGATGATTTTTAACACCTTGTTGGTTTATCCAAGCAATAAAAGGTATCATTTGATACCCTTCTCAAAATTTTAAAAATATATTTATATTTTCGTTACATACATATTTGTTTATATTTTTCCCGCTGTTTTTTGTTTATTTTCGTTTAAACTCTAAAAGTTCTTAGATGTGGGTCAGACAGTTCTTCAAGAATGCCCAATTTCAGTTTGCTAGATTCAATTTCAAAAATTTCCACTGGTTATTAAATTTTCGCTTTTAAAAATTAAATGCAACATTTGCCCAAATATAACTAGAATATTGAAAAAATAATTTAAACAAAATAAAAATGCAAAAAAAAAAAACAAAAAATAAGCTGGTTAACCGGCTTAGATAAGTTGTTAAATATATTACGTGGTCAAGCAAAAATACAAAAAATGCGTTATTTTCCGAAAACATAATCTGATCAAAAATTCCTGTTGTACTATTCCGGTTCATACAAATGTACATTACTTAGAATTTTTTCCGATTTTTAGTTAGTGATGGTTTTTTGGTCATACCTACAAAACCCTAAAAAGAAAAATACTTTTCCAAAATCCAAGTGATGAGCAAAAAAAAAAAAGGGAGATCACCACATGAGGCGCCCTGTCGGACGAGGTACCTCAATGCTGTGTTTACCTGGCTAACAGAAAAAGAAATTGTATTTTTAAATACAAAAGGTTTATAACATTAAAATTATTTAAAAAAAACTCTTTTCATCTAGTTCGAAACTTGGATTGTCAAATTTTTGACTGAGCGGCTGTGGTTGTTTTTCTTTATTCCACCTTTCTTCTTTACCCTTTATATTCGTCGGAAATGATGACTGTTCTTCTTAACTTGTCCATTTCAGTGGAATTCATGCAATATTGTATTTCACTAACCTTAAAAAGATCTAATCCTGTAGCACTGAATTCCCAGAAAATACAATTCGATCGAGAAAAAAAAAAAAAAATAAATAAATAAATAAATAAATAAATAAAATAAAATAAAATAAGTCGGTAGATAGCCATGAAATTTATTTATTTTTATATTAGGTTGCCAATATCACTCTACAGTATTATTTAACTGACATTTTACGTCCGAGTTGAGGTTATATTCAAAACAAATATATATATATTAGTGAAAAGTTACACATATTTGTATTTGTATTTTAATTACTGAACCATACATATTATTTTTAACACGAGGTTGTCAAGGGGCTATGTCGAAAGGGGTCCCCAGCTGTCGCCCCATGCTCTTAGTGGTAAATACGACCCTGATGGTCGGTCTAGTTGATTACATTGACTAGTTGATTAGTTGACTAGTTGACTGAGTGATTATATCGGTTTCTTTTTCTTTGGGCACTGTCAGTCAGGTTATCTTTTGGCTTCACTAACAAGCCCTCCATCTTGATCTGTCAAGTATCAGGTCTTTCAATGTATCTTTTATATTAATACTCGTTAGATCTGTAAGTTGATCGCTTTATCTTTTGCGAGCTCTTCCCACTGGTCGACATGTGTTCAAATTTTCTTCCTAGATTCTCTTTACCATTTTGTCCTCTTCCACCCTAATCATGTCTCCTATCTACTGTAGCCGTCTACCGCTAAGTTGTGTGATACTCAGACTTCAGTATTTTTTTCGGATATCTTCTTTCTTGCTGATCCTTCATTTACCATTAATTAGAATGGGACAAAGATTCAGCGTAATGTTTTATTTTAGAAATCTGTGAGGTGTTGGCGATTTCGTTTTCTTAGGGTTCATGTTTCGGAGCATATATATTGTATTATATTTTGGTATAGCCTGATCTTAGAATTTTTAGATAGGTGTTTCGTTATAAAGAGAGGGCCGAGTGCAATATATGATGCATTAGCAGTTTAAATCGAGAAATTAAAGACGCAGACAAATTTAATATAGTCTAGTGCCTACGTCGAAAGATACTGCACTTGATGATAATGGAATGCCATTTGGCACACGTGTTCCTTATAAAAATTTAATCATTTTGATCCGCAGCACCTATTTCTGAATTGAGGCAGATTCAAAATGGCGGCAAAACTAGCGCGCCAATTACGATAACGATAACTAATTTTTATGATAGAGCGAAATAGCTAAATACATATTTGTACAATGGACCTTTAGCTACAATTTGCCGCGTCGTACGAGAACATTCGCTACTTAGTTTACAAGATACCGTCCATAATTCATTCTCAGACGCAAAAAAGTGATTTCCGAAATGGCTAACGAATTTCGTATGATATGGCTCGTTTTATATTAATTTAATGCCGTAGATTACGAATCTGTTATCAAAATGGCGAAAATTTTAAATTTTGATAGATTTTTTTCCCAAATTTGAGACATGATGATATACTCCATCACTGCAAATCTGCGTATATTAATATTTTTTTTCAATTCTTCCTAAATCTGTAGGGCATATCCTTGGCTACAAGAATATGTGCGGAATTTTTCTCTGAGGGACGCCGAAATTAAGGTAGCGGCCGAAATGTGTAAAGTCTCAACTTCGTATTATTTGGACACTCTTTATATCGTTTTCGACCAAATCGGACCTGTAAATTACAAAAATGAAATAAAAAATGTCATATGACTTATTATTATTCGGGTTTTGCCCGAAATGAAATAAAAAAAATATTCTGCTATTGAATCTGAACCTGAAACTGAACCGAAATTGATATATTCAACTGCCTGGTTTTCCTATATCAAAGATTGGTATCTGTAGGTACGTATGCCAAATTTCAAATCTCTAGATCCAACCGTTTGGCCACAATTTCTACCGAATAGACATACAGATACATGAGTGTAGGTATACAAAAATGTGTAAAAATCACGGGATCTCATAAACTATAAGAAATACAAGGTCGGTTAAATTAGACAAAAGTTGCCATTTTAAGGGGAAATTTAATAGTGCCATCATATCTTTTAAATATTCCATAGCTTATTAGATATTAAAAAGAGCATATTGGTCCGAAAGGTTTAAAAACGAATAACTTTTAAACGACTCAAAATTGAGAAACATATTTCAAATAAAATTTATAGATAATTTTAATCTGTATGTAAGAAAAAATTTCAGACCTTCCAAATTTGTCATAGTTTTGTAAATATAACACTAACTTGTATGTTTAGGGTTTCGTAGGTGTGACCAAGAAACCTTTATACCGTCACTCATAGGTACACACATAGGTCACATATAGGAACTCTTTGACCCCCATATAGTAGAAATACAAACTTAAAAAAATCATATCGCTCGAAAAATATAAACTAATAAATATTTAAAAATATGTAAATAAATAAGTAAAATAATTTTTTTAAATTTTGAGTTTGGTATTAAATGATAGCTCTCAGTGGCAACCTATTTAGTCTATTTTAACCGACTTTGTGTAGAGATACAAGCAGTGGCGTACCTAGAACTTTTGCCGCCCGGGGCGGTCTCCAATTTGCCGACCTTTCTAAGACAATCAAATGATGGTTTTTATAAATTAATAAACGTAAATAAATAATTGTAATTACTATAGGTGGAACAACTATACTATAGTGGGGAACTTTTTTACCATTGGATGCCATATTTAAATTAGGCAGTACCTAATAAAGGAGGCCGCATAAGTTGATCTATATATATAAAAGGCAGTGTCCTGACTGACTGACTGACTGACTGACTCACTCATCACCGCCCAGCCCGAACCCCTGGGCCTAGAAACTTGAAATTCGGAGAGTATATTCCCATCATGACGTAAGCACCCACTAAGAAGGGATTTTTCGAAATTCCACTCCCAAGGGATGAAAAGGGGTGAAATGTGATTTCACGAATTACTTAATATCTCTTAGGGCCGATGGGATATCGACTTAGTTTTTGCTTACAAGTATTACCCATACAAATGCCGAAAAACCAATTTCGGGATTTTGCCCTAATCAATTGGGGTGGATTATACATCCCGTTGTATTTCCTGTGTTCGTTTAGTTGCAAGATTACTTTTTGGCACATAGGTGTCTTTTTAAAATATCTCGAAATGGTATTGAGATTTTTTTGAAATTTCACCCCTAAAGGGTGAAAAGGGGTGAATTGTGATTTTAAGGATTCTTTAATATCTCTTAGGACCAATAAGATATCGACTTGCATTTTGCTTACAAAAATTACCCATACAAATACCGAATCACCAATTTCAGGATTTTGTCCTAATCAACCCTTAAAGGGGTAATCTACAATCGGGGTGAATTATACATCCCGTCGTAATTCCTGTGTTCGTTTCGTTGCAACATTACTTTTTGGCACATAGGTGTCTTTTTAAAATATCTCGAAATGGGTTTGACAGTTTTTTAAAACTCCACCCCTAGGGGTTGAAAAGGGGTGAATTGTGATTTCAAGGATTCCTTAATATCTCTTAGGATCAATAAGATATTGATTTACTGTTTGCTTGCAAAGATTATCCATACAATTACCGAAAAACTTATTTCAGGAATTTGTCCTAATCAACCCCTAAAGCGGTGGATCTACAATAGGGGTGAATTATACATTCCGTCGTATTTCCTGTGTTCGTTTAGTTGCAATATTACTTTTTAGCACATAGGAGTCTTTTTAAAATATCTCGAAAAGGTTTTGGTAGTTTTTTAAAATTTCACCCCTATAGGGTGAAAAGGGGTGAATTATGATTTCAAGTATTCCTTAATATCTCTTAGAACCAATAAGATATCGACTTGCTTTTTGCTTACAAAGATTACCTATACAAATACCGAAAAACATATTTCAGGTTTTTGTCCTAATCAACCCCTAAAGGGGTGGATCTACAATCAGGGTGAATTATACATCCCGTCGTATTTCTTGTGTTCATTAGTTGCAGCATTACTTTTTGGGACATAGGTGTCTTTTTAAAATACCTCAAAACGGGTTTGACAGTTTTTTAAAATTTCACCCCTAAGGGTTGAAAAGGGGTGAATTGTGATTTCAAGGATTCCTTAATATCTCATAGGACCAATAAGATATGGACTTACTGTTTGCTTGCAAAGATTATCCATACAATTACCGAAAAACTTATTTCAGGAATTTGTCCTAATCAACTCCTAAAGGGGTGGATCTACAATCGGGGTGAGTTATACATTCCGTTGTATTTCCTGTGTTCGTTCAGTTGCAACATTACTTTTTAGCATATAGGTGTCTTTTTAAAATATCTCGAAAAGGTTTTGATAGTTTTTTAAAAATTCACCCCTAAAGGGTGAAAAGGGGTGAATTGTGATTTCAAGGTTTCCTTAAATCTCTTAGGGCCAGTAAGATATTGACTTGCTTTTTGATTACAAAGATTACCCATACAAATACCGAAAAATATATTTCAGGATTTTGTCCTAATCAACCCCTAAAGGATGGATCTACAATCGGGGTGAATTATACATCCCGTCGTATTCCTTGTGATTATTGAGATATAAGGTTTCTTTTTGGCACATAGGCGTCGTTTTAAAATATCTTAAAATCGTTTTGACAACTTTTTTTAATTTAACCCCTAAAGGGCGAAAAGGGGTGAAATGTGATTTCAAGGATTGTTTAATATTTTTTAACACCATTTTGATAAGACATCGACTTGGTTTTTGCTTACAAAAACTACCCTTGCAAATGCCGAAAATTCAATTTTTTGATTTTGTCCTAATCAACCCCTTAAGGGGTGGATCTGCAATCGGAGTGAATTATACAACCCGCCGTATTTCCTGTGTTCGTTTAGTTGCAACATTACTTTTTGGCACATATGTATCTTTTTAAAATATCTCGAAATAGTTTTGACATTTTTTTAAAATTACCCCCTAAAGGGTGAAAAGGGATGAATTGTGATTTCAAGGATTCCTTAATATCTCTTAGGACCAATAAGATATCGACTTGCTTTTTGCTTACGAAGATTACCCATACAAATACCGAAAAACTTATTTCAGGATTTGGTCCTAATCAACCCCTAAAGGGATGGATCTACAATCAAGCTGAATTATACATCCTGTCGTATTTCCTCTGTTCGTTTAGTTGCAACTTTAATTTTTGGCACATAGATGTCTTTTTAAAATATCTCGAAATAGTATTGACAGTTTTTTTTTTAATTTCACCCCTAAAGGGTGAAAAGGGGTGAATTGTGATTTCGAGGATTTCTTAATATCTCTTAGGACCAATAAGATATCGACTTGCTTTTTGCTAACAAAGATTACCCATACAAATACGGAAAAATATATTTCAGGATTTTTGTCCTAATCAACCCCTAAACGGTGGATCTACAATTGGGGTGAATTATACATCCCGTCGTATTCCCTTTGTTTGTTGAGTTATAAGGTTTCTTTTGGGCAAACCAATTTTTGGATTTTGTCCTAATCAACCCTGTTGTGTCGTGTGGTAGGTCGAATTAACTTAACACCAGTTACTATCTAACATGTATCTTTATTGAAGATCGGGAACGAACTAGAACTTACATAAATCAAATAAAAATATATTACATTGTATTAACTAAAATATCACACCTGCGCATGCATACATAAGCATGTAGCCTTAGCCAATATAT
Organism: Liopterus haemorrhoidalis; assembly: GCA_963971575.1. Lineage (NCBI taxonomy): Eukaryota > Metazoa > Arthropoda > Insecta > Coleoptera > Dytiscidae > Liopterus > Liopterus haemorrhoidalis. Next base: position 32,107,445 of record OZ020612.1, on the reverse strand, counting down.
TACAAACCCCTTAAGGGGTGGATCTACAATCGGGATGAATTATACATCCCGTCGCATTTCCTGTGTTCGTTTAGTTGCAGCATTACTTTTTGGCACATAGGTGTTTTTTTTTTAATATCTCGAAATGATTTTGATATATTTTTTTTAATTTCACCCCTTAAGAGTGAAAAGGGGTGAAATGTGATTTCAGTAATTCTTTAATTCTTTTAGGACCAATAAGATATCGACTTGGTGTTTGCTTACAAAAATTATCCATACAAATGCCGAAAAACTTATTTCAGGATTACGTCCTAATCAACCCCTAAAGAGGTGATTCTACAAACGGGGTAGAATAAAAGTCAATAAAGAAAAATGGAAAATAGTCACAATTTACAATGAAGGGAGAATGAAGGAAATAAAAAGCGAATTAGAACAGAAAATAGACCCTACCCAAGAGCAAAATTTAGTAATAGGGGGAGATTTTAATGCAAGAATAGGAGAAATGGGAGGCAGAGAAACTCACATTTCGGAAATTATCGACAGTAGAAAAAGAAAGTCAAAAGATAAAAAAGTCAACAAAGAGGGGAAAATATTGCTAGAAATGGTAGTAGAGAGAGGATGGAGTTTTCTGAATGGAAATGTCGAAGGAGATGAAGAAGGGGAATATACTTATATAGGACCAAAAGGTGAAGCTACAGTTATAGACTACACAATTGTGAATGAAGACGCGTTTCAGAAAATAGAGACATTTAAGGTAGAGGAAAGAGTGGAATCAGATCACCAACCTATCAAAACAATATTGCAAGAGAAGACAGTAAAAGCAGAAACGAAAAACGAGTTTACAGTTACAGACTGGTTTAGGGATTGTAAATTTACCGACTTTTTCATTTACCGGTAATTCGGTAAATGAAAATTAAATTACCGGTTTACCGGTAATTTACCGGGTTTTTTTCCCTGAAAAATAAAATTAAGGTGATAAAAATATAAGTCATTTTGATTTCCATTCTATATTTTTTATTTCAAAGATATAAAATATAAAAAATATAAAACTAAAGTGTTATTCTAAAGCTAAAAAAACTATAATAACTTTCAGAAGCAGAATTAAAATAATACAGAAAAATAAAAACACAACAAAAATAATATATAGTACCTATTACCTAATACCATTTTATTGATTACCATTTTTTAAAAAATAACTTCTCAAGAAACTTAAATTATTTAAAGTCTTATCTCCTAATTTTGATCTAATTTTTGTACGAATTAATCCAGATCCCGAGAATACCCTTTCTGATTCAACACTTGTTGGACGAATGGTCATTAAATAATCAAATACTATTTGAATATACTTCCCCCGTACTTTTTCTTGACGGAACTACTTTTTTTACTATTTGTTTCCAATCTTATTATTCAAATTTGTTAAAAAACAATCCTAAATTGCTATTGATTTAAAAAATACGTGAAATATTTACATATTATTATTTTTAAATATTAAAAAAGAAGATTTTTTAACAATCAACCTTTAAGAAAAAGGTTGATTGTAACGATTTTAAACTTTTAAAAATAAAAAAAAAAAACTACATATGCTAACTGGCGGTTTCTGTACGATTTACAGCAGCTCTCAAACCCAAAATAGTTTAATTTAAAATTAAACAAAAAACATCTCCCATAAAATTAATAGTTAGGTATATTGTTACTTACACTTACCTTTTTTTACTACCGGTAAATTTTTGTAATTTACCGGTAAATTTACCGAACGTTTTTTTGTCAATTTACCGGTTAACCGGTAAACCGGTATACAATCCCTAGACTGGTCGAAGGAAGGAATAAACAAGTATAAAACACTAATCGTGAAGGAAAGATTCGAAAAAAATGAAATTGAACTAGAAATAAGTAATCTGGTAAACAAAATTCACAACGCAACGAAGCGGAGAAGATGCAACAGAACTGACAAACCCGGAAGAAACAATTGGTGGGATGCAAGCTGCAGAAAAAAGAAAAACAGAGTGAAGATGGAATTAAAGAAATGAAAAAACGGGATGACACGCAAAAAGGAATATGAGAGACACCAGAAAGAGTACAAAAATTTATGCAGAATGAAAAAAGATAAAAAGAAGAAAGAAGAAGAAGATGAAATTAAGAATATAAAAAATGATAATGAAGCATGGAAATACATTAACAAAGAAAGAAGAAAATATAAAGATACATATGAAAACATAACGACAAACGAATGGAAGGGACATTTTATGGAAATATTAAAGGGCCGAGATGAAAAGCCAAAAAAGAAAATCAAGGAAAATCGGGAAAACGAAGAACACATCGAAGATATAACTGTAGAAGACGTAAAGAGACAGATTAATAAATTGAAAAAGAAGAAAGCCGCAGGGGAAGATGGTATAAAAAATGAGGCATGGATATATGGAACTGAGAATGTAATAACGAAGTTAACGGATGTGTTAAACAGGATATGGAAAGGGGAACAAGTACCAGACAGATGGAGAAAAGGAATAATACACCCGATACATAAAACAGGAAGCAAAAAAGATGTAAACAATTACAGAGGGATTACGGTACTAGATACTGCATACAAATTATATGCAATGATCCTGGAAGAAAACATTAAAAAGGAAACGGAAGAGAAAGGAATTATACCAGATACGCAAGCAGGAAGAGAAGAGAAAAGAAAGAGGCACTATGGACAATATTTATATTGTTAATTATATAGTAGGAAGGGAAATCCTGAAGATGAAAGGGAAAGTGTACGCCTTTTTCGCAGATTTGAAGGCGGCGTTCGATTCTGTTGATAGAGCAGAGTAGATTAAAACCCTAAAGGAATTGGGAATAAAAAACAGAATTGTCAACAGAGTAGAGGAAATATACAACTTAACCAGTAATGTGGTAAGAGTGGGACAGAAGGAAACCAAAGAGTTTTGGACAGTTCAAGGACTTCGGCAAGGATGCCTAATAAGCCCCATTCTGTTCACGTTATATTTAGCAGATCTGGAAAGCCACTTGAAAAAGGGACAAGAAGGGGGAGTGGTGGTAGGCAGGATAAAAGTTATGTCCCTATCCTATGCGGATGATATGGTTTTGTTGGCAACAAAAGAAGAAGAAATGCAGGGAATGCTGAAAAGGTTTGAAAAGTACCTAACCAAGAAAAAACTTAAACTAAATACAGCTAAATCTAAAATCATGTTGTTTCGAAAGGGAGGAGGAAGGGAGAAAGTAGAAAAATAGACATGGGGAGAAGAGAAAATAGAAAAAGTAAAGGAATATAAATATCTAGGGTACCAATTTAGAAGCAACGGGGGAACAGACGCACATACTATTAAATAAGAAGGCCATGCTAGCCCTACCGCAAGTATGGAGTATTGGGGAACGGAAATTCAAAGGGGATTATAGAACTCGTATGCTTATGTACGAGGCGTTGCTAAAAAATATAATAATGTATGGAGCAGAAGTATGCGGATGGGCGGAACGAGAACATATAGAAAAAGTACAAATAAAATACTTAAAATGGATGTTGGGAGTAGACACGAATACACCAACATACATTATACTGGAAGAGACGAAAATGAAGAAAATAAAAATAGAGGCAGTCAAAAAAGCCATAAAATATGAAGAGAATATAATTAAACACCCGGAAAAAGAAATTCTTTATGAATGCTGGAGGGAAATGGAAAAACGGAATCAACAAGGAAAGCCACTATCAAGATGGGAAAAGGAAAGGAAGAAAATGTACGAATATTGTGGCGTCTCAACAACAGCGGTAAGACTAAAAAGAATGAATGGAGAAGAATTGGGGCACGAAGTAACAGAGCGAATCACCGACATACAACAAACGGAGCAATATACAAAAATAAGAGAGTCAAGGTATAATAACAAATATGAAAAGACCTGGACGGTGAGTAAACCACAGTATTTGACAGAAAAAGGCAGTAGAGAGAAGAAAAAAGTGATAGCGAGATTTAGATGTGGAAATGAGGAGAGGGACAATAATTTTTGGATGAAAGAGGAAGAAAGAACATGTAGAATGTGCAGGGAAGGTAAGGAGACAATGGAACATTTGTTGGAAGAATGTGAAGAAATACGACACAGAACGGAAACGAGAAAGGAAATTTTTGATGAAACAGGAAAGGGGTATGAATGGATGAAAGAAGTGAAAAACAGAAGGGAGGAAATTAAGGAAAGGAGTCAACGAAGATATTAACTAGAAGAGAAGCAGAGTAGATTTTAAGCCGAAAGGCGAAAATTACAATTATTATTAAGTGTAAGTTAATTGTTGTAAGATAAAATGTAGTATATAATATTTAATAATAAAAATATCTATCTATCTATCTATCTACAAACGGGGTAGATTATACATCGCGTCGTATTTCCTGTGTCTTTTTAAAATGTCTCGAAATGGTTTAAACAGTTTTTTACCTTTAACAAATATCACCCCTAAAGGGTGAAAAGAGGGAATTGTGATTTCAAGGACGCCTTAATATTTTCTAGGATCAATAAGATATAGACTTGGTTTTTGCTTATAAAGATTACCCATACAAATGCCGAAAGATGTATTTCAGGATTTTATCTTAATCAACCCCTAAAGGGATGAATCTACATTCGGGGTGAATTATAGAACCCTTTGTATTTCCAGCGGTTGTTGAGTTATAACATTCCATTTTGGCATATATGTTTTCACAGTTTGACAGTTTTTTTTTACTCCTAAAGGGTAAATTAGTATTTTTTTGTTAAAAATAAAAAATTCGTAGAGTACATTTTTCAGTATGAAGTAAGAACCCACTAAGAAAGGATTTTTTCAAGTTCGACCCCTATCTGGTGAAAAGGAGTAAAATGTTTTTTCACGGGTTCCTCAATATCTCTTAGGACCGATGAGATATCGACTAGATTTTTTGTTACAAAGGTTACCCATACACAAGTTTAAAAACAAACTGCGGATTTTATGCCAATGAGACCATCAATATACCGTAGCGAAGCACGGGTTTTCAGCTAGTATACCTATAAATGCAACTTTTATAAAAATACAAGATACGTTTTTAAAGGCCACAAGAAACTTACGGAGGCCGCAGGTTTCCCACCTATGAGACATATAACATATACATAATTTACAAAAAAAAATTACCATTAAATATTATTTATTTTATATTTATAAATAAATAATTCCATTTCTTTTGGATAAACAAACAAATTGTACACAAATGTGTATGTAGACATATTTATATATTTGCTTTTCTATCTTTCATAGTAGAAAAATCGCGTATAATGCTCCCAAAATTTATATTATTTGTATCATACAAGGTTGGTCACTATGAAGGTATAAGAGTAGTTTATGAGATCCTAATAATGGCGAACTTAAGAAAATAGGCAGCCTGTATATTGCACATGTATTAATTATACAATGTAATAGATTTTTTATTGTTAAGTAGACCTCTGAATAAGAAACGGACAAGGTAAACAAGACATTAATAGTGCTATACCTGTAATACTTACGCAGATTGATAGGTCCTCTCCATAATTCTGATGCTAATGTTGAAGAAATAGCTAGTAGTAGTGCTGATATTTCGTGAAGGAAATACATGTTCATGAATTTGGATAGCTAATAGTATATTCTGTAACAAGGTTAGAATGAGAAAATTCGATGCGAGTGGAACATTTCGAACGCGAGCCGCAGGCGAGCGTGAGGAACCACGAGCAATGAATTTTCTCATTCCAACCGAGTCACAGACCCTACTTTCTCCACGACCACCAAAAAGAAAAATAAATTAACAAAGAATTATTTTAACAAACATTTTATCTTAACAAATAATTTATATTACATAACAAATTAATCAATTAATTAAACTATTTTTTTTTTTTATTATTTGTTTAATTTTAATTTAATTTGCCGCACATCGGCCAGTTTTTAGGTTAGGAAGTTATGTTGCATTTATTTAATGTAAACGTTGCATATATCTTAATGTAACCCTACAAAAACAAAAGACAACAAGCATGGAATAATTATTCCATAACAAGTGATGGAATGAAATACACGCAAAATGCATAAGAAGATAAGTGCTTTAGAATAACATTCCAACTCTTGTGTTAGAATATTAACTTTCTGTAGTCAAAATTGGTTTTAGAATTGTTAAATTCTATAGTGGTCGTGGAGAAAATTAATTTATCACAGTTTATCAGGTGATCTATTCTGTAAGTTGTCGATAGTCACTTGCGCACTGTCCAGGTCACTTTTATGCATACTGTGCTGTAGGAACTTTCAACAAGACAGTTAGTCCAGTCACCAGCGGTTAAAAACGGTAAAACTGGGGAATTTTGAGAATCAACACCGATTTTGATGAAAATTTGGGAATAAGCTCTACTTACCCTCTTCTTCAAAATCCACCCCAATCTATCGATTCCTGGGGTTATTTTGATTAAAAAAATTTTCACCCCCTAGAAGGGGTGGCTTTCACCCCTAGAGCAAAAGCACACTTCGGCGCAGGGTAGATTTTGAAAAAGAGGGTAAGTAGAACTTATTCCCAAATTTTCATCAAAATCGGTGTTGATTCTCAAAATTCCCCGGGAAAATGGCTGGTGACTGGACTAAGTGTAAAAAGAAATGTCAAAAAGCTTACAAAATAGGTTCCCTGATTATATTGTACATGTTGCTGGATACATTCAAGACATGCAATTATAATTAAATATAAAATAGCCTAATGTTTAAGTAAGTATAAGTAAGGTAAGTATCTATATTGATTAGAACCGTGCAAGATAAAATAATCGTAGAGCAAGTGTATGAAAATTGGTAAAAATTAACCAGATGTCATGGAACATGAAAGCTGCAGATTCAATGGAAAAAATCGAAGTCGTCCGTCAGAGTGTGGTGGAACTGTTGACATAATAACTAATGAACTAATCCAAAAAAGAGAGGTCCTGGCGGAAAAAAGTGAGTGAGAGTAATATAAAGGCAGGGGCGGACTGAGACAGTTGAGCCAGCTCAGTGATTTGAAAGTTTTACCGGCTAGTAAAACATCTTTTACCTAAAATTCGATACATAATTACTTACTATTTACATAACTACTTCTAGTAAAAGATATCTTCTTTGAGTGAAGACGAACTGCTAGACAACACTGATGCAAAAATCTTACGAAGAACGAGACTGGAAGTCCATGAAGTAATTCGTGGGCGATGGGAATTTGGGGAGGATTATCATTCCTTTTATCACATTTTCTGGGAAAGAACTGTGAAATATAAGTTATTTGCTATAAATTTAATTAAAAAAAAAAAAAACAAAACATAAAAGATTGAGAGCTTGTTAACAAACGTTCTACGAGTGCCTAAGGCAATAGGATGTTACAACAGATGATTGTCAATAAATCTGAAATTCGGCGAAAAAGCATTATGATCGATGAAACATATTTTAACCTCATAAGCAGAATAGCCACTTTTGGGGCTACAGAGAAACTAAAATTTTTACACACAAGTTCTAACGACTCTTCACGCAGAGTAAAACCTTATATAATAGATCCTTAACACAAGTGAATGGCATAAACATAAAGATGTATAAGTAGAGTATATTGTTATTTACTGTTTAACCTCGTGCTGGAGATGGTGTATAATAAACATACCTTGAAATTCATAATATGAAATAATATGATATAATACTCATAATATGAATTTCAAGGTATGTTTATTATACATTGTCTTTATTAATTTTCTTTCTACATGTAATTGTGTATATTGTAGGCCTGATGATGCTGATAATAAACAGCGAAACTAGTAGCCGTAAAACACTGTATTGTTTTATTTCAACCTACGTCTCGACCACCGATGCTTAACTAAAGTTAACCCATCTCATATTATTTTATTGTAAAAATTGGTTAGTATAATTGTACTGAGTGGTTTATTCTTGTCGTCATCTTGAATCTGCCGCGGTTTACAAATAAGTGCTGCTGATAAAAATGATTTAAGGAGAAGAAAGAACACGTGTACCAAGTACCATTCAATTATAATCAAGAATAGTATTATTCGACGAAAGTTCTGAACTATAAACTATAATGTCGAAAAAAAAATGTTGACGTATTATTTGAACAGATCTACACTAAATTATATAAATATAACAGTGGTTTGAAACCCACAAATATATTTAAAAAATTACAGAGAAATTTTTGTCTGATGCCTATTATTAAGTTATTGATTGATAACATTTGCTCAACAGTTTTTTCTACAATTAAAAATATCCTATCAAAATTCACTGTAAATTTTGATGTATAGATTGTTACTAATTTTATTTCAGATTGTTAGATTTGTATAAGAAGCATGTGATGTATGGGGGTTTATAGCTGCCGTTAAATAGAACACCCGGTATAGAAATAATATTAGCTTTTGTTTAAGATATATGCGAGTCATTTTTAATTAAATTAAATTATTTATTTTTGTTATATCAAATGCGCTAAAATAATATTCTGTCATCAACAATTTTCAACCTATGTTTTCATCATCATCATTACCTTATCCATCATCGGGTGATTTTGGACTGCCTCTAGAAAGTCAGTGATGTTATTGCGACATCAGGTGTTCATGGGTCGTTGTCTTCTCCTTCTGCTCTGTGGGTTGTATGTTAATATATGGCGGTCCGCTAAGATCTCTTCGCAGAGTGTGCCCTAACCTACCATACTTCTTTCTTCTTCTTTGTTTTTGTTGACATTTTATGTCTATTTTGCCGATTATTTCCTCAAATTTTGCGTGTTTTATTCCACGCGGCCAATTAATGCGAAGATTTTTCAAAGCGATGTCTTCGCAAGAATTCAATGTCCTACAGAAGTACTTGAGTCACGCATGCCCGAAAGGTGGTAGTTGTTGTGGAAGTACTATAGACCGCAGAATTCCATGTATGGGTAAGTTGGACAAAGACGCCTTTTGCTCAGTCGAGACGCCGTCTACAGTCACAACTTCCCCAAGTATTGCAAATCAATTACACCCTCGCTTTGTCGGTTACCGAACAAGAGAGCTCTATTAGTTTCTGCGCATTTATTTTATCTTTGAGTTACTAATTTTTAATCCAACCCTCCACTTATCCAGACTCTATCGCGTCTGTCAGTGTTAGGTGCATTCCTCCATTTTTATGAGATAGGTCACACTTACCATCTGCAAAATCCAGTGACGTGAGTCTGGTGTTATGGATTCTAAATGATTCCTCTGGGACCGCTGGCTTTTGATTTTAAGCATGGTCGTCTAAAACTAACAAGAAAAGAAACGGTGACGTCACACAACTGTGTTTGATACGTTTAATGGTTGGAAAGGTTGGAACAAGCTACTATTATGCCACACTCTGTATGCGAAGTCATTGTAGCTATTCCTAATAAGGGATTTTATTTTGTCAAACACACCAATATTTTCATTTCAGCCCAAATACATTCTCTATCAACCGAAATAACATTGTTTCCTAATCAACGAAAAGGATATACAAAGGCAAACGGTACTTGGTTGCCTATTCGATGCTAATCCAATGGTTTTAGTTTAATCAATGCATATAACCTGCCATTTCTAAAACCTGCTTCAGGTTGCAATTTGTTGTCAACAGCTGTGGTAATTCTCGTAAGGATTATCTTGCAAAATGTGTTCATTATTGTGCCACGCCATTTATTGCATTCTGTCAATCACCTTTCTTGGCAATTTTTGCTACAAATCTCCTTGCGAATATATTAAGGATACATCATATATCTTATCTGTAGTAAATGTAAACAATTCATCGCGTATTATGTACTTAAAATAATACACAGGGCAAATTTAAGTTCATGCTGTTTAATAAGAAAAGTTCACTTTGTTTATAACAAGGTAAAAAAAACCGTTGTTGACAATTATGTTAAACTTTATTCTAGCTCTCTGTTAGATAGATTTAAATATTTCAAGTAAAGCTAATAGATAGGGTCTAAGTCCAGGTCATGTAGACTGTTATTCTGTTCACAGAATATAAGTAACTAATTAGATCAGCACTATACGACATACAAATTTAATATACACATACATTTTTAATGATTTTGTAAAATAAAAAAAGTCAGCCGGCCCACTTTGCCCAATAATCACAGTTATTGCCAGTCCGCTCCTGTAAATAGATATATGTATATGTGAATTCAAGATATTATAGTAAAAGTTATATACAAATTTTATATGAACATCTAATATTATTTCGTTTCATTCTAAAATTATTTAAATCTGCCTCTACACGTTTTCTTAATCAATATGGATATATTTCCATACGTATAGCGTTTAAATAATGTTAAAGAATTTGTTCGTGATTATAGTTTAGCCTCAGGCTTTCTAAGTTGAATTCCTTGAAAGGTCATCTTCTATCAATGGCCCAGACTTATAAAAAGGTTGTATCTTTCTTTAGTAGCCTACCTGGACAAACGTGACTAGCCGACGTTTTGTTCGATAGTTCAGATTGTTTATGTTTAATTTTAAGAACAATGGGAATAGAGCATTTGCAGAAAACTAATTAAATAATACAAGATAGAAATTAATATCAAAATTCCGTCAGGTTTGAATTTTGATATTTAATTTCTACTTTATAGAATTTCGCTTTGCAGTGTTTCAGATTTTACAAAATCTGTATATACATTTGAAATATTACAAGTTTCGGTTTGTTATTATATGCTAGGTAATTTGGTGTATTTTGGTAAAAGATGTTTCCGTTATCAGTTTGAAGATGGAGATTGTTGCAGTATTGATCGTAAATACATAAACTATAACAAAATATATTTGAGATTTCAGTGTTGTAATGATTTTGGATTGCAAATTTTCATTATTATTGCTATTTTCATTATTATTTCTATTTTCAACTAAAAATTTGTCTTAAAAATTGAGTGTGTTTTATACGCCGATAGTTATTATTTTTATTTTATTTATTTCTTTTTCAAATATTATTATATATAATACCGTCTTATATAGTCATACGACATTAGACGGATTCCGTGGAAAAGTAGTCAAAAAGACATCGAGATAAGTGTATGTATCGTCGTGCTCATAAAATCTTGCGAGAGCCAAAGAAAAGAATATTTTTCAAGTTACTTCTGTTTATATCTAAGAACAATTGATTTAAATATCTACAGAAATTTGGTAGGTAGTTAATTTTAGGTTAACTCGTATAAATGCAATTATAATTCAAGATGGTGGCGAGAATAGCCCGTCAAGTATGATAACGATAACTAAATTTTACGATAGAGCAAAATAGCTAAATGCATTTTTGTAGAATGGACCTTTAGCTACAATTTTCCGCGTCGTACGCGAATATCAGTCACTTGGTTTACAAGATATCGTCCATAATTGATTCTAGGAGCCAAAAAACTGATTTCCGAAATCTCTACTGAATTTCATATGAAATGGGTCGTTTTATATTAATTTAATATCGTAGATTACGAATTTCTTATCAAAATGGCGAAATTTTTCAATTTTTATAGATTTTTTCCCCAATTTTGAGACATAATGATATACTCTGTGACGGCAAATCTGTGTTTATCAATATTTTGATTCGATTCTTCCCAGATTTGTACGGCATATCCATGGCTGCAAGAATAAATGCAGAATTTTTCTTTGAGGGGCGCCGAATATAAGATAGTGGCCGGAATGTGGAAAGTCCCAACTTCGTATTTTTTCGACACCTTTTATATCGCTCTCGACCTGCTAATTACAAAAATTAAATAATAAAAGGCATACGTCAGACTTGTTATTATTCGGGCTTTTCCCGAAATAAAATAAATAATCTGACATATCCGTTCGGAATGACTCTATTGTATATACGACATGCATCTATTTGCTTAGCTTTGTCCGCAGCACCTGGTCTCAGATAATGCTCGAAAATAGAATTTTGCTATTTACATCTAATTTGCTGAGTTGTATGTCAATTGCAGGTATTTAGAAGTCGTAGATTTCAAAAATAGAGTTAATCTAAAGATTTGCTGCATTTAATATTGTGTTGTGTCCGAAAAAATATTTTTAGCCATTTTGATAGCAAATTCGTAATCTACGACATTATATGAATAGAAGAGGACCTTGGAAGATTTTACAGAAAATTTATTAGACATTTCGGAAATTACTTTTTTGGGCCACAGAATGAATAATGGATGATATCTTGTAAATAAAGTAATGGATATACGAGGTCTGTTCAAAAAGTATCGCGAATTTGTTTTTTTCAAAAATTATTTATTTATTCATGAATATCTATTTTGTCCCCTTCAAAGTAATCCCCACCAGATATTATACACTTGTGCCAACGTTTTTTCCAATCCTCGAAGCACTTGAAAAAATCATTTTTTGTGATCTTGTTCAGCTCCTCCTTCGATGCCGTCTTTATCTCCTCACTCGTAGCGTAGCGTAGTCCTTTCATGGGTCTCTTCAGTTTCGGGAACAAGAAAAAGTCACAGGGGGCCAGATCTGGGGAATACGGTGGCTGCGGCATTATTAGTGTGTTGTTTTTGGTCAAAAATTCGCGCACAAGCAACGATGTGTGCTCGGGCGTCCGACACGCTCTTCGTCGTTCACATCTTCTCGGCCCTCTGAGAACATTTTGTACCACCGATAAACGTTGCTTCGATCCAAGGTAGCTTCACCATATGCCACAGTCAACATTCGGAATGCGTCCGCGCACTTAATTTTGTTTTTCACACAAAATTTGATACAGATTCTTTGATCCATTTTTTGGTATAGGCAAAAATCGAAGACGAGCCAAAACACGTGCAAGCAAAGCAACTGTCAAAAATTAACTGAACATTCAAAATGGCCGAACTTGTCGGCATAAGTGAGAGACATGGGTACCAACATAACGCCACAAAAAATCAAAAATCGAATATACGTAACCCGCGGAAATTCAAAATTCGCGATACTTTTTGAAAAGACCTCGTACGTGCACAATGTGGCAAATTCTAAAGCTCCAGTCTACTAATATGTATTTAGATATTTTGCTCAGTTGTAAAAATTAGGTATTGTTAGCCGCAGTAAGGAAAACTTGCGCTAGGGGCAAACCGTGTTTTGGCGCCCTTGGCAAATAAAAACAAGGTTCTCACCTTTCAAAATTTAAGTGAGGAGCAAAAAAAAGGTCCTCACCTCCCAAAATCCAAGTGATAAGAAAAAAAAAGGTCCTCACCTCTCAAAATCCAAGTGACGAGAAAAAAAAGGTCCTCACTTCCCAAAATCTAAGTGATGAGCAAAAAAAAAATAGTCCTCTCCTTCGCAATGGCGCCCCTTAGTCAAGCCCGTCAGCGCCCTTTTCCTTAGTGCGACCAGCCCCCCCCCCTACTGCGGCTCTGGTTATCGTACTTGGCGAGCTCTTTTCGCAGCCAACTTGAATCTGCCATTGTTCACAATAAGGGATGGGGGTCAAAATGATTTAATTTTCATGAAGAATACGTGTGCCATATAGCATTCCATTATCATCAAGTGCAGTATCAACACAAAATATTGTGCGTAGGCGCTAGACAACAATATTTTTGCAATCTATGTAATCATATAGAAATAATTATTTATTTAATTAAATTAATGTTACTTCCTACATTATGTAAATAACTAGTGCACCTGTTGCCAACTGTGTTGGCAAACAAATCGTTACCTTAATGTGGATCTTGCTCGACACCTCAGACTTTTTTCTCTAACCATACGCCTAACTTCATCCAATTCAAATTGAATCAACTCTTCGCCCATTATTAAAAACTGGACAAATAATGAGCATTATTCCGAATTATTAATTCATTAACTTTTTAAGATGGGAAAACGATTCATTTTCACTCAGTGCATTATATTTATAATGTTAAAACTAAAAAAATGATTTGAGACGTTAAATTTAAAATATATTTATTAAAATAAATTTTCCATTTTCTTATATAATATAAAAATACGCACACGGAAAAAACGCACACGTATTAATACGCACACGGAAAAAATTACACATGAAAAAATACACACACGGCAAAAAGGGCACACGGAAAAAAGCATACTTACACTATATCTCAAATCAGGGGGTAGATTTACAATATCCCACTGAACACTGTGCATGCGTCACACACACGTCATTTGTTCAATATACAGAGATTATAAACAGGTGGGACTGTGCAGAACTTTTAAAACACAATTTATTTTAAGGTTGTTTATAAAAAAATAAAAAATAAACAGTTGTCAACCATAACCTAAGATAGTGCTTTTAAGATGAATCACTGTCCCTGGCCCTGCACAGAACAGTTAAAATACAATTTATTTTTAGGTGGTTTATAAAAAATAAACAGTTATCAACCATAACCTAAGATAGTGCTTTTAAGGTGAATCACTGTCCCTAGCCCTGCACAGAACAGTTAAAATACAAGTTATTTTTAGGTGGTTTATAAAAAAAAAAAAAACAGTTATCAACCATAACCTAAGATAGTGCTTTTAAGGTGAATCACTGTCCCTAGCCCTGTACAGAACAGTTAAAATACAATTTATTCTTAGGTGGTTTATAAAAAAAAAAAAAAACAGTTATCAACCATAACCTAAGATAGTGCTTTTAAGGTGAATCACTGTCCCTAGCCCTGCACAGAACAGTTAAAATACAATTTATTTTTAGGTGGTTTATAAAAAAAAAAATAAAATAAACAGTTATCAACCATAACCTAAGATAGTGCTTTTAAGGTAGGGTGACCATCCGTCCCGGTGTCCCGAAAACTGTTCTCGGGACGCCCGATTTTTTTTTTTTTTGCTCTTCACTTTAAATTGAATAAAATGTGGAGGTGAGAGGACTTTTTTTTTTCCTGTATCCCGATTTCCCTTCAGTAAAATCTGGTCACCCTATTTAAGGTGAATCTAACCTAAACTAAAAGGTAAATGATATTTTAATGTGATAAATAAACAGAAACCATTGTTATAGAGCCACTGATAATTCTTGAATTATTTAGTGTAGTCGTTATGTGCTGCCATCTGTATAGAGTTTGCAGTGGGATATTGTAAATCTTGTCCTATAAATCGTAGAAATAAAAAAATAATAAAGCATTGAAAAAATAATAATAAAGAAAAAAAATTCACATTTTTCTTACTTTCATCAAAACCAAATATTTTTTAAAATAATTATTTTTCTGCTAATAATAATTTTAATCAAAAATGTCGAATATCACGGAAGGATAACGTTTTTCTGTGTTTTGTTTCGTAAAAAAACCGATCCGTGTATTTCACAACAAAATTAATAATTGTGAAGTGATTTTTTAATGAAAAACACAACTGTCATTTTTACTAATTTAATGTCAACACTCAAAACAAAAATTCTACAATTCTATCAATTATTATAAAAAGTGTTCGTAGAATATTCACTATTATTGCATCTTATAATAATTATAAAAAGTGTTCGTAGAAAATTCACTATTATTGCATCAACAATATATTTTAAACAATTTTGACATAAATAATTAACATATGCGCGCCTCTATCGGGGAATGAAGAAACGACCGGTCGAACATACCGAACATACGAACATACAAACAGGCGTATTATATTATAGGATGAATCTACAGTTAAATAAATAAAAATGTCATTTATTTTATTTATTTACTTTAATGTGTGCATGCAGTTCAAAACAACAAATTATCAACAGTAATGCTGCGTTCAGAACCTCGAAATTAGGAATTAGAATTAGTACTTAGAATTAAAGTAAATGTTTTTATACGTAACTGTACGTTACAGTTCACAACCTTCAAAATTAATACTTATACTTATAAATTAAAATTAGATGTTTGTAGACTTCAAATCCTTACGTTTATTTATAATTGACGCATGTGCAGTAAGCACTTGTCAACCTAAAAATTTCTATGACCATATTTTTTTGCTTCTATCAACATCTTTGTTTTTTCTATGTGTATAAATATACATTTTTCCTCTATTTTAATTCTTTTCAGAACTATGAAACACTCAAAAACTCATTAGCAAATGTAAACAGCTGCCAAATATCTATCGATAAAGTAGAAATCGATAAAAATATCTGTCAGTGGCTTCATTTCTTAATTTTTATTGTGAATGCTGCTTAATTTCTACGTACAAATTGTATGTTAAGTACTAATTTCACGTTAATTCTAATTTATAATTTAGAGTTTCTGAACGAAGCATTAGATCAAATAAATAAGTTTTATTTTATGTTTTTGGTTTCTAGAATACCTGTGAATATATTCCCTCCATGATGTAAACACCCACTAAGAAGGGATTTTTCGAAACTCAATGTATAAGGGGGGTGAAAAGGGGTAAAATGTGGTTTCACGGATTCCTCAGTATCTTTTAGGCCCTATGAGATATCGCCTTGAATTTTGCTTACATAGTTTACTCATACAAATGTTTAAAAATATATTTCAGGATTTTGCCCTAAAGACCTTAATCCCTAAAGGGGTGAATCTACATTTAGGGTAAATTATAGCACCCTTTGTATTTTCTGCGGTTGTTGAGTTATAACATTTCTTTTTGGCATATAGGTCTTTTTAAAATCTTTAGAAATTGTTTTGATCGTTTTTTTTGAATTTCATCCCTAAAGGGGTAAATTGGTATTTTTTATTCGATAGAAATTTTCCTGGACCTAGAAACAAAATTCGGAAGTATATTTATTTCATAACGTAAGCACTAAATTAGGAGGGATTTTTCAAAATTCAACCTCTAAGGGTGTGAAAAAGGGTGTGTTAAATATTTTTCACGGATTCCTCAATATCACTCGGATTCAGTGAGATATCAATATTCATTAATTTTTGTTTACAGTGGTTACCCATATACATGTACAAAAATATAATTCAGAATTTTGCCCTATTCAATTCTTAAAGGGGCCAATCTAGATTCGGGGTGAATTATAGAACCCTTTGTATCTCCTGTGTTTGTTGTATTGTAACATTCTATTTTAGCATATAGATATCTTTTTAAATTGTTACGAACGCGTTTTTACCGTGTTTTTTTTTTATTTTTCCCTTTAAGGGGTAAATTGGTATTTTTTTATTCGATAAAACATCCCATGTACCTGGATACATGAAATTCGGAGATTGCATTCCTTCAATCACATTAGCACCCAATAAGAAGTGATTTTCCGACATACGACCCCTAAAGGGATGTATTTGTTTGTTGAGTTGTAACATCCCCTTTTTGGCAAATAAGTGTTTGATAAAAGTGTTTGTCTGGTTTGGCATAAAAATCTTCAGAAAGTGTTAAGACCGTTTTTTTTTTTTTAATTTCACCCTTAAACTCGTAACTATGTATTGTTTTATTTGATAGAACGTCGAATGGACCTAAAAATATAATATTCGGGAAGTATATTTCTTCCAAGGCGTAAGATCTCAATAAGAAGAGATTCATCGAAATTCGACCCTCAACGGTGTGAAAAGGGGTAAAATATTTTTCCTCAAATAGTATTCCTCAATTTCTCCTAGATACGATGATTTATCGACTTGGTTTTTGCTTACAAAGGTGACCCATATACATATATAGGTACATAGGTACAAATATAATTCAGGATTGTGCCCTAATCAACCCTTGTAGTATCTTTGCATGTCCTGTGTTTGTTGTGTCTTTTTAAATTGTTTAGAAAGCGTTTTGACCTTTTTTTAATTTTTCCCTTAAAGGGGTAAATTGGTGTTTTTTTTTATTCGATAGAACGTCCCATGTAGGTACCTAAAAACATGAAATTCGAGGAGAATATTTCTTCCATGACATTAGTATCTACTAAGAAAATATTTTTCGAAATACGACTCCTATTGGGACAAAAAGGGATAAAACATGTTTCACGGGTTCCTCAACATCGTTTTGGACAGATGAGATATCTACTTAATTTTTTATTACAAAGGTTACTCATGCAAATGTCTAAAAACGTGTTCCACTTTGCCCTAAAGCAGTGGTTCTTAACCTTTTTGAAGTCACGGAGCACTTTTGACCATAAGGTAAATTCGCGGAGCACCAAAATCAAAAAGGCAAAAAAACAAACAAATACATCAAAACAAACATATTATTTTTATTGAAAATTAAACATAATTATTACATAACATAAGATTTTTTTCTAATTTGTACAACCTTTCGCTGTTTGATTTTGAATTTTTCGGCTGTTTTGCCGCCCTTAAAATGTTGTCGCCCTAGGCAGACGCCTAAACTTGCCTAATAGTAGAATCGGCCCTGGAGGAGTTTAACATACACCTAATACGAGTAAAACATAGGGAAAAATTGCTAAGCGATATGACATCTGGCGAGATTTTAAGCAACTACAGAAATAGACATTCTATCGCTTTTTACATTGAGTTATATCGGATCAAAATATATTTTTGCATCTTACTAGTGTTGTTATTATATTGTTACGTTTTCTTAAGTTGTATGTTATTTTATATTATTTTAAAATCAGTTTTAAATTGTTTTTACTGGTATCAAATGATAATAAATGAAAATAACCTTATATTAAAGTGGATGATAAGACAAAAATCATGTCGAAGTCGAAATATTATTGCTGTGTACCTGAGTGTAATTCGTGGATTAAAATAAATCCATTTCAACCTAAAATATAACCTAACCTAAATAACCTAAAAGGTCAATTTCAACCTAAGATATTAATAAAAACATGCCTAAAATTATTCTTATTTATTAATATTTGATGTTATAATATTTCACTGATTACCTTGCATAAAAACACGTATTAATATTGTAGCAAAATTACAAAAACCACCAGTAAACACTAAAATTCACGTTATTCCCCATATGATTATTATGTAATGAATGTCTATTTTGGAAGTTCCAAGTAGGCCGCAACAGCCCTGCGATCATAAAATTTTTCCCTATTGTACAATCCATGTATTGTCCGTTATTTCATATCTGTAAAACGGCTACAGCTATAGCGGGATTCCCCACACTTTAGAGCTGATCGAAAGAGAGAATGAGCTAAATGAGTAGGTTGGCCTGTATCATAATAAAATAATTCACTAATAAAAAATGCCTTACCGGATAGTTATCTAAGACCTGAATTACAGATGTTATAACTTATGAACACATAACATAATCCAAATAAAAACATATAAAATGTGACTATATCAGAGGATCTGACGGAGACACTGAAATATTGAAATGAGAAATGCGACGCAACAAATTTCAATAATTTTTACTTCAGACAGCGAGATAGGAAGGGAAATGTCGCCACAAACATATGAATGCTGACGAGCAAATAATTGTTTTCATTGTCACAAATTAAAAACAGAGTTATGTCTGGCACAGTGAATAATATAGGCCCGTAGAGTCAATGCTCTATCTGGGTAATAAGATAGGATTGGAGTCAACATTATAATTCGGATTTAAAAATTTCGCGGAGCACTTGCAACAAGCTCGCGGAGCACCAGTGCCCTAAAGGATGATGGGTGAATTTGGTATATTTGGTATCTTCTGTGTTTGTTGTGTTATAACATTCCTTTTTGGCACATAGGTATGTTATTAAAATCTCCAGAAAAAGTTAAGACCGTTTTTTTAAAATTTTACCCCTGAAAGGGTAAATTAGTATATTTATACGATATAACGTTCACTATAAATACCTATAAATATAAAATTCTGGGAGTACATTCTTTTCAAGGCCGCAGCACTCAATAAGAAGGGATTTTTCGAAATCGACCCCAAGAATGTTAAAAGGGGTAAAATATTTTTTCACGTATTTATCTCTTAGACCCGCAGACCTGACACCCCCGGCTTCTTCCTCTAGGGCTATTTGAAAGAAATAGTGTTTTCACCAAGAGTGTGATGTGTCGAAGAATCTTCGTGAACATCACTCTTGAAGTCATTGCAAGTATCATGCGTAGTTTTCGAGACCGTTTAGCAATGTATTGCTAACGAAGGTATGCACAAAAAAAGTACAAAGCAAATACCAGTGAAATAATAAAATTAAGTTACATAAATTTTTTTTTTCCCTTTTATTTGTTGGCTTTAGCAACTTTAACTATTAGCCAGATAATAAAGGAAGAGATTAAGGGTTTTTAAAATTACGATTATAATTTGATATTTTCTGACT
Organism: Liopterus haemorrhoidalis; assembly: GCA_963971575.1. Classification (NCBI taxonomy): domain Eukaryota; kingdom Metazoa; phylum Arthropoda; class Insecta; order Coleoptera; family Dytiscidae; genus Liopterus; species Liopterus haemorrhoidalis. The sequence goes on along the minus strand of OZ020612.1, from coordinate 32,087,479 downwards.
TAATATAAGTATATCATAATTAATTTCATAAATATCTAGAGAGTTAGTAGCAAGAAGCGTCTGAATATTGGTAGGTAAAAATATTTTTTGGTCAACTAAATTTTGCTTGAATAAGTTCCGATTGCGAAAATGAATTGGGCATTCAAACAATAAATGGTTCGAATCGCCAACAGATAAATTATCACATGGGCAGAAAGGAGAAGTTACCATATTAATTCTATGCAGATGATATGGCGAGAAGGTGTGATTAAATATAAACAGGAAAAAAGTGCATATAAAAGATCTGCTTTGGTGAGAAGAAAATCAAAGTTTTCTAGGAAGTAGGGGTTGAATTTGACCATAGTATGATCCTTTGAACTGCAGAGAATCTTAGATATATTCCATTTGGGTTTTTGATTATGTTCTTTTAAAAATAGGTAACCGAAAATGCTCCATACTGTATATAGTTCATGTTCTTCTGATAAAATCTTTGTGATTATTATATTTTCTATTTTGTATGCGAAAGTAAAAATAGTTATTATTTGCATGTTAAGGTGTAGACTACCTTTCCTAACAAGTTTGTGATATGCTAATTAATATTTTCATTGTTACAGATCACCACAGGCTCTGTCGTTGACATCTTCTTCCTGAAATATAACTTTTAGTAAACAGGTAACATCATTATTTTCATAATTGTATCAAGTCACGACCTTTGACATAACTTTCCTTATTGCGAAAATGTTAGAAAGTCTTTTATTTACTTACTCTTACCGGAAGAAATTAAAATTTTTAATCGATAAATGTAATTTAATATAATTAATTATGGATTTTTATAAAATGAGATTTATTATAGATATTTTTCCGTAAAAAGAGTTTTCTCTTTTTTGCGATTTTTTTTTATTTGCAATAAGTAAGAGAAAATATACAGTTACTGAGATATATAAATTTCGATGGACATGAATTATTACATCAGAAAATATGCGTAAAAGAAATGTTTGAAATATTTATCATGTACTGTTGCAATGGTGCTGTGCAAAACAGGATTAAATCAAGTTGCTTATTAGCCAGTTATATGTTATAGAAGGGGAACGAATTATACTATTTTTTTGTTTTGTAGATAAGTATATTTGGACGGTATATAACGTTTCGAACTTACCCCCATATCATATGATGTTTTTTTTTTAAAGATATTAAATAAAATTAAAAAAATGCCTTCCTTAAAAACGTAGAGTGCTTTGAGATAATGAAAAAAATATCGTCGGAGTAATCGCAGAAACTACCGAACCGATTTGAAAAATTCTTTCAGTGGTGTATATTTTAGACTTTCCTGAGTGTTATAGTCTGTATTGGAGTTTCTGAACCAGGGAAGCTTTTTGTGTCATAAAACATATTTGAAACATTCTTTCAATGGTGGGTATTTGAGATCTTTCTGAATGATATAGGTATATTAGTGTTACCGTACCAAGAGGACGTCGACCATCTGGTGTACCGAGAAAGAAAATTAATAAACCGATTTGAAAAGTTTTTTCAGTGGTGTATATCTTGCACTTTCCTGAGTGCAGACACCTTTATTTTGGACGTTTGCCATTGCTGATAGTACTAGGCTAGAATAGTACAATATAATGAGTATTAGTATCAAAAAGATGTAATACTTCAAGAGTAATATAAAAAATTCGGACGTTTCGGAAACTGCTCAACAATCTGTTTCCGTCTTCAGCGATCACGAGAAGTGATAAACATTTCAGTTTTCTTCGAGTTTTTATACCTAGTATTGTAAGAGTGGGAGCAGGTTATAGGTGCGTTGCTATTGGTTGGGTGGTTAGGATCAGGTATGGGTAGGGACGCGACTACCTGCTGAGGATTAACGACCGGATTAAGGTTGTTTGTCACATTATTGTGTGGTAATGAGTTGTTTGTTACTGGATTAGTGACTTGAGGATTAAGAGGATTGTTTTGAATAATGGAAAGCCAGAGTTGAGGAAATTCTATGCTGGCTTGGCTGACAGCATCTCCAGAGTTTTCGATCAAAGCAGACTCTTTCAATTTTCTCTTGAACTTGTTTTCCTCATACATTAAGGGTTTAGCATCTTTCCATTGGAAATGGTGTTCATTTTCCCAAGCATGTTCAGCCAGTTTGGAACTGTAAATTTCGCCCTGTTGAACTTTCTTCTTATGTTTGTTTACCCTAACATGTAGAGGTCTGCAAGTCTCGCCAATATATTGTTTCCCGCACTGGCAGGGAATAGAGTAGACACAGTTTTTGTTTAGGACAGATTTGGGTTTTGTACATGATAGGATAGATCTTAAAGTCGAACTCGATTTGAAGGCTACTTGGATATTATGCTTCTTTAGTATCTTACCAATTTTCTCAGATACTCCTTTATAATAGGGCATAGAGACATATCTCACTTCGTCAGTTCTAGGTGTGTCATTTTTCTTATGATTGATAGCATCAGTAATAATTTTATGACTGTAGCCATTATCCTGTAAGGTGGAACGGATGTTCTTGAATTCAAATTTAAGAAGCTTTTTAGAAGAACAAATTACTTTGGCTCTATTAACTAGACTCAGTGCAACAGCTCTCATAGTGCTATTATGGTGGAATGAGTTGAAATTAAGATATAGACCTGTATGTGTTGGTTTTCTGTAGACCGTGGTTGCTAGAACCCCCTTGCCATTTCTGATTATCAATGCATCTAGGAAAGGCAGTTGATTGCTAACTTCCAGTTCAACAGTAAACTTAATGTTAGTGTGTACTGAATTTAGGTATTGATGGAATTCGTGGAGTTTATATTTACCATGTGGCCATATGACAAAAGTATCATCGACGTATCTTAACCATTTATTCGGTTTGTACTTGGCTTCTTTTAAAGCTTTCGCTTCAAAATGTTCCATGTATATATTAGCAATAATAGGTGACAGTGGAGAACCCATAGCCATGCCATCCTTTTGTTGGTAATAATCGGTTTCCAGTTGAAAATAGGTAGTTTTCACACAAAGTGTTAATAACTCCATAATGCAGTCAACTGAATGATGTGTTCGAGTAGATAACGTCTGATCGCACTCTAGCCTTTCTCTAACAACTACTAGAGCTTCATCTACAGGCACATTAGTAAATAGACTCTCAACGTCAAAGCTTACCAGAATCTCATTACGTTTTAATTCTAAATTCTTTATAACACTAACAAAATGCTCCGAGTTTTTACAAAGCTCTCACTCTTGCCGGCTAGAGGTGTTATTATTGACACCAGGTATTTTGCTAAAGTATAGCATGGTGAGCCAATGGAGCTGACAATAGGCCTCAAGGGGACGTTTTCCTTGTGTACCTTAGGTAAGCCATAGATATGAGGAGCTTTGCTATAATGCGGAGTTAATTTAGATCTCATTTCATCAGTAAATTCACTTTTGAACCTCCTAAGTGTGGTGTATACCTTAGTTTCCACCGACTTAGTAGGGTCTTTCTTAAGTTTCTGATATTTGTCATCCGTAATATTCGACAAAAGTTTTTGCTTATAGTCATCGGTGTTTAATATGACTGTAGCATTGCCTTTGTCTGCTGGTAGAATCTTAATGTCCACATCTTTTCTGAGTTCTGCGATAGCCTTATACTCAGGTTTAGTGATATTGTTAGTGGGAGCCTTAGATCGTTCTAGGACGGAACGGACTCGCCAGCGGACCTCTTCCTTTATTACGGGTTCGAGAGTATGACAAGCTTGCTCTACAGATGCTATGATATCTAATTTATTGATGGATTTAGGATTTACAGCAAAGTTTAACCCTTTACGGAGAACTTGCTCTTTTTCAGTTGTTAACTCTTTGTCAGAGAGATTAACTACCGTTTTCCTAACCTCCACATTACGGGTGCTGTCAATTTTTTGGGTGCAGACAATATTATTATCCTTTATTTTTAAAGCTAATAAATTATTAAGCTTTTTCACATGATGTTGTTTGAGTCGGGCACTCAATCTGTGATATTTGTTTTTTATATTGCAAAGAATTTTGTCTACATCAATTTTTGGAAATTCACTGTAGAATTTCTCCGTCATATCCTTGATATTGTTACTTATTCTAAGTTTATTGGATCTGTGAAACCAGATCCTGTCCTTAATAATAAGTGTACAAGCTTTATCTAAAGCTTTGTCTATTTTAAAACTATGAAAATTAGTTTTAAGTCTTAAGCCTTTAGGAATTAAATCTAGGTTCTTACATCTAGTGAGGAACGTAAGATGGTTTTGTTCCTTCGCCAGCTGAATATATAATTTCTCCAGCATTCTGAAATGTTTGTGTGTTCCGGGCCCAAACCGGATATTAATAATATCTTTGAAATTATTTTGCAATGGTCCAATATTAATGCAGACACCTTTATTTTGGACGTTTGCCATTGCTGATAGTACTAGGCTAGAATAGTACAATATAATGAGTATTACAAACATTTAGTATATATATAATATATAAGTATACAAACATTTCAAAGCATTGTTTAATATATATTTTCTTTTAATATATATTTTTTTTTATGGTCGACGTTCTTACAAGGTTCTTTGCCAAGCTAAAATTATATTTTTTTACTATACCTACATTAATTCCATTATTACATTATTTTACACAAGTATTTTTTTTTATAACAGTGTTTATAACAGTGATGCACTGTTTTAGCCATTACAGATTTTTTTAAATGCTTTTCAAATAATTTTTTATTGGGTAAGATTTACGAACCTTTTTCTGCGGACATAATGTGAATGGATAAATTTAATACTGGCATTGCAGTAAAAGATTCGATAAAGGGACATTCACATTAACCGGTTAGTTCGCACAAAACATAATCAATTGTCATTCCGCAGAAAGGACATGTACGTGACGAGCATCGAAGAAGCACATCACAACACAAAACGTAAAGTTAAAAGTAAGAGTAATCCATCTTTGAAAACTGGTTGTGTAATCGAACTAAATAAAAATATAAGCACAAGGGAAAACTGTTATTAAAAAATTATTAATATTTTGGCTAAGAAATAATGCGTTTATGTATTTTGTATGATTATAAAATGATAACATATTGATTAGTCTCTAAAACTGTTTGTACTAAAATATTCAAGTTGCTTGTAGTTAGTAATTATTAGGGAACGGGTGTAATTAATTATAATAATAATAGTTATTTTATTTAGCCAATTATCTAAATATATAAAAAATCATACATATTGCCTTCATAGTAGTAATAACAGAAATAATAGATATTAATAATATTAGAATTTATTAATAATAGATAATAGAAAATAAAATAATTGTCCATAAAATTGAGATCACCACAATGAACCCAAGTTCAGCACGTAGCGGAGGGAAAAAAACAAATATGAATAGGTAGTTGACGGTGAGTGTAGCTAACAAATAATTAATAAATTAGAATTTAATATTCATTATAATCGATAATAAAAATTGAGAGAAGAAGATGAATAAATATTAAAATAGTATCGCGTCGGTATTCATTATTCATAGTCAAGTTCAAACTATTTGCATTTGCTGTAATTTGTTATACACAACATTAATAAAATGTTTATAGTAGTACTTTGATTTCACTTTGCTATATTTTTGTGGAACAGCATTCGCTCTGGCTCTGGTTTCATAGTTGTGATTCAGAAATGTTATTAAAGCAGATTTTTTAATTACCGTATATTCCGGCGTATAACGCGCACTTTTAACATTGAAAGTTTTGTCAAATTTGATGGGTGCGCGTTATACGCCGGATATAAAACTTACCCGTTCGAAGATTAGAATGGTAATAGTGTAAATAGGCTATAAATAGGATTCCTGTTATATAATGAATACATAATATAAATACTAATCAACTTAACTATCTAAATTTATACATATTTATTTATATTATTTATATACAAAACAAAAAAATTACATACGGTTGTTATGAAGGAATATTGGCATAAAAGTGTTTCCAGGAAAACAGATTATAAGGGTGCGCGGTATACGAGGAATACAAAAGGAATGCAAAAATTAAAATAAATCTATTCAGATTTGAGGTTAGATACGGTATATGCTTAGCTATGGCGGATAAATATAGTTTATCAATACTGAATATACAGCTTTCAGAAAACATTGCCTGCGATACATTTTTGGTTTTTTATACATTATTTTTATTATTAGTTTTTGTATTATAAATAATTTATTTTTATAAACTGAAGCTGCACCACCCCAGCCAAGAATTCCATATTGTAAAATAGAAGAGACGAGACCAAAGTAATTTAAAAAAAATTTATTAGGTGATAAAATATGCCGTCTATCAATTAGCCCCTCAATTTGAGTTATTACTTTTTCAGAGGCATAGTTTTTAAAAATTTAATTTTGACATATTTTACACTATTTCACTATTTTACACATTTCTATCTCATTAGAATTTTCTCATTGATTTCTCATTGATTTGTAAACACAGTGGACGACTGCACCACAATATGTATCACAATTTTAAGGAAGCGAATTGCATAAAATACTTAGTCAACACAGTAAAATATGTTTGCCGCTTGATATAAACGTTTTCAGTATGTTTCTTAAAAATAATAATTGTGTCATAACCAGGGATGGGGAGTCGGCAGAAAAATAAACTATACCGACTCTCGACTCCCGAGTCGGTATTTTTGAAAACCGACTCCGACTCCCGACTCCTTTCACTCGTAAATCGTACTTACATTAAATATTTTAGGTTGGGGTAAGCTATCATTATAAAATATCATTTTTATTACATCTTGAGTTGTGCCATTCTTAATACACATTTTTTAATATTTCAGTTTTCAACATTTTTAATTTTTAATTTTAATTTTAATTTTAATTTTTTTAATTTTATTTTATATCTATTATTTTTCATAACATGTGACTTTTCCTTTTAACATTTAGATTTTCGCTGCCAAAATGAAACATGAAATAATGTCGGAACTCGTTACAACTTGAGAAAATAAAAATACCGTTTAGTTTCGCTTAAACATAATAAACAGAGCATACATAAAAAGATAAAAATGGACATGTGTAAAAATATTTACTGTCTCATTGTATTAATCTGTTAATATGAGTAGTACTAATCAAATTATAAACTGGAGAACATGGAAAACCGGCTAAAACCGGTATTGAAACCGGTCTTCGTTCAAAAAATCAAAATTTTGTCCACTTTTCGTTCTTTAATAATTCTGGTAATATCGTTATTTTGTTTATATTTTCGGTTTGTTATCATCTTTGATAAAAAAATAATAAAAGAGTCGGGAGTCGATAGTTTTACCGACTCTCGACTCCCGACTCCTCCAAAAAGCTTCGATTCTTCGACTCCCGACGCCCGACTGCGACACCCCATCCCTGATCCTAATTATTGTAATTATAGTAATGATATACCACATTTAATTTTTTTCAATACAAATTTAATAATGCTTGTATTTTTTGAAATTTTAATTTGGCCTGTCGTATCGTCTGATTATTATGGAACTATTTAATATATCGAGTATATGAAGATGTACTTTGCGTGACGTGTAGGTTAGGATGAAGAAGAAAGGATTAAGAAAGATAATGATGTAGTTAGTGAGGCCCGCCACAGCAGGACATAAGTTGAGGAGGAGTGCCATGGAAAGGTTTAGTTACGAGAATAAAGCAAGTTAGTAATGATGTAAAAAAAAACATTATTTGTGTACGATTTAAATATTATAGTAAGGCCTCAATTGGTTTTATATTAACATATCGAAGGATAAGATAAATATTTGTTGACAACGTTATACTGTTGTTGTTTTTCCGTAAAACTTTATTATATAATTTAATTTCAGTGTTATAGTAATCGTAGTAATATAATACGAGTATTAAGTGATTTAAGTCGGCTATTGTATCTTGAGCGAAACCGTAATTATTATTATTCTTATGGCAGAACACCAAGATTTTCAGATGGCGACTAGCGCTCTTTGGCACAGCCTAATGACTACTTTTTACAGTAGCTGACACCGCCGGCTTACATGCCTTTTGAAGCACGACCCATATTCTCGAATATTAATTCAGAGATACAGGTACTCATTTTAGGGAAGGCGGAATGAGCCTACGGTTGCAACGGTCAAGATCTTTTTTTTAAATATTGCTCATACAGTGGAGCTTACAAAGCGAGTGAGCTGACCAATACGCTACTGCAACCGCTACTGCAATAAGAATTGTTAATAACGCTTAATTTGTATAGGTGAGCTTAGGGTTGCCAGATCAAAGATCTTAGGGTTACAAAAAGGAGGACAATTATTGTGAAAAGGAGACATTTCGAAATAAAACTAAATTTAAGATAAATAAACCTTTTTTGTGAGAAGAAAATAACTTCAATATTAAAATAATTTTTAGAATATTGTGTTAATACCATTTAGGCATTTGAATATACTTTTCAGAGTTAGCTATTTTTGACAAAAGTTCTTCGTTTATTAATAATATTAGTTTATTCTTAAAATTGTATTGTGTGAGTATTGTCGCCTTTACTGACTCCATATTAAGTCTATTCCGTTCCTTGGTCCATTGAGAGTTTAGCAGTAAAAAAAAAACACTCTCAACGTTTGCGTTATGAGCAGGAATGCTAAAATAAAATTCACAAATTTTCAGTAATTCCGAAAAGCAATCAATATTGGGACAAGATATAAAAAATACCGACCATTGTTTATGCAGATTATAACCTTCGATGGACTTAATCCCTTTGTCTTCAGATTTGAGGAATGACATCAGGTTGCAAAATTGGTCGTACAGTTTCACGAATGTTTCACGCGTGTAAGCTTGTGTTCTGCACGAATGTAGAAATAGTGTTTACGTATAGTGAAACAGTATTTTTATGCTTCACAAATATTTTCAAAAAAAAAAGGAGCACATTTTAAGATTGATGGAGGACAGGAGGACATTAATTGAAAAAGGAGAACTTGTCCTACTTTTGGATACCATATGGTAACCCTAGGTGAGCTGGACAAGTGTATGATTTAGGTGCATTCTTGAAATGGACGTAAGCGCTTTTCTTTCAGGAAGGTTTTTAAATTTTAAGCCAAAGGCTTTATTTATCTTGTTTCTTATTTGTTTATGTTTGACTTATAATTATTAACAGTGAATGCATTTCTCCATGATTTGAGAAAATAATTTTGATATAAATTTCAATATTCTGATATTAAATGTTTTTATGAATGGGTTTTTGACTAAACCAAATGATTAATACATGATTGTTTTTGTTTGTAAACATACTGTTGACAAATAGGATTGTAAAATCTATAGTACTCTCTATATAATTACATAATTATAGAAGATGATAAGTGGTACTGGGATTTGGAAAAAATATAACGGCACGATAAAATATGTATATGGACAAATTACGTCATTATAGCAACAGTCGAGTTCACGACAAATTAGTTTTTTCGTACGACACTTTTGAGAGAATTTATACTTTCAAATACCTGTGAATCATGATAAATCAGGTGAATCTGATATAGCAAGAAATTAGGTACATAATTAAAGCTGCTAATGCATCGTATTTTGCACTTTGTCCCCTCTTCAAAATGAAATTCCTGTCTAGGAACACCAAGATTAGGTTATACTAAGTTAGGTTATACGAAATAAAATATTACGCTGAATCTTTAGTCCCATACAAATTAATAGTCAATGGAGAATCCGCAAGAACAAAAATATCCGAGAACTGTACTCAAAGCCTAGTATCACACTGAAATGTAGACGATTGCAGTGAATAGGACACGTTATGAAGATGAGGGAGGACAGACTGGTTAGGAAGATATGGGAAGGAAGATTGAATACCCGTCGACCAGTTGGAAGACCTCGAAAGAGATGGGGAGATCAGCTAATCGAAGATCTAACAAGTATTGGTATACAGGGCATGTGGAAAGGCCTGGCAATGAACAGATCAAGATGGAGAACTTATGTGAGTGATGCCAAAAGTCAATCGGACTGACAGTGCCCAAGGAAGAAGAAGTACGACAGAAGATGACTTAACCAGGGATGTTGCAGTTAGTATTAAATTTAATTTGTGGGATAAATATACTTATAGGCTATTCCAAACGTTTAAGCGGATCTAATTGGAATTTTCATTTTTGTAAGTTGTCATGAGCTCTCCTTTTAAGGTTTGATGCCTCACTTAAACAGTATAAGTTTCTAGAATTCCAAATCTAGTTCCGCCTAAACCTAAGAAACTTGTTGAACCATAAAAAGAAAAAAAAAAGAGAAAAATCCGCTAGTAGAAAACAAATGTTATAAGAAAATTGGTGTGTGATATATTTTACCACCAAGGATGAATATGTATTGTAAATTTGGAGTTTGATGGTGGTCAAGGTAGGATGGTAATATATTACATAAAATTGTGGCAACTGGTTTCGCTATTTAATAGCATCTTCAGGCCTACAATATAAGACACATATATCAAGTGGTCAATAATTACAAAATTTACAGACCTTAACGTACGTTACGATGGGTGAAAATAAGTTTTTCATTTTAAACAATATGTGTGAGTTATTTGTCGTGTAGGTTATGTTGCTCTAATAGCGTTACTAGTTACGTTTTGGCTGGCTGTGGCATTTGTGTAACATCTTCTTCGTCTATGCCTTTTCTTTTTAGAGGTTGGCGATAATCAAGACTATTTTCATTTTGGAGACTATAACTCGAAATAATTTTTCAAATGAATATTCAAACCACTGGCATAGATTTAACCACACAGTTCTTGGCCGACCTACACTTAGCTTGTCCAAAAATTTTCCTTGTAGGATAACTTGCAGTAGTTCATATCTTATCCTCCCTCCATCATATATCTAAGTTGTTGCAACTTTCTTCTCTGGATTGTAAATATAAGTTCTCGTTCCTCCTTCATTCTAGTAAAACATCTTCATTTGTGATCTTGTCTAGAGATGGGTCGTTCATGAACGAACCGGCTCGCTAAGCCGGCTCAGTACACTGACCGAAGTGACACGGTTCACCAAATTGAAATGAGCCGGCTCACGGCTCACTGTATAGTTTCAAGGATACGATTGGTCGGGCGATTGTGAGCAGTGACCGGAGTGATCCGGATCTGGATCGATGTCATGTTGAACTTCGCGAGAACTCGGCTTGTAATGTATTATCATAAAGTGTATTTTGTCATCAATTTGTAGGGCAGTTTATTTGAAACTAATAAGCTTAGTCTGTATTTTCTTACAACCATACTATATAAAAATATTAAAAATATTGCCCAAATCCCAGATGTCCGATTTACAAGGGCAATAAACATCGCCATAAACTTAGCACATCTGGTTTAAATTACAGTAGCTATGTAAAGTGAATTGTTTGTTTCAAAAATGTTAGATAAGAGCCGGGGCTAAGCGACGCTCTACCTACAAGCGAACGACCGACAACTGACCGGGTCTAAGCAAGAGCCAGCTCTAAGCGACGTTCTACCTACGAGCGAACGACCGACAACTGACGGGTCTAAGCAAGAGCCGGCTCTAAGCGACGTTCTACCTACGACCGAACGACTGACCGACCTGTGTCTCGGGATCATGTTTACAGTTCATATATTGCAAGAACCGGCTCTAAGCGACGTTCTACCTACGAACTAACGACCGACCTGTGTCTCGGAAACATGTTTACTTAACCGGAGCCCTGAGCCGGATCAATGAACCGGCTCAACAAACTGAACGACCTCCACTGATCCGGTTCCGCAAACTGAGCCGAAATTCCCATCTCTAATCTTGTCTATCCATGAGATCTTCAACATATATCGATATACTCACAATTAAAAGGCTCTAATTTTTTAATGTGTACTTGATTTAAAATCCAAGTTTCAATTCCACATAACAATAGAGAACAAGTAGCACCGGTGGACAAATTTCATACGAACTTGTAGATTAAGGCTTCGATTCGTTATAAGATGTTATTCTTATAAACGCATCTCTTGCCATATATATATTCGTGCTCATATTTTCTGCCTATATTCCAAACTCTTGTTTATCTTTGTAACAGGTTGTCATTATTAGATATTAAAAGCTCGAGGCTCAGTTGGTCCCTCAGTTGTTTTTCAGAGCGTTAAAATTTTGGAGTGGTGCTTGAGATTTGAACACGTCCTGTGCTCCGTAGGTAACCGTCGTATCAAGGAAACATAGCAACTAAGTTTCTAAATTTTCTCAGTAGTATATTATAATTAAGATATAGTTTTACTATACCTACCCATATGTAACTTAAAATAGCATCAGTGAGGATGTTATCTGAAATACAGTAATGTTGAAACTGTAACAGATATTAAGTTAAAAGCCCGCTTCACTTCCGACGGCTTTAATAATGCTATGATGACACACGGGACATGGTGATAGGAGAATTATGGCCAGGTTTGTAGGCTGTTAATCTATTTTAAGTAGCATAACTGACAGAGAAATGGTTAAGATAACTGCATGAAGTATCACTGTTTTTTTTATTATTTAACTTTTGGTTACGTGTGTGTGAATATTGAGATTATTTTTTAATTTAGCCCATCTTTGTTTCCAAATCTGAAGGAAATGGAATTTTACTTGGATATACATATAAAACAAAATTTTAAAATCAAATATTTCAAACAATTTTTTAAATTGGATAGTTATCTCGTATGTTAGCAACGTTACAAGACTATTTTTTTTAGTTATAGTTAGGTATTGTAATTGGGATAGGATACATTAATATTTAAATGATTAATTATAAGTACATGTAACAAAAACGGTTATTTACTTTTCAGAATATTTCAGCATCTTGAAAGATGTCAAGATGTCAAGACCCCCCCGGTATCTTAAAACTAACCATGAAAAATTTAGGAAACTCATTTCATCCTAGTTATGTCATTTTAATTGTTTTCTACTTTGATAGTATGAGGATTACTCTTAATAATTTAATATTGCTATACTAAGGTCTCGGATTCCAACTCCGGTTTGAGGATTGAAGTAATATTTGAAATTAATAAATATAATATAAACATTAATCTTTGGTAATGAGTAGTTTAACTAAACTCATACATATAAAAATTGATGTGAAGCGTGAATTTTTGCACATTTCAAAGTTTTGTAGGTGTTTGTTAAGTGATAAAAACTATAAAATTCAATAACTTTTCGATATTCAATAAAATTATAAAATTCAATAAAATTCGATAAATATTTGTGTAACAAAAAATTTCGCAAATAATAATCAAATAAAAAATTTCTGTTGAATTAGAGGAATTAAAAAATAATAATTATTATTTTTTCGTTGAATATATATTTGTTTATGTTTTTCCTGTGATGTGTTTGTGAACTCTCGATAGTTGTCCTACATGTGGGCCAAAGAATTATACTAACATGTAAAATTTAACTTTACTGTGTCTAGCCGTTTGATCATAATACCGTACAGCCATACCTACAAAACCCTAAAAATGAGCATGGCGACTGATTTATATTTTGCTGGTATTATATTACACCATTTGATGGTGCTATTTAAAGGTAATGAATTATTATTCATTGTATATAAGTTATTATTAAAATTACCTTAAACATTTTTTTCTATATATTACAAAATAACGTATAAACCGGGTACTTATCACACAATTGAAATCAGAAAAAAAAAATCTTTTCATTTTAATAATAAAAAGTCTAAAGCTGCATTCCCACCTCTGTAAATCTATACGTTGTACGCTATGGATAATTTTTAAACGAGGTCATTTGGTATGATCGGACATGCTCGTGCTTTGTCGTTGCTATACTACTGTTGAGCGAGATAGTACGAGCTTGTCCGATCATACCAATTGCACTCGTTTAAAAACTATCTACAACGCACAGAGTGTTAAATTACTGAGGTGGGAACGCAGCTTAAGTTTCATAAGAAAAATTTAAGTAAATACTAAAAATAAAAAATGCTCAGTATTTATTTACTATGCCATTGTAAATTAATCAAAAATTTGACCAAAGGAAATTTAGCTTAAAATCTTTTTTCTACCACTGGGCGTAAAGTAGGCACTTTACGCACGCATTAAGGTCGGACCCCACATGACCGCACCGCGCCCGCACCGTGCCCGCACCGCAAGTCGGCCGACTGTCGGTAACGGTGATAGGAGACCCCACTTGCCCGCACGCGATCCGTGTGTCGGCCGTGCGGTCTATCTCAAAATTGCAGTTCAGTATTCTTTTCGAAGCTCACACAGCTGTTTCATGGAGACAAAATGTTAAGAAGTTTTACAAATAGTGAATTAGGGATGGTAACACTTCCTTTAAAGGAAGAAGATGTTAATTGGTGAAGAAATCATCGCAGAAATCGGAGAAGAATGTGGGTTCACAACGCATGGAAGAAAAGATGTGTTGAAGAGGAGTTTTGCTGGCTGCTGCCTCATCTAAAGTGTGATGTGACGAAGTTTTACGAATATTTTTTCGATGTTCACATTCAACCAACTGGAACTGAAACTCCAAGAAAAACTGAACGTACAACACAGGAATATTTCTAAAATCTTCAATTCATTTTTCTACCTTCATTATTTATAATAATAAATGTACGATTATTATATTTATTTAATATTTAAAAAATTGCTAGCAAAAATAAATGTTCAATCGACTTCGTACACCGCACCGTGCCCGTCAAAAAGTAAACTAAACTAGTCGGGCACGGTGCGGTTAGGTGAGGACTAGCAGGTATGTTTCCATTGTGTTAGTTTCTCGCCGTGCGACGCTCAACACTCGGCCGTCACACGGTGCGGTCATGTGGGGTCCGGCCTTTACAGTGTCTAAAATGGCACTCGATAGCACTAATTCGTAACAATACCTGGAATTTTCTTAATAAAGTACCAGTTCGCCGACCTCAGTAACCCTGTTTCTCGCTGCAGACCAATGCCTTAGTAGCGAAGGTAAAGTTCCAGTTGTTTCCCAAGTACCATGAAAGATGCATTTGAATTTGATTGAATTAGCCAAATTAGAAAATCTGGAATTTTAATAAAAAAATAACTATAATAAATATTTTACAATTCAAAATTTTTAGGCACCATGAGTCATGAGAGTTGTTCGGTTGAATTATAATTCAAGTTAGTTATTTACAAAATCGCAGGAGCTAAAAATTGTAGCTGCGAATTTAAAAGACATTTTTTTATATTTAAAAACTACGCTGATCACGAGTCATCAGTGGTGCACCCAGGAATTTTTGTTGGGGGGGGGGGGGGGGGCGGAAGACAAAAGTATTTAAAACTTCTAAATTTCAAGTGATGATCTAAAAAAAAAAGGTTCTCGCTTCGGAAATACAAAATTATGACATAAAAGAAAAACGTCCTCACTTCTAAAATACAAGTGACGACCTAAAAAAAAAAGGTCCTCATCTCAGTTTGTGTGTTTTTATTTTTATTTCCTTCCTTCATAGGGAGTGCGCCACTCCCCGCTGGGTGCGCCACTGCGACTCATTCTATCAGTGGCGGCTCGTGGTAACCTCTAATGGAGATGCTGCAACCAGTAGCAAAGCTTAAATTTTAGCCCCCCCCCCTTCCGATTGTTATTCGCAACATAAATGTACATACATTTTATAACTGGGGCCGCAAAACTTCTTCTGCAACCAGAAGTATAATTGAGATCTAACTTCTTTAGTTAAATAAATATGTTATTATTACGTATTATTATTATTATGATTTTTTATTTCGGGAAAGAAAATCATTACTAGAATGAACATAACATTTTTTAACTACATATACGTTTACAAAAAAAAAAAATCATTTAAAATATAGAAATTTTACATATTTGTGATTTAATATATATTAGTCAAGCATGTACAAAAAAATCAACTTTTAAACTGAACATGTGATATGAAACGTACAATTTGAAATTCACCATTTTTTTATTTTGCATGCCCAGAACACTGAGCATGCAAAAAATATTTGTAGTTAAACGTCTATTTCGCAAGCTTTTAACTGCAAGCGTCTGTAGCTCCGTAAGTAGGTATTATTTTGCTGTTACCTCCCACGCAATGCCAATCGCCACAATGCAATAAGTAATTGGTGTTGCCAATACATGCAGCTCATTGAATAATTGTATATTATACAAGGTGTCTCAAAAGAAATTTTATATTTATTTAGCTTACTGCGTGAACGCAACGTATCCGAGGGGCGCGGGGGTTATGTCAATCGGTAGCCTGGCTCTTGGGAATTCAGTCGCTATGGAGCGTTTCTCGGGAGCAGACCGCGCGTTATGCGTGCGAGAGTTTTACAAAAACGGTGATTCGGCGACTGTAGCGCGTAGACATTTCTGCAGTATTCGAGGTTTTCGCCACTTAAATGATGCGCCAAGCATTCCTCTCATTCGACATTGGGTTAAAAAGTTTGAAGAGACTGGTACAACGCTGGATAATTCAAAATCCGGGCGACCTAGGTCATCAAGAACGGTAGAAAACGTGGAGAATGTTAATCAGTCTGTTCGTGACGACCCGAACCTTTCAATTCGGAAGCGCGCAAGTGCTTTAAATGTGCATAGATCATCATTACATCGCATTATGCACAAAGACCTAAAGCTGCACCCCTACAAAATTCAATTGGTGCAAGAATTAAAGCCCCAAGATGCCAGTCAGAGGCTTAATTTCGTAAATCAGGTGATTAAGCGATTTTCAACGTTTACCAACATTTTGTTTTCGGATGAAGCTCATTTTCATCTTAATGGCCACGTAAATAAGTAGAACTGCCGCTACTGGAGTGCAACGAATCCGAAACGCAAACATCAGAAACCCCTACATTCGCCTAAAGTGACCGTATGGGCTGCGAAGTCGGCGCGAGGAATTATCGGCCCTTACTTTTTTGAAGACGAAAGGGGGCGTGCAGTTACAGTGAATTCAGAGCGTTATGTGGAGATGTTAGACAACTTCTTGGTACCTGAACTGCAAAACTTTCCTGGCTATAACCAAAGAACATGGTTCCAACAGGACGGAGCAACTTCACACACGTCCAAAATGTCTCTGCCACGTGTTCGTGAAATTTTCTCAGGCAAATTGATCTCCCGGAGAGGTGACATAAATTGGCCTCCACGCAGTCCAGATTTAACCCCTATGGACTTTTTCCTATGGGGTTATCTTAAATCTAAAGTTTACGCCAATAAATCGACTTCACTGGCGCATTTGAAAGAAAATATCCGTCACGAAATGGCAGCGATCCCTGAGTCCACCTGCCGAGACGTCATAAGTAATTTTACTGTTCGATTAAATGAGTGCCGAGAACGCGAGGGTCTACATTTAGACGATATTATTTTTAAGAAATAAATCCCCAAAAAGTGTATTTTAATAATTAATAAACATTTTTTCTATATACGGCTTACTTTTTTTTTAATCGATCCACTAAATATAAAATTTCTTTTGAGACACCTTGTACCTTGTAGACGAAATAGTTTTACGCACGACGCACGTCAGTAGTGACAGTTTTTAATTAAAAATTAAATAAAATAAAGAGAGGGAGAGCGAAAGAAATCATAAACGTCTGTAATGTTTAAATTCATTTAATTTTAGGGGTGCTGTAGCTCTGCAGCTCTTATGTACCAGCCGCCGCTGTACTCTATTAATGTAAATATTGAAATATCTGTTATACTCTATGAATTAAGAGCAGTTTCCAACACAGTAGAGCTGCAAATAAAACTGTATTTAAAAGTACCAAAAAGCAAACAAACAACAATCATACTGCAATTTACATCCAACTTTATCGTGAAACATAAACAATAAACTTTATAAAACCTGACCACAACAATACTAGGGTCTGTGAACTTACCCAGTCATATGATCCACATGTAACACATACAGACATAGGCACAAACACAGATCCACATGAACCAGTGGTTCTCAAATAATTATTATGAATTCTGAATATTTTTATGTATTCTGACAAGGTTATGCAAATTTCGAATGAAAATATCTATTTTAAACATTTGCAGTCTATGGGAACTTACACTAACAGTCTACTAAATATATCCATTCATTGAGAAAATGGGACAGATATATCATCATTATACACAAAACTTTAACTCACGGTTCAATGGAAATAGAAATAGATTAATTCAATAGAAAACATATTTTTGAATACTTTAGAAATATAAGAGATGTTAACTGAATAATCAATATCATGACGAAATAATATTACTATTTTTATAATTATCTTAAACTATTTTTTTTAAAGTTAATATATTGTATCACATGAATAAAAATGAAACCCAAACGACTCTATTGATATTACAGTCAATACATCGGTATGCTAGCAGTGGAGTTATCTAAACCAGTCAGTTTTCTAAAGCTAGGGTCACTAATGCCGTTGCATGACATGATATCAGTGACGGACTTTCGCCTTAGACAAAAAAAAACATTTGTCTTGGGCCCGTAATTTTCAAGGGCCCGGATCTGGAAGGTGAGGACCTTTTTTTTTGCTCTTGACTTGGATTTAGAAGGTGAGGACCTTTTTTTTTGCTCTTCACTTGGATTTGGGAGATGAGGACCTTTTCTTTTGCTCCGTCCCGCATTGCCTTCTTAAGAAAATGGTCACCCTACCGTGTGCTATTCTGTGAATTTTTTTACGAAGAGGGGCGCATTATTTTTAGTAGCCCATGAGCGCCGAATTTATTAAGACGGCCCTGATATACCCACTGCATGACACTCCTGCAGACCAGATGTTTGAAACCGAATCCATAATAATAAACTTTATTACAGCTGACAACATTGTAAAAGTTGCTATTTTGCTATATCAATTTAAGTTTATTTATTATTATTATTTTTTTTTTTTGAGAAATTAATATAAATGTCTCACTTCAGATCTCACCATTCCGAAAAACATGTATAGAACATACCATATTATATATTATATATTTTTTTTGCTCTTCACTTGGATTTGGGAGGTGTAGTCCTTTTTTTTTGCTCGTCACTTGGATTTGGGAGGTAAGGACCTTTTTTTGTTTTTTTTTTTTTTTTTTTTTTAAAACATAGGTTGAGGGCCCGTAAATCAAAAATGTCTTGGGCCCGGCGAAGGCTTAATCCGCCACTGCATGATATAGTAATTGTTTCAAAACTGCGAGTCATCTTTCGACAATTTGTAGAACTACTGCATTTTTGACATGTAAAATTCAGGCTATATTTACAAAATAAATTATAATTACATAAATTTTAGTATTATAATTTGGCTAATATAGTTTTGTCAGATAAAATCTAACAAATACAATAAAAATTATAAACAAAATACGTGTAAGATACATATGATATTCCAAATATTGAGTTCAAATCAATTGATAAGTCACACAATCTATACGAGCCATATCGTAAGTTTACAGTGTACCTAACTTATGGTGCAATTCTGTGGCAAGTCTATAAGCTTACAGACAAAATCTATAAGAAACTGTCCATAACAACACATAAAACAACTCCTTATATACGATCGTCTGTAGCTTATAGTTTTGCCACAGAATTGCACCATTAGACACCTAACACAGTCATGTTATGTTATGTGATTAAGCATTTAAGAAAATTGATTTTCTGTATCTGTCCAATAGAGCCGGACATAGGTATTTCTGCGCCCGAGGCAAAGTACTAGTCTTGCGCTTCCATCCTTAACTAAATAAAAAAAGAAGACGGATCGCAGTGATGACTAAAAAAAAGGAGGCGAGATTCTTGCGCCTCAACTCTTTTTTGCGCCTCAACTCTTTCTTGCGCCTTTATCAACTATGCGCCCGAGGCGAGTGCCTCGCTCGCCACACCATATATCTGGCCCTGCTGTCCAACACATATATAAATAAAATTGGAGACTAGGTTTTCCCCCGTCCATATATTTGTTGCTACGTGCGTTTCAGGTGGTGATAACGATAAAAAACTGATGTGTTATGTGCTTTGTTAATTTATACATATTTCAGGGTTCCACGGATATATAGGAAGTGAAACATGGGTCAACATTATTTATTGTCAATACGTGCAAATGAACAAAATTTTGATAATATTTTTTTTTGTTACTTTTTTACTAATCTCTCTGGGCTAGTTGTTTTTTTTTAAATTAAATTTTGCTCGTTTATCTACACATCAAGGGCTTTTATTTGTTACCCTATTTTTTTTTTTTATTATTCATTTCTTCGTTAATGTGTTTATATTTTTTAAGAGATTTGTTTCAAGTCTTAGTATTTTTTTTATAGACGGGTCCAATTTCCAATACTTTACGTCTAGCCGTTTCGTCACTATTTCTACCGTACAGACAGACACATTAGTATCTCTATAAGGGTTTTTTGGTCATACTTATATAATCCTAAAAACTGGTTGGCTTATGAAAAAGTTTGGGCTGCCCTGGTAAACAGGCATGCTCACATACATCGACCCCCGTATTTGTGTCTAATACATATTGTGTGTGCTCACACATAAAGAAAGTCAGGTTTAAAGTAGACATCATGTGTCTGGTGATTCATATGTGTACACAATGCATTTATATGTGTGAACAGAATTCTAGTTCAAGAACAAATTACTGTGTAAAATAGTACATATTTTATGCATAAAATAACGTTTCTTTTATAATTTCTTAAATATCTTTTTTTTTTGTGACAAGTATTTATTATAAAAAATAATGTTATCTATTATATTATTTAAACAAGTCAAAAATACTTACATTACTGTCAGGCTTGATATTCAAAATATTTAACAACCGGTAGGCTAAAAAAATTAAAACGCTGAATTACCTGATAAACAAAAAAAGTAATAAAAATAATATCCTTCTTCCTCTCTTGATCGAGCTCAGACGCGACCCGCCATGTAACTACTGCCGCAGTGGCTACATGGCGGGTCCCCCGTGGAGGCGTAAGCACAAAATTACCCATCTTTTTTACATGGATGATTTGAAGCTCTACGCCTCGAACGTGACGAATCTTCAGGCCGCCTTAGATGCTGTTGCTGAGTACACTGCCGCGATAGGTATGCAATTCGTGTGAAAAAAATGCGCTGTTTTTCATGTCTACAGAGAAAAAGGTTTAGACTACGGTGAAGATATTCAATCGGTTGATGGGAGCATTATAAAACATCTTAATGCCGAAGGGTCTTACACATTTTTGGGCATCAGTGGGAGGGGTGTCCAGGATGTCACTCTCATTAAGCAGGCCCTTCGCAGCAAGTATATGTCACGACTTATACGGGCAGACTATGACATGACAGGCAGGCAGATACGGAGATCTTGTCTGTCTAGCAAGAACAAGATCGCTGCCACAAACATGCTTGCTGTCCCATTAATTTGATACACTTTTGGTGTAATGAAATGGAATGTTGAAGATCTTAAGGATCTCGACAGGAGAACCAGAAAGATCATGAACATCAACCAAAGTTTTTATCCAAAATCTCGCAGTGAATTTACCCCCCTTGTCAAAACCGGTGTCGGGGGTTACTTAATCTTGAGTGTTTGCACGATCGACTCGTCCTGGTTAGGGATACGATACCAGTATCGATATTTTTCATTCGATATCGCGATTTTAGTATCGATACTAATCTTCCAATACTTTACTAATATCAGTACATTTGACCCAATATCGTATCGAATCGATTTTTTTTTTCAGCAACCTTCCCTAACTTGAATAAAATTGCTCAGAAATTCTTGTCTGTAGTAGCGACATCAGTTCTTTCAGAGCGCTTATTTTCGAAAGCAGGAGTTACTGTATGCAGAACAGAAATAGGCTTCTGGGCAAAAGGCTTACTATACTGCTTTTTCTCGGTGCTTACAATAAAGATGAGAGGAGTGTTTAATTTTATTTTAAACAATCACTCAGACTTATAGGCGCCTATGCCTTACCATTTTTTACCATTTTTTAATACCAACCCGACATACAATTTCAAAGGTTCAAACTATAAAAATCAAAATTTCCTCTTAGTTTGTTTTTACAACAGCATATCGCTGGTGACCTGTCAATACCTCCTATCTACAATTTTTAGCGAATATAAGTTCTTGGTTTGCATTGTAACCCACGTATTAGTGCACAAGTTGTGACAATACTTCTTAAACAAGAAAAATATTTAAGGTCTAAACTTCGTACAAAGCATTACCTTTTATCTTAAACTACGCAAAAACGGCTGATATAAAGCAGTTTTTTACCGCTCCTTTAAATATCTATTTATGCAGATAGGAGGTATTGCCAGGTCACCCGCGATATATAGGCTATCCCAAACGTTTAGGCGGAACTAGATTTTGAAATCTAGTAATTTTTATCTCTTAATTCGGACTTTTGGTCATTTTGTTTAAGCTTTGTAAATCATACTCACATTGCAAATTCTAGATTAAATTGATTGTCATTATAAAATGTCCTTTTCATTGCATTTTAATTTTTTGTCATTCTTAATAAAAAAAATCCCATTTATTTATTTGTTTTGTCTTCAAAATATGTAAAAAAGTATTAATTTTTTTAATAAATGTCAATCGTATCCATGGTTTCACTCACAGAAAAGTTTCACTGTTGGAATTTTAAATTTTCACACACCAGCCTGAAAAATGAAATAACCCAAGCAAGGTTCGTTCTCGTGACTCGAGACAAACTAAAAGAATGAAATTCCCATTTCGTTCCGCCTAAACGTTTGGAATAGCCTTTATACTTCAATCTAATTATTATTGTAAAACAATTAAATTGTTATTATAGGAATAAAATGTTTTTTACGTTTTATAGAAAATATATTCATTTTTTCTTCCGATTGAAAATATCGATATTTATTTTCGATACGATACCGGTATCGATACTTTTTATTCGATATTATCGATACTTTCTCAGTATCGCATATCCCTAGTCCTTGTTACAGCTAACAGTATCCTCAGTTTCTTTACCAGGCAGCGCGAAGAGCAGCAACGAGATTTAACCTGGTAGACTTGAGTACCGTTAGGGCAAACGGTGGAGTACAACTCTCTCGGGAGGAGTATAACAGAGTTACCAGTTTGGAGAAACGAGGGGAGATAGACATGTTGACAAAAGAACACATGAGTAAAAGTCGTTTCTTAAGTCTGCTGGTTTGAGATTGGAAACGTTATAGATACTTTGGCGTACAGGGCCCACATATTCCAAATGGCGGAGTCCACACTCTGTTAGGTTGTGCCACCACTATTCTGAAACCATTATGCACATTCTGTCTGCATGTCCACCTCTTGCAACGTCGAGCTAGGTGTCTCTTTCGCTTTAATGCTGCTCTCCGCGTGGTCTGCTATCATCTTAGACATCCCTATGGTATTGGCCAAATACCGGTTATACGGTACGTCCCTTCTGACATAGAATCGTTGGTGGACAATTCCAAGTGTCGGATTTATTGGAATTATTTCTTTCCCACCTCGAGGTTTCTGACATCCACTAAGCCGGATATAACCCTCTTGGATATCGAATTCTCGAGTCCAGCGGAGAAGAATATCTCTCTCAAAGAGGAAGAAAAGAGGTCCAAATATATGAATCTCTTGTCCAAGCTTAGAAAGCTATATCCAGGATATGAAGTTAAGCTTGTAGTCTTGATAGTTGGTGTTTTGGGTGGGAAATCGAGGCCATTCCCGCCGGCAGATCTTTTGCCACCTCTTTGATCTGCAGGATGCAGAAAGCAGTGTAATTTCCGCGTTTGTATATCGCCAGGGTTTGGGATGCAGCCGTGTGTATTTAGCTCCACTAGTCTCTAGTGCGACGTGGCTCAAAAGGTTGCTGAAGTTTGCGATTAGTGGATGCTTGTCAAGACCTGACAAACCCCAAAATAATAATAATAAATAAATAACTCACTAAATGATAGGTGTGGCGCAAATTATTCTAATAATTTGCTGATTTTTAGAAATTGTTGAATTAGCTTTTGCCCAAATTTTACCATGAATAATGAATATTCAAATATTATTACCAGTAGTAATTGCAGTTCTTGGTAAATTTGTGCTGACCGGTCTCCTCGAACTTCATCCCTTACATATGTCTCAAGTTGCGCTTTCTTCTATCCTAAACTTTTACTAACTAAACCTAACCCAACTACCTAGTTTTTAGGTGCACGCTACTTTATTTGTCCCCCACATTAGCTCAATTAAAATTGTGTATTATTGTGTATTCGTTTATAATATAAATACTTAAGCGGACCGGAGAGTAGCATTCACACCAGTTTTTTTTTAGGGATAGTAGAATGAGTGTAAATAGTAATAAACCTATTCGTAGAGTCAGTTCCAACAGTTTGTTACCGTTAGCCACAAGCGCAGATATCATAGGAGTCTGTTAAAATTACTTTGCGCTTGCATCTGATGATAATAAAGCATTGTGACTCTACGAACAGATGTAATGTTAAAATTATGAAAAATGATGAATGTGACAAATTTAAATAGAACATATTTTATTAAAAACTAAAATTTATTTGAAATATGTATTTTCTCACATTTCAGGGTTTCATAGGGATTTAGTAAGTGACAACAAATTGTAGGTATATATTGAAATAAGTCGATGCTTTCGGTCAAATAGTCAATACAGTAAATTAAACTAAAGCAAGTATTAAAAATTATAAAATTCAATAACGTTTGAACTAAAGTCGGTTTCTTTGCTTTAAGCGGAGATTTTAACTAGATTTTCAAATCTAATATCTTTTACCGGATGATTGAATTGTTTGATTATTTTGTTCAGCAAAAGCCCACTTTAATATACAAAAAGTTAGCTAGTGACAACTTAAGAAAAATTAAATTACATTTAGTTTCGCTTAAAGGTTTGGAATAGCCTATACGCAGCCTTCGTCTTGCCCACACCGACGAACATTCCCATCTTTGAAATTCCAGGTTTCATATATAAATATAAATTTGTAGATTCCTTTCTCTTTTAATTTCACGAAATTTTAGTCGTAATTTAAAATTTTTATCTTTTCAGAACCATTTGGGGAAGTTCAGTTAGGAACCCAGTACCTGTCCTTTTTATATTTAAACTCAGTATTTTATGAAATATTCCAAAGGAAAGTGTTTCCATCATTATAAAGTTCCCTTTCGTGCAATTTAATATATACAGTCTCTAAAGTAGCGTGTTACCCTAAAACTAAATGTATTTGTTCGAGGCTTTACGTAAAGATGTAAAGTACCGATACATCTAATAAATAACATTACGTACCCAACTGTTGTAAAATTATCTATTTCTACAACTGATTTAGTATGTAATAATAATACTGCTTTACGTGTACGTGTGTTTTTCGGGCGACTGACAACTTCGCTCTAGATTGCTGTACAGCAATTTTATTAATTTTTGAAATGCTGACGTCTAATGTTGGAGCAACTTACTAAAACGTTAATAAATAATTATTTTTTGAAAAATATTCAACTCTCACACATTTCAGATCTATTAAAGGCCCACCATAATATTGCTATCTTTCAAAATAATTAATAAGAGACAAAACAATTCTTTGGGCGCGGCTACTAAGACCTTTTACATTTTAATTATAATAATATTTGATACAATTCAAAATAAAACGTAATCATAACCTTACTCGTTCTTATGTCAAACAAATACGACAAAATGCTGTTTATGTAATGGCAACGTCGGAAAGTAATACTAACCTTTATAAGCCAAATGTAACAACTGAGTAATGCTTGCAATTGGCTTATATTACATTTTGACATTGGCAATTAAATTAACCAAGTGTGACGTCATCTCATTCTTATATTGAATGGACTTTATGCGACCGCCATATGTTGGCCGCTAGCGAAAAATAAGGGGGTGATCTGCACTATAATAGTAAGAACCCTCGTATTTTGAATGAACTGAAATTGCTAGTCAAATTGAATGCCAATATTTTTTTAAGTAGAAAAGAAAACACGGATTTAAAAAACAGCTTTTTGATAGCTTCCTGTCAAATTACATTTTTGCACTTGAGTATGTTAATGGTTTTTTTGAGGGCTGGCTTGTGAAACCCTGAAATGTGTGAAACTTCACACATCATATAAATTTTCTAAAAGTTACTTTTAGCAACATTTGTTTATAAACACATCTAAAGTTATTCATAGAAATATTTTCTATAAAATAGGCCACACACGTTCTACCTCGCGTGAATATGCTATATACATTACCAGATATAAAAAATGAATACATTATTTTTTTCTATCCTTGGTCTGATTTTTTAAGACCAAATATCGTAAAAAACGTATAAAACTGTATCTATTTTTGTTTCATGGGTATATTTTGTCAATAATGGCGAGAGTTTTCAGGGTTACAAAAATGGAAATTGTTTTATATTTTACAAAACTAAAATTGAATTTTTATATTCTTCTAACACGATAGTCTTAAAATAGATTTGGATAGCATTAATATGTTAAAAGCTTACCGGGTATGAACGGTGCCACTATAACAAATTAGTGTGTAACCATAAGAATAATGAAAATGGGCAATGAAAGAGTCATTCGTTTATGGTTGTCGTGTAATTCTTTCGAATGGATATATATATACAGAAAGATTGTCTGTTGCAAAAATATAATAAATTTCGTGACGCTGAAATGTCCAAATTGGCTCACAAGAGTTTTTGTTTTTTTAAATGGAAAACACAAGTGTTATATTACAATGAAATGGTAAAAAATAATAATAATCAACCCCAATACGTTTCGTACCCATATCAATTTGAAATGTTCTCGAATGAATTCGGATAAAGTACATTGATTTTGCAGCAAAGGTTAAATAAAAAATAAGCCAAAGATGGTATGCAAATTTGATACCATATAATAGGCGAATTATTAGGTATAGTATCTCTGATTTGTGCTTGGTAATTTAGAAGTTTTGGTGAAATACTTGAAAAGGTAAATTCAGAGAGTTTTATTACTATCGTGAGTATGCTAAAAAGAAATAAGATTTAAAAATAAGTGATTTGGAGAACTCCAACAAGGACTAAAGCAGTAGCAACCGTAGGGAGCTGCTAAAACTTACTTGTTTTGCCAAAGCGATTGATAACAGACCAAGATGCAGTTTAGTTGAAATGGCAAATGTAATGATCTGAAGAGAAATAAAAAAATATGTCAGAATGGACCAGCGTTTGTCTATTCACAGATAAATACTACGAAGGTAACTGATTAAATTGAGGATAACTATAGAATGGTAAGAGACATTTTATTACTTTGACTAAATGATAAGGCACTTAGTATGAAGCAGCGACAGTCACTGAGCTGGTTGGGTACTGTAGACCAGCGTTTCCCAACCTTTTTCATGGTGGATCGGC
This sequence comes from Liopterus haemorrhoidalis, assembly GCA_963971575.1. Taxonomy (NCBI): domain Eukaryota; kingdom Metazoa; phylum Arthropoda; class Insecta; order Coleoptera; family Dytiscidae; genus Liopterus; species Liopterus haemorrhoidalis. The sequence goes on along the minus strand of OZ020612.1, from coordinate 32,060,380 downwards.
TAGCGACCTAGAAAAAATTCGCGGACCTGCAAGTTTAGAAAGTAATGTGTATCGCAAAAGTTTTATATTTTATATTGTACTGATTACAAAAAAAAAAAAAAGCAACAAATAAAAAATGAAATATAATTAGTGAAAAAAGAAACAAATTATTACTTAAGCAATTAACAAATTAATGACCGAGATTTTAACAGCACATAAAAATAATTCTGCGGACTGGCAAAAAATCTCGCGGACCGGCAAAAAAATCTTGTGGACCGGCGGTTGGGAAACACTGCTGTAGACAACCTGCAATGAAATTAACTGATAGACAGTTGAGTTTAAAAATGATAGCTTATTGAGTACCGCAAGATACTCTGTACAATGCTAATGATATGGCACGTGTTAACCATAATGAGTTATTTGACTCTAGATGGTCAGGGACCTCAAGGAGTTCAGGGGAACTTTGGATGGTCAGGGACTTCAAGGAGTTGTTGGACCTAAAATGGTCGTGTTTGTTTTGTTAACTCTGGATGGTCAGAGACCTCAAGGAATTCAAAGGAACTCTGGTTGATCAGGGACCTCAAGGAGTTTTGTTTGTTTTGTTTGGCTCTGGATGGTCAGGGACTTCAAGGAGTTCAGGGAACCTCTGGATGGTCAGGGACCTCAAGGAGTTGTGTTTGTTTTGTTTGACTCTGGATGGTTGGACTTCAAGCAGTCGGGTGAAATCAACACTATGTTTTCATTTCCTTTGTTTTATTTTGTAGTTTTTAAATTTTGAATATGCCGCGAAGACGTAGCAGGAGCAGGACGGCCGTGTTAGAATAGCAAGTTGTTTTATTTTGCAGTTACATTTTCATGATGCCACGAGGACGCGGCGAATGAGGCACATCGTATTAATCTATTTACTAACTTTTAAACTGAAGAGTTAAACTGGATAAAACCGGTGTTAAACATTATAAATTTCGTTCCCGTTTGTGAACAGAAAAAAAGTATCTGCTGCCGTTTCCGTTCTTGAAGAAATTTCGATTAATATTGTTATTTCGTTTTAGTTCCGTTCTCAGTCCCTGTTTTTTAGTATGTATTAATTTCCTATAATAATTTGCATGTGGTATTAACATTTCATTCAAATAAGCTTCTCCTTTAAAAAGAAAACTGTGTTAAAATATACTGTTCAACCACTTTCCAGACATAAAAAATAAGCTCAAAGGAAACTACTTTGTGCGTGAATGCTCAAGTTTTGTTGCATTCCGCATTAACAGTAACTGCAGTCCGCGCAGTATTCTAGAAAGACTTCGTCGCGTTGTCTCATTTTATAAAAATGACGTTTCTAAAATGACATGTTCTAAATTAGACTCCTGAATCAAAGTTTAACGATCCCTCGGTATGTCGTGTTGGAGAACTTCGTGATAGAAAGTCTATTAGTAAAATAAGTTGCTTAAATGTTTTAAATTTGTGTTATTACAAAATTAATTGTGTAGTGGTATTTTTACTTTTGTTTATGCTCAAATGTATGAAGTAACAAATGGCCATTAAAAATTAAAAGAGTGATATGCACCAGATATTATATTTTTATTTTCAAAATATCATTTCTATTTCTCTTATATGCGCGAAATTGTAAATTATTTGAGTATTCAACTTTGTAGAAATTCTAAATGCGTTTCTGTAAGTTAACATGTAACCTGAATATTACAGGTTACTGCTACTATTGTTAAGTGTATATAACGCTTGTACATTAAATAAAAAAAAAAAAAAAAAAACTAGTCAGGCCATGGCAAATAAACGTATACCAGTTTTTAAGGCAATTCAGTTTTTGTTTACATTTTATAATTTAGAGGTTATGAGTTCAAATTTTAAATAGTGGTCTTAGACAAGACACCTTCATAAAAATTCCAATGCCACATATTTGTTAGTTATATGTATATTTATTTTACTTTTTATCTGCACTGGATTGGAGATCAGATTTTTTTATTAACCCCCCCCGTTGGTTATAAAGCTGCCGCAAAAGAATTTTTAAGCACAATTTTAGCTAAAATCGTGTTAACATAAAAAAAAAAAATAATTAGAAAAACTACTTTTCGTCTTCTTAATCTACGTCTTCAGATCTTTCTTTTGAAAAACTGGAGAAATATTTTGTCTCAATAGGAGTTGACGTAGCTGGCAAAGCACAAGATTCATCAGCTTTCAACATTGAAGCCACATAGATGTACGGTATTGTCGTGCGACCATGTATCGGGACAATGTCGTTAGTCAACTATCCGTCTTCGCCGCGAGAAACAAAATTCGTAGGTACCTACGGGACCTCGAAATCTACATTTCAAGATCTTAGGACGCAACGCTTCTGAGATATATCTGACGTCGTAATATGACATGATCCTTTCACTCCTATTAATTTATGTATGGGTTTATGAATTCATGAAAACAGAAAAATATTGTTTTTTTTCAAAAAGTAAAGCGAGTGTTTCTCTGTACCTATTATGTACTAAGGGGTATATTTAAATAGCGGTGTTATGTTAAAATTCTGCTACAAAACCCTTCCGAAAAACGGGTATTTTTCTAGTAATAAATAATAAGAATTATGCAACAACCATGCATATAGAAAAGGGAAAACAATAAATTGAATAAGAGAAATGTACTTGTTTCTTCATCGTTAGTTTGTTAAATCTGAGTTATGTTAACGAAAATGCTGCTCGATGGGACTAATTTCGAAGGTACTACTAAAATTATGAAATTTGAAATGAAATCTCGTTGCGGTCCAGTAATAAACTGTTTGTGGACCACAGTTTGATTGGCACTGCTCTAGAGTCGAATGCGAATAATCTAAACTCTAGACTCCAAAGTCTAGACCAGTATTTCTCAACCGGTGGTCCGTGGACCACTGGTGGTGCTTGACAAAATTTTAGTGGTCCTCGAAAGGTTTATAAATTATTATTTTTGAGATTTTTTGTTAATTTTTTTATGATTTTGTTCATTTTCTGTGTATTTTGTTAATTTTTCAATGTTTTTTATTACTAAGATATATGTAGAGTCTACATGTATAATTGGTTTAGTAGTACATTTATTTTTAGGGGTCCGCGGTAGAAAATTAAATATTTTACTGGTCCGCGGCACGTTTTCAGTTGAGAGACGCTGGTCTAGACTATTTGCATATAGGGTTGTCATACGGTTGATATTTACAGGGATTGTCCCGATTTGAGGTTTTGAATCCCGGCTTCCCGCTAGACCTGTCGAGACCCTCCGATAACCCGGTTTATCAACACCACACTAATGCCCGATTACTAACGACCGAGTGAAATTTCCTTAACTCTAGTTTTTATACATAATAAATTAGATAATTGATTTTATTTCATTAATAACTGCGTTGATAGCCTTGAATAAATCTAAGTTATTGTCATTATTTAATACATTAACAGTTCTGGACTGTCTATTACTATTACTATTATATTTATCGACCACATTGTATTAACAAATACATAATGGTCAGTCAAAAATGATAGTGATGTACTATTAGTCATATAAAATCATATTGTCAAAATAAAGTTCAGAAATTTTTCAAATGAATAAAAATTATAACTTATAAAAAAAAAAAAAATAAAATACGTTTGAAGTTTCCTGAAGGCAAAGCTTTGAAGATTTCTTACACCTTATTATAAAATTTTAAAACGTAATAATTATTACATTGTCTGGATATTCGGAGTCTAGTACAGGGTGGGCCATGGGAACCTGACGATTTTTGAATGAACATTACACAATGATTTCTCAAGACAAAAAAAATTATTAACATATATTAATAGTAAATTATATGCCAATTTAATTTTTAAATATTATATCAGTCATGTGATGACCATTCTGCTCATATCATGTTTAAAGTCTGTTCATAAATTCTTGGTGAACGCGGTCTAGTAGAGCTTCGTCAATCGCCCGGACTTCTGCACGTATAGCATCCTTTAGTTCTTAGTTCTTTAGTTATGCGGTTTTTATTCATGATGTTCCCGCTTGTTCGAAAGTCGTTGACCCATTTGAGAATTGTGTTTCGGCATGGGATGCTTCCACGGCGCCCAACATTAAGCTCATTTCGAAACGCTCTTTGCGCCGCTATTACTGATTCACCGTTTTTGATAAACGCGTCATACACAAACACACGATTTCTTACACCCCCATTCAGCCATGATGTACACTAAACTGCACGAACTGACGTTTGGAATGGAACCTACCGCTTGCTTCTACCTCCCCCCCCCACTACTTGCAGAGTACTACCCGTTTCAAAAACGTCAGGTTCCCATGGCCCATTCTGTATATGGGCAGTAATAGTATATACTGTAACAAGGTTGGAATGAGAAAATTCGATGCGAGTGGAACATTCGATCCGAGCGCGAGCCGCAGGCGAGCGTGAGGAACCACGAGCATCGAATTTTCTCTTCCAACCGAGTCACAGACCCTACATTCTCCACGACCACCAGAAAGAAAAAAAATAACAAATAATTATTTTAACAAACATTTTATCTTAACAAATAATTTATATTACATTACAAATTAATCAATTAACTAAACTATTTTTTTTATTTATTATTTGTTTAATTTTAATTTAATTTACCGCCCATCGGCCACTATTTTAGGTTAGGAAGTTATGTTGCATTTATTTAATGTAAACGTTGCATATATCTTAATGTAACCCTACAAAAACAAAAGACTACAAGTATGGAATAGTTATTCCATAACAAGTGATGGAATGAAATACACGCGAAATGCATAAGAAGATAAGTGCTTTAGAATAACATTCCAACTCTTGTGTTAGAATATTAACTTTCTGTAGTCAAATTTGGTTTTAGAATTGGTAAATTCTATAGTGGTCTTGGAGAAATATTCTTTTTGTGCCTAGTGTAGTAATGGTGGATAGATTCTCATGAGTCATCAGATTATCACAATTATTGTGTACTCGTAGCAAGCACTGATAAATATAAATTAAAGGCAAAATTATTATATTAAATTCAGTAAAGAAGAGTCTACAGTCAGCTTGATAGCTAACCCCCTTAATAATTCTAAGAGCACGCCGCTGCAAAGAGAAGATTCCATTAGCCGAGTGGTCCCAGGTTAAAAGAGCATATGCTATATGGGAATGAAAAAGAGAATGATAAGTCAAAAGAATTTCAAGTGTTACAGAATGTCTTAGGCTTCTGAGGAGAAATATAGTTTTGCACAACTGATTGGACAAGTTGTGAGCGTGTCGATCCCATTTTAAGTGTGGATCAATACATACACCCAAGAATTGAACATCAGAGACTTTCTCAAAGCTGTGTTTCTTAGTAGTTATTATTAGTTTCTGTGTTTTCTTCACATTCAGGGATAGTTGATTGGCCAGGAACCATTGATTTACATCGGCGGCTATGTTCGTGCTATTTCTCAATAGAGTGTCGAAGCATTCGGATCTATCTAACAAGGTAGTGTCATCAGCATAAAGTACCGAATTAGCGCTTATGTTTGCTGGAAGATCATTTATGTAAATGAGAAAAAAGATTGGGCCTAGTACAGATCTTTGAGGTACTCCACAGTGGACGCTTCTATATTGAGATTTTCTCGAGTTTAGAGAAACATACTGTTTTCTACCTTTCAGATATGATTTAATTAAAGCGCAGCTGTTCTCATCGAAATTGTAATCTTTTAACTTTTGCAAAAGTATAGAGTGACACAGTCGAAAGCTTTGCTTAAGTTTATAAATGTGGCGAGACAGAAATGTTTCTCATTGAGACATTCTGTTACATAATCAATGACTCTCTTACGGAAACCATATTGTGAACTATTAAAAGGTTTCTTAAAAAAAAATGTCGCCTGGATTCTGCAATAAAATAGCGAATAGGAGAGAGTTTCTCTGGCAGGTACAAGATTATTAAATTTACCTAATACTTTGTATAGAAAACACATATCGGCTTATGTAATCATTATAATTATGAAATAATATTTCATTATGGCATATGTCAAATTGAATGACATATTAAGAAAGTGACATTTTTAATACCAACATGAAATACAATTTCAAAAGTGCTGAAATCAAAATTTCTTCTTAATTTGTTTTTATACAAGTGACCAGAGTAGATATCCGAGAACTGTACTCAAGGCCGAGTATCACAGGAGAAATGAGAGGCAGACGATTACAGTGGATGGGACATGTTATGAGGACGAGGGAGGACATAATGATAAGGAAGATATGGGAAGGAAAATTGAATACCCGTCGACCAGTGAGAAGACCTCGCAAGAGATGGAGAGATCAGCTAACTGAAGATCTAACAAGTATTGGTATACAGGGCACTTGGCAAGACCCGACAATGAACAGTTCAAGATGAAGGATTTATGTGAATGAGGCCAAAAGTCAACCTGACTGATAGTGCCTACAGAAGAAGAAGAAGAACACAGTATACATGCAACATACAGTACAACATAGCTACACTTATTTTGATACCATACAATAAATTTAAAAAAAAAGTTTTTTTGACACATATTTGTTAAAAATTCCATAAAAATATTTTATTTTTCAAAAATTAATTTTAATTAAAATATAAATATCTAAGAGTATTAATGGACAACACAGGTACGAGTAACCAGGAAATCAACATCAGAATCTATAGAACACGACAAGTAGTGAGTTTCTAAATTCCATGCTGTGGGATAAGATCACAATGCAGACGAAAAGAACAGTTTTTATAATAATTGTGCAAAGTTTACCAACTTACGGATGTGAAGTGTGGGACATCAATAGCAGACACAGAAATAAATTACTAGCTACGGAAATGGATTTTTACCGAAAGAGCTGTTGAAAATCAAAACTGGAGAGAATAAGAAATGAAACAATTAGAAAAACAGCAAAAATACAACAAAATATAATTTACACGATCGAAACCAAACAACTAATCTGGTTCAGTCATGCAAATAGAATAACGGATACCAGAGAGAAGAAGAAAACGAGGAAGACCTAGACGATGTTGGAGAGCTGGAATAGAGGAAGCAATGTCGACGAGAGGACTAACAGAAGACTTATGTCATGACAGGAGTTACTGGAAATTGAGAACGGAGAAGCGGCGTCAGCTGCATTGAATCCGAGATATATCTATAAAAATTAATTTTTGTTTCATTATATATGCATTCAGGGTCGTAATTTGATGTCAGACTCAAAATTTTAAACATCAATTCTATTCCCGTTAAATACAAATTTGTATATACATATATATTTCCCGCTGCATGATTTTTTGAACTCTCCTCTCTCATAGTTTTCCTATATGTGGATTAAAGATTTGTATAAGTATGTAAAATGTCATCTATCTATGTTCAGACATTTGGTCACAATTTCTACATGAGGGACGTTGTAAGGGCGTTTTGGTAATACTTAGAAAAGCCTAAGAATCATAAAATTTTATAACAGAGTTTCGCGCAATTAGGAACTTGTTTTGGAATTCATTCATTAGAAAAGACCATATAGTTGTTTTTCGTGGTTCCTTCAACTTGGATTACGTTTTTTAATTCCTGGATGTTTATTTTCGTTTTGAACTTTGTCCAGTTTTTAGTGCATTAATAATAATTATAAACAGTATCATTTAATAGCTACGAGCTTTAAAATTACATTGAAATCAGGTTAGTGCATAGTTGGACACGAAAACACGATGATACAATGTCCATATATGAAACTTAGCTCTTATCACATTTTTCAGCTGATGAATTTGTAGTGCATATTTATTGAGTAGTACTATAAATATAAGCAGAGCTACCAAGTAACTTCACTTCGGAATTTTCAGTTTTCGGTACACTGTAAAATAAATAGCTGCGGAGTTAATTCAGAGTATTTAATATTTCAAAATGATTTCCAAGTGTCGAAGCATCTACACGTCACCGATCACGGGGCTTTTAGTCGGTGCCAGTGGTCAAAGAAACAGAACTTATATTCCCTGCTTCATGGACCGCCTAGACCTTGGGATTTATTTTTATTATAAATATGCACTAAATATTAATTTTATTCAAAATTTATGAATTAGTTATCGGATAAAAATAATTTTCCATCTTTCATCTATATAAATAAATGAACATTTTGAACAAACTACAAGGTGTGGATGTCGATATTGTTCCACGGTATCTTAAAATCTGGTATTAGACTCAAGTTAATGATTTCCAATCAATGTACTACGAAATTATTTGATTAGATAATTTAATTTAATTACTTAAAAATGTGTTGACATCTAACACTTGACATTTAGAGAAGAGGAATGAACTAAAATTAAACTTCTCTTTCTATTTTTCCGCACCTTTATCTTCTAATATAAATAATATTGTCCACTGGCGTATTCTGGGGGCACGTTCCTCCCTTTAAGATCCAACGAAATGAAAATTTTGCAAATTTAAAATAATCGTATAGCAAAATAACTTATGCATTTTGAATATAAATATAAGATATATTTTATTATGATTAATATTAAAGTTAGAAGAAAGTGCATATTCCCATGTTATCTTTATGTGTTCGTAGTTATAATCAAGAAATTCTTATTTCATCATATTTGTTTGTCCGTTTGGTAGAAATTGTGGCCAAGCGACTGGATTTAGAGAATTGGACACATGTACGAGAAATACTGAGATTTCGAAAATATGTCCCGCGAAAAATATAAACAAATATGTATTTATCAGAGAACAAAAAAAAAAAAAAAGTAGAATTTTGTGGGATATGAAATGAAGGCTTTTGTTACATGGATTAACATTATTTTTATCAACAAATAATGAAATAATAATCATTTGGATCGCGGTCTATTTTTCATACAAAATGAAAAGCAGTGCGGAACTTCAAATATCCCGAAGGACTCCATGATTTTTTTTTTAATGACCAGAAAAGGGAGAAGACAGTATATTTTACATTTTTTAAATATATTTATATCCTAAATAAACTCAAGTTTTTTTTCATTAACGCTTCAGGCGTCACAAAAATAATGTTCCGGGTCACATGCAGTCCGCAAGCTACCAGTCCCTTATCAGTTTTCACTGGTAACATCATAAATGCCCCCCCCCCTAACTATGAGTCCTGTTATTGGCTATTGATATTAATGAAAATATTATAGAATATGAATGAAACTTCTATAATATTTTCTTATGGTATTCACATTTTGAAGCCAGTACTAGAATTAATGAAACGCTATTAATGGTATAAAACTTTTATAAAGTTATAGACAAACAACAACTGAGATGAACTAACGAAATGTTAATTTTGTACTTCCTTTGCATAGGCATGTATAAATTCTTTATGCATGAACTGTATGTTTATAGTGAGTATTTAGACGCGCTTAGCAGGTTTGTTGAGCGTATTTTAAAACATGAGTGCATATTCGCGTTGATAGTTGACTGTGTTGCTGCATGTTCCCGAAGGATATTTCTGGAGCGACAGTTAGGTTGGTGCATCATGGCTGCAGCATTCCAACGATACTCAAGTTAACTGACCGCCAGATATCTGTTGCTAAATCAAGCAGTAGATATCATCTTATAAGAGTTTTGGCTTAAGTGACATTTCCTGTTCGAGAATTTAGATCATGTGTAATTGGATTATTTAAGTTTATTAAAAATTGTTGATAGGAATAGAAATTTATGTAATATTATTAGCGGAAATGTATCTTTGAATTTTGTATGTATTTTGTAACGCAAAAAATAAAATTTTAACTATATACTATGGCGGATGCTCGCGCCGCTCACTATTGCGTTATTTGAACTTGAACGCTATTTCGGTAGACCATATTGTTGCTACCTTTTATAGTTTTTAAATTATTAAAGAAAATCTGGCGTACACTTTTTTGGGATACACGGATCTTTACCGAGGTACCCAGTACTGGAACGAAACGATAGACGTATTACTGCTTTTAAGTCACTGCTACGCAGCTCTCGTATAATGGGCTGGCGCTGAATCTTGTTGGAAGATTCAGTGGTAACCAGCGAAGAGGGAGTTGTTCAGTTCTTTAACTAACGACTTCAACAGTGTTTTCTAGTAGTCTTTGACGGATGTTTTTATCCCTTTCTCGTAAAAATTAAGCTTAGTGGTATCATCATAGCTCTCGCCCCATCACACCATAACTGAAGCACGGTAATGGAAAAGTCCGCTCTGGGTCGTCGGCGCTTTCTCACAAGCTTCTCGTGAAGTTGTAGCAAACACCATGTCGTTCTGGCCGTTGAAAGCCTCCTCAATATTAAAAAACTCTTCATGGAAGCATTTTCAAAAATCCCTTCGTAATTGTATTAACGAGTGGCCGCAGAGTCTTAAGAGCTGTGTATCGGTCAGAGGTGTTAATTTTGGAAAGTGACTGGGTTTCATTGTTTTCAAATACACCTATCTAGTATGTACTAAAATAAAATGAAAATATTTTTAAGCTTCTTGTGGAATTTCACTGAAATTTATGTAACTTTATAATAGTATTTATGGCAAGAATAGGTGTAACAGCGAAACGGGACACCGCCATTATTTTCTTTGTTATTAGAGAAAAAAAAAAAAAAAAGAAAAAAAAACTACAAAACAAAGTTGTAGGAGACCGAGGGGAACATCTGCTTATAATAATAATCTTTATTATCAGTAATAATCATAATACAAAATTAAGTAATTACATACGCATGTACATTAGAGAACTATTTTTATTTTTTAAACCAGTGGTTCTCTAGCTAGAACATAGAGTAATTTTTAGAGATAATATTTAAAAAAAAAATTAAATTATACATATTTTTAGATCCATATAGCGATCCGTATAATAAACCAAATGAACATTCCAGAGCTAGGGTGCGTTATCTAAATTTGTAATGTTTCACTTATTTTTTACATTATAGCAAAAAATTCTCATGTCAAAAAGGATAAATCGATATATAGACAATTCATAATTCCGAAATCATTGTTGAGTAACCTTGTTGAGCTTGAATGAAACTTAAATAAATTATTACAATCTACTGTGTAGCAAATTGCGATTATAAAATTGAGTCAACCAAAGCGCCCTATGGCACAGCTCAGCTCAGTGTCGGAGAGGGGTGGTGAGGAATAATTTATAAAAGGGCTCCAGTTCAAGATCTTCAGATGGATAAAACTGATGGTAGGACCAGGCAATTGGGCTATTGCTAGGGTGACCAGATTTCAGTGAAGGGTAACCGGGACACAGGGGTTGCACAAAAAAAAGAAGGTCCTCACCCCTCTAGATTAACTAGTTGTAATATTAATGCAGAATTATGTAAAAACCGGGACAATCGATCGTCTCGAAAACATTTTTCGGGACACCGGGACAATCCCGGAAAACCGCGACGGATGGTCACCCTAGCTATTGCCAAAGGACAAAATAGTCACTTACCTTCCCTCTTATATCCTGAAATAAAAGGGACAGGAATCTAAGTGTCACCCACTTACACATGACATGTGGATATTCAGTACATCGGATGTGTGGTTTGTGACTAGAAAGAACAACTCCCAATTAATATTATTTATTAACAGAGAATTAATTTAAACCATAATAATATACGACAATATTGAAGCAATAATCTTTATGGCTGGTTTACAGTGAGCCAGTAGAGAGACAAGTCAAGTGGGCAGGTCACAGGAAGAGATCTATAAAATATGTCAAAATTATTTTTTGTTTGGCTGCCGGTGTTATCTAAAATATCGTCCCCACCCCCACCACTTAGACGAACATCTGCAAGTAAACGTGAATGGGATAAAGCGACCAATTGTGATCACATGCCAATTAAAGGAGACTTAGACTCTTTTCCTGCCTTACGACTGAAATCAAGAGCACCTATTTGGATGGATCATAAACTACAATCACATTTGGATACCAAAGTAGCTTAGAATGATTTATGGAACGAGCCAAAAGTGATGAATGGCGCCATAGTATCAGATGAATCTAAAAAACTTCCTGGTTTCGATCTCCCTAGACACATAACGAAAAAACTTAATCGCATAAGAAATGGTCACGGTAGATGCAACGACCTTTTGTATAGGTAATCAGGTAATCTTCTACAAGACGGTGTTACTAAACCGGTTTGTCGGCCACTTCCACATCCGTTGAGGCGCTGTGCCTCCTCTAAAGTAAATTGGAGGCTAGCGCTGCGAGGTTATATCACTTTGACACATGATCTTAACTTATAAGTCTTCACTTCGCTCACGGAATCTCTCAACAGTTCCCAGGGATATTCCAGGACTCGATCAACACGGGGATTTGCAAGGGTACTCCTGGAAAACATTAAATTCTGTCGCTTTGAAGGTGACCTTCTATCTGATCTGAGCTTTACAACAACCGCAGTTTCTTCTGCTAGTTTCCGGCAATTTGCTTCTGGTTGAAATTAGTTCACAAAACTATCTTTCACTTATGTGGCTACCTTGCGTTATAAGTTTCTCGCCCTCCGCACTGAGCAAATGCTTTGTCCCCACCTGTTTTATAATCAGTTGTCCGTGTCCCATATACGAACTAACTTCAGTTTAGTGAGTAAAAAATTAATTAATACCGCCAATAGATGACCCGCATAATTAATCCCAGTAATTATTACAATCCCAGGGCAGCTAAATATTTCTACCCTTTTGTGTTGGAAATAAAACCATTACAAAATAAAAAAGTAAAAATAAGCAACTAATTATAAATAAGTAATAATAATATTAATATATTTGTCTGATATATTACTTTTATGTAAAAACTCTCTATTAGTAATAAAATGTATACATATGTCTATAAGAAGCCTTCCCTACATATCTGAACATTGATCTTTTCTCCCGTTGCCTACCTTACATAAATTCTCTAAAAATTCCCAGAATCCGTCAATAATACATGACACGATGTATCTGTATCCTGGACAACGTGCTCACGTACACGTTCGGTGGATGTCCATGTTCCCCTTGATGTTCAAAAGTTTATAGTCAGATCTCTGGTCCCCTACCCTGCAGAAGGGAAGGACTTTTCTTACACTATTTACTAGTCAGAATTCAATTTAACCTCCAGTTGCAACTTGGGGGAAATAACAGGAAAATATAAGGCATTTAATTTGTTGCAGGTGCTTTTCGACATCTTGGCTAAATTATATTTCCACATGTTCGACCTCGATATTTTTGAATAAAGGTGAGGAGTCGTTTATGTCAGTGGTGTCGAACATACGGCTTGCTGGCCGTATCTTATCCGAAAGTAGTTTTTGAATGACCCGCACTAAATTGTGCCATTTCGTTCTTAAGTGATGTTTTGAATTCTTGCATCCCCCCCCCCCCCTAACCCCATGCTATTTTCAGAATTTTTGCCCTGTTCTCAAGTGTTTTATGTATTTCTGTTCCCATACGTCTTTCAGTGGTTTTTAGAAATTTTCTCCCTCCTCGTTTCCAGGTGAATTTCCGACGTCCGCCCCAGTTCCTCAAGTGATTATTTAATCCGGTCCGAGAAACATTGGTCTACCACCACTGGTCATTAAGTTCTGGTACGATACGTAGATGATATCGGATTATGGGAAGCTATAGATAGATTATTAGAGTCATTATTGAAATACATTAATAATATAAATAATTCAATTTAATTCAATCTTGAAATTGAAAATAATAAATACTTTAACCTCCTTGATCTCAGTATTATATTAGTTCCTCAAAATACGTTCGATTCTAGCATTTACCAAGAATATACATATTCTGACATCATAATTCCTTCTACTTCTCTCCATCCCCGAAACGCAAATATGTCCCCATTCAACAGCTTTATTAATAGATTAATTCATTAAATTAATCATATTTATCGCACTAGTATTGAATGCAATAAAATTAAAATTAGTCAAACATATCGAGTATTTGTTTTAGTATACCTACCTCTATTACATAATGTTTCACCGTGAAATTTCGGATATTTTTATTTAACATATTCTAGAGTTTACTTTATCGCTATGGAACAAACGAATGGAACTTCAAGCTGCGTTCAGAACTCTTAGATTAATGGACTGTAGACTATAGCTTGTGCACTGTTGATTGTCACTACAAGTTTGTCATATGATAAAGCGGGCAAGCCGTTCATACCTCTAAATTTAATAAACTTTGTAGCGAGTTGTTTTAATGAGACATACATATAAACACATCGGCTATCTCAGTCTACATCAGTGAGAACGTTCATATTGTATGCCTTTACATAATCTAACCTAAAATGTCATCGCGCCAATTACAACAAATCTCGCCCAAAATTACAAAGACGAACAGTAAATATGATCAATTTAGGTAATTAGGTTAGGTTTAGTTAGTAAAAAATCTAGGACAGCAGAATTAGGAAAACGATAATAGATATTAAACATTTTAAGAAGCCACCGTAGTTGGTTTAAAGACACACCGATGTTGCACTATTAGTAACTCACTAATTTCATTAGCTATAAACGATGCCTGTTACGTTAAAGCTATCTATTAAATTTATGAATAGCTCACAGTCCACAGTCAACTAGATAATAGTTTATTCATGCCTTTCGGCCTTGAATTAATACATTAATTTTCCCAAAATACTATTTGTGTGATATCACATTCAATAATTGCCAGTCCACAGCCAACTAATTTAAAGAGCTCTGAACGCAACTTTCAAGTACAGTTTCACTTATAATTCTAATGCTACTCCTGATGGCCTATGGCTATCTTTTCTGTTTCAAGTATATTGTTCCAACTTTTGAAGCGACAGTCATTGCCATTTTTTTATAAAGAGTATATAAAACAGTACTTGTTCTAAGTATACATTATTACCACCCATTATAAGGTTTTGCATGGTTGGCATTTTTATGAAACATTCATTATTTAAAACAAATAAAATAAAAAACACATTAGACTAAACGGTATACTGGATGGCAATTATATGTATTGTATAAGCAGAGGTTATGTACGTAATCTAAATATACTGCCATTACATATTATTATGTAACTGTGGATATTTAAATAAATATAGGAAAGCTCTCAATAATTTCAATAAATGAGTGTTATTACGAAGAAATGTTATGTGTTTTTCCTGCAATTCATGTGTTATTTATTCCTTTACTTTCTCAAACATGATATGAAATGAAATATACTCATAATTCTGTAATCCACAGTAGCATAGTAAATACTTATTTCTTTACTAATTTTTTTGGTTGTTTGAGAAAGAATGCAATAAATAAAAAGTTTTTCTTTGAATACCTTTTTTACTTTCTTTTTATTTATACTTTTCCCTTAGAGAGGCATATTTAATCTGGATATATTCATAATAGTTAAGAAAACATATAGACTACATATATTAGACCAGAGGTTCCCAACCTGTGCTCCGCGTGTACTTCTCAGGGGCTCCGCAGCCGTTCCAGGAAATAAAATAAATACAAATTGAATAAAATCAAATGAATTAGAAATAAAAAATAGAATCAATATAAGGAAACTGGAAATTACATTTTGAAAGAAAATTGGCCAAGTTGTATGTATGTCCGAGTTATTTTTGAATCTACCGGTTTATGACTCTAAGACTAGCTGGAATGTGGTCGGCGAGATGCATTTTTGTTTAAATAATCTGCGTGTATTTTGATTATTTGCTTCATTTTATAAAAATCTGTCTATCTAAAAGTGAATTTATATTAACTTAAAAATCTTCCCCTGCCCCCGTAACATTACTTCTAAACACCATTAATTTGTAAGACATAGGGTAAGCCTAGGGCAGTGGCGTAGCCAGGGGCGCCACTCGCAGAGGGGCGCCAAATGGTCCCCAAGACAAACAAGATTTTCCGGAAAATTTCAATTTTTTGTTATGATTGATTTCTGGGAAATATATTTTAAATTAATTATTATTGTAATATAATTAATTATTTCCTTTCTTGATTTGCTTGATATAATATGTTAGAAATAATGTTTTCAGTAAATAAATGAAAGGTATCAGAATCAGATTCAGGTTGTACTCCTACTGCTGCTAAACTTTTATGCTATAACCACTCACTAAATTTAGTAGGAGTTACTGCAGCTAAGTAAGATCCAATGGTTGTAACATGTCTTGGAATAATTGAAAATATATACCTCTTTTTCTCACGTTCAACATTACGATGGGAATTATAAAAAATGCTTTAAAGAAAACTGTTAAACGTGAATCTGAAACACAATGGAGCGCCAGAGCACAAGCGGTTAGAGTCATTGTCGATGGGGTGGAAGAATTAGTAGAACTATTAGAAAAATTACCAGAGGACAGTACTACCACAAGTGATACCAGAAGTGAAGCTACAATTGTATTGCAAAATATACTGAATTTTAATATCATAACTTAAGTCCATTTCTGGCATGAATTTTGAGGAGAATTGATCGTGTGCAGCTCAGATTACAAGATCCTAAAATGAATTTTAGAGAAGCGTTCCATGATCTTCAATCATTAGCGACTGAACTTGCAGAAATTCGAGACGAGATCTGTGAAGAAGCAATAGAAAAGACTAAGTCTCTTTGTGAAGAATGGGGTATTGATACAACGCCGAAAAATGCCCGGAGAATTGGATGTTGGCCTTTTCGCAGAAAGTTAAATATCTCGCGTTATGAAAAGCGTTCTTGATCGTCTGCAGCAGGAATAAGTACACGATTTACACGACTAAGTGATTGTCAAATTTGGATTTTGACTGGACGTTAAAAATTTATTAAACAAGGATAATGTTGATAACGATGTTGAAAGAATTGTAAAAATCTGGGTGAATTTTATAATACAGATTTTAATAGAACAGAACTCTATGTCGAAATAACACTTCACTCAATAAGTGTCCGGTCTGACGAAGAATGGATAAAAAAGAATTTCGTGTGTTGATTAAACATTGTTTTTTGATGGGAAAAAATACTGTTGAAGCCAAACAGTGGCTTGATAACCGGTATAGAGACTCTGCACTAGGCAAATCAACTATTACTGATTGGTATGCTGAATTTAAATTAATTTATTACTTTTATTTTTTTTAATTTTAGGAGCGTTGGAATGAATGTGTTACTCTTGAAGGAGAGTATGTTGTTGAATGAAGTTGAATTTCTAAAAAAAAAATAGTTTTTCTTAGTTAGACCGGAGAATTATTGAGCGACGTGGTATGTGACTGCAAGATGTTACTCCGCAGTAGAAAAGAAATTGAACCTTAAACTCCATTAGAGCTTCTTACCTTTATAATCTCGTATGGAGAAGATGTTTTTCCAAACCTGAGAGTCGCACTTCAAATACTCCTTACTATTTCAGTATCAATTGCTAGCTGTGAACGTTCGTTCAGCAAATTAAAATTAATTTTGACATATCTACAATCAACGATGGGACAAAATCGCCTAAGTGTCCTAGCATTTTTAAGTGTGGAAAGAGAAAAATTTAAAATTATCGACTTATCGACGAAGTAATTGATAAATTTGCTTCATCAAAGGCAAAATTAAACATAGTAATTAATTGTATTAATGTAATATAAATTATAATATTATATTATTATTATTTATAATAAATATATCTACTTATATATAATATATAATAACTGTTTTTATTGTTTAAAAACATAATACACAATATGTATTGAAATCCTGTTAAAAGCGTTAACGAAATTAAAATAAAACAGTTTTCATGCAACCTGCTGAAAAGTTTTGCAAAAATGAGTTATGTCATGTTGCTTCTTAGACGACGATATTCTATATATTATATTACTATATGTTTTTCGGGGGGCGCCAAAAAGGTATCGTGCCCCGGGCGCCAATTATGCTCGCTACGCCACTGGCCTAGGGGATCCGCCATAGAAATTGATTCTAAAAAGGGCTCCGCAAGTAAAAAAGGTTGGGAACCACTGTATTAGACTATTTAGCAAAACATTTAGAAAAACTAGTGCACCTGTTGCCAACTGTGTTGGCAAACAAATCATTACCTTAATGTGGATCTTGCTCGACACCTCAGACTTTTTTCTCTAGCCATACGCCTAACTTCATCCAATTCAAATTGAATCAACTCTTCGCCCATTATTAAAAACTGGACAAATAATGAGCATTATTCCGAATTATTAATTCATTAACTTTTTAAGATGGGAAAACGATTCATTTTCACTCATTGCATTATATTTATAATGTTAAAACTAAAAATGATTTGAGACGTTAAATTTAAAATATATTTATTAAAATAAATTTTCCATTTTCTTATATAATATAAAAATACGCACACAGAAAAAACGCACACGGATTAATACGAACACGGAAAAAAGCACACATGAAAAAATACACACACGGCAAAAAGGGCACACGGAAAAAAGCGTACTTACACTATATCTCAAATCAGGGGGTAGATTTACAATATCCCACTGAACACTGCGCATGCGTCACACACACGTCATTTGTTCAATATACAGAGATTCTAAACAGGTGGGACTGTGCAGAACTTTTAAAACACAATTTATTTTTAGGTGGTTTATAAAAAAATAAAAAATAAACAGTTATCAACCATAACCTAAGACAGTGCTTTTAAGATGAATCACTGTCCCTGGCCCTGCACAGAACAGTTAAAATACAATTTATTTTTAGGTGGTTTATAAAAAATAAACAGTTATCAACCATAACCTAAGATAGTGCTTTTAAGGTGAATCACTGTCCCTAGCCCTGCACAGAACAGTTAAAATACAATTTATTTTTAGGTGGTTTATAAAAAAAATAAAATAAACAGTTATCAACCATAACCTAAGATAGTGCTTTTAAGGTAGGGTGACCATCCGTCCCGGTGTCCCGAAAACTGTTCTCGGGACGCCCGATTTTTTTTTTTTTTTGCTCTTCACTTTGAATTTGTGGAGGTGAGAGGACCTTTTTTTTTCCTGTATCCCGGTTTCCCTTCAGTAAAATCTGGTCACCCTATTTTAAGGTGAATCTAACCTAAACTAAAAGGTAAATGATATTTTAATGTGATAAATAAACAAAACCATTGTTTTAGAGCCACTGATAATTCTTGAATTATTTAGTGTAGTCGTTATGTGCTGCCATCTGTATAGAGTTTGCAGTGGGATATTGTAAATCTTGTCCTATAAATCGTAGTGATAAATTGTTATTCAGAGTGCGGATTTCACGAGTACAACAAATAAATACAATATGTACTTTAACACTATTTAATTAGAACTTTTAATAATTAATACACTTATATGTTGACAGAAACAAGTACATTCCATAGACTACTATGTTGCTAAGTAAAACAAAAACAATAAACATAATTTGGTGCGGATATTTAAATTGCTATATCCAACACGTAGAAATAAAAAAATAATAAAGCATTGAAAAAATAATAATAAAGAAAAAAAAATCACATTTTTCTTACTTTCATCAAAACCAAATATTTTTTAAAATAATTATTTTTCTGCTAATAATAATTTTAATCAAAAATGTCGAATATCACGGAAGGATAACGTTTTTCTGTGTTTTGTTTCGTAAAAAAACCGATCCGTGTATTTCACAACAAAATTAATAATTGTGAAGTGATTTTTTAATGAAAAACACAACTGTCATTTTTACTAATTTAATGTCAACACTCAAAACAAAAATTCACAGCACACTACTGTCCAATACATAAACAATAATTTCTTACAATTCTATCAATTATTATAAAAAGTGTTCGTAGAATATTCAGTATTATTGCATCTTATAATAATTATAAAAAGTGTTCGTAGAAAATTCACTATTATTGCATCAACAATATATTTTAAACAATTTTGACATAAATAATTAACATATGCGCGCCTCTATCGGGGAATGAAGAAACGACCGGTCGAACATACCGAACATACGAACATACAAACAGGCGTATTATATTATAGGATTATCTTAACAAGTTCTTTTACTAGGTTACCAGACCTGTGAAAAAAAAAGAAACATTGTTCGAACAATATATACAAATATGTATACAAATGGAAGTTCGCAATTTTTGGATAATGAAAATGTGTGAACAATACCCTGTTTCTCAGAACAGTTTCTCAGACTGATGTGATCTTGAATAGTAGTACGCTGCGAATAGATTATTTTTGCTATTTTTCTTATTATTGGTAAAAAAATAATTAATTAAAAAAAATGTTGCTTTTGACGTGATGGCAGAAAAAAATTGTCCCAGACATACAGCATTTGGTGGCCACTTTGACGTACTAAATACGTACGAAATTATGAAATGTGCCAACATTCACACTTCACATCAATTATTTCTATATATATTTTTAGGGTTTTGTAAGCATGACCACCAAAAAAACCCATATAACGTCACTCATGTGTCTGTCTATTTGTTCGTCTGTTTGTCTGTCTGTTTCTTGAAATTTGGCATGGTTATATAACTACAGGTTAATATAAACAAATATTTAATTAATGAATAAATAATTGTTTTTTAAATTTTTGTGTTGGTTATCAAATGAAACATCTTAGTGAGTGAATAAACTAGCAAATTTTTATTTTTGAAAAATATTTATTTTTATTGGATTTTCCCCAAAAATATGTCAATTTTTTTTGTCCCCCACCCTATATCTTAGAGAGATTGATCTAAAAATCTGAAAAAAATCTCCATAATCTACACTGATAGGACCCGAAATTTTTGATCAGATTAGTTTTTCGAAAAATATCGATATTTTTGTGTCGTTAAAAAAAAATAATATTTTTTTAAAATGCAAAATCAAAAAAAAGCTCTTAAGACGTAAATTAAGGAACCAAAAGTAGTTTTAAAATTTCTTTTTATTTTAATACGATTGTACAAAATGTACTAAAAAAATCACTGTCCCGTACCCTTTAACCGAAAGGGGTTAAACTAAAAATCTGAAAAAATTCTTAGTAATGTACATTGATCTAAGCCGGAAACGTGCTAGAGGATTTTTTTTATCAGTTTTCGGTTTTGGAAAATATTATTGTGTTCTTGACAAAATTAAGTATTTTTTTAATTTATGGCTAAATTTTTGATAAATTTTTGATATTAAGAATATAATAGAAATAATTTAATAGCTGAAAATCGAGTTGCGTTCTTAAGGAGCTTGCACTCATCAACTCGATCAGTAAACGAACCGCCTATCTCTTTATACCTCTTGTTTTTAAGGTATCAAAGAAGAATAAATCATTTATAGTAGTGAAATATTTATAAATCAAATAGCACATTGTTAATAGTGAGAAATACGTCACTGAAACTGAAGAAAAAGTGTAACAGGAGAACTTTTAGGAGAAACACCTCTGCAGCCCGTGATCTACGTCAGTAGTATCACTCCTCCAATGTGACTTAAGAGACCGTTAAGCGTTTGAAGACGCCGCATTACTTTATAACTAAAAAAGTTATCTTGTTAAATCTAAATCAATACTTATTTATTATATTCTGTAATTTGGTGGTCGAATAATTATTGTATATTTAATATGAACCCACTATAGAAGCCATTTATCAATATATTTTTTATTAATTTAATGAAGACTTAGACATGAAGTAAATGAAGAAAAACATCGTTGGGATTTTTTAATTTATATTTTCTTTTCTTATATATGATGTAATTTTCGTAAATTATTTAAATTTAGTTTAAACATATTAAATGGAAGCTCTTAGTACCTACTCAAATATCGAATAAAATTATATGTAAAATTCGAAATTTATAGATATTTAAAAACTATCATATTATGGTACTTATGGTTATATAATATTATTTTATAAACTGTTATTTTTGTTTTTTGTATTGACATATTTGTCACGTACGTTTTAGCTGTTTAATCAGTAATAAGAGAAATATTTCTAAAGTTTAGTTTTTGATTTTTCCTTCTTAACTTATGTGTGTGCTTCTGTTAGCATTGTAATAAGTCCGTTATTATCTATTTTTGATGTATAGTGTAAAATACTTTATTATTCTGCGTGAAATGCTCTAGTTTATTATCGTACATATATAATTAGCAAGTGTGTGTATGTGATCTAAGTAACATTGTGACGTCATTTATTCCTAAGTTTCTCGTGATTGGCTAACTGGAGACTCTTGAGGTCTCTTGATTGAAAGAATCTACGAATATAATTACATATAGAAATGTGTAGGATTTCATAGGCATAAACAAGAAACTCTAGATACTCCTATATAATTTGACCGATATGAACAATATTTTGCAGATTTATTCTCTAAGAAACTGCGAATAAAATAGCATATAGAAATGTCTAGGATTTCGTAGGCATAACCAAGAAACTTTAGACACTCCTATATCCCATGATCGATTTAAAAAATATTTTGCAGATTTATTTTCTAATAATCTTCGGATAAAATAACATATAGAAATGTCTGGGGTTTCGTAGGCATAAACAAAAAACTCTAGACACTCCTATATCCTATGACCGATATGAACAATATTTTGCAGATTTATTCTCTAAGAATCTGCAAACAAAATAACATACAGAAATGTCTAGGATTTCGTAGGTATTAACAAGAAACTCAATCCTAGAAAGACAATCGTATATCCTTTGACCGATATGAACAATATTTTGCTGATTTATTCTCTAAGAAACTGCGGATAAAATTACATATTGAAATGTTTAGGGTTTCGTAGGCATAAAAGAGAAACTCTGACACGCTTATATCCTTTAACCGATATGAACAATATTTTGCAGATTTATTCCCTAAGAATCTACGAATATAATTATATTTAGAAATATCTAAGATTTCGTAGGCATAAAAAAGAAACTTTTGATACTGTTATATCCTTTGACCGATATGAACAATATTTAACAGATTTAAACTCTAAGAATCTACGAATATAATTACATACATAAATGTCTAGGGTTTCGTAGGCATAAATTAACGTCTCAAATTATTTTCAGTTTTAACAATATAAATGTCCTAATGTACTGAGTAAAAATGAATCGTTTTCCCATTTTCAAAGAATTATGAATAAATAATCTAACTATATAATTAGCAAGTGTTTGTATGTAGTGTCGGTAACATTATGACGTCAATTTTTCCTAAGGTTCTCGTGATTGGCTAACTGGGGACACCCTGTCTCTTGATTGACTGACATGTGACACCCTCTCCCGCGATTGGCTAGCGGGTGATATCCTGTCCCGTGATTCGCTGACCAGCGATGAAATTAAGATACGTTAAAAAATAAAATCAAATACACATTCAAACAATTGACATTTTTATATTATAAGTCCGTTATAGTTGACGGGTAAAAACCTAGTTCTAAAATAATTCATTATTATAAAACTCCGATGTTATGTACCCACAAACATAATAATACAAAAACATGTGTTTCATTCACTTGGAACCCAAAGTGGCTAAATTTTATAAACTATTTTATTTGTAATTTTATTGTTTAAAAAAAAACAATCATTTGTATTCATTTTTAATTTATAAATAGGTCAAAATTTATGATATTTAAATTAATACAATCACTACAATATCAGTTTTCTTGCAGAGATTATAAGGTTAAAAATGGACACTCACGCTTGTTCTTAATGTGGAATTATTAGAATATGATTATATTGCACATTTGGTCATGATTATATGTAATAATGGCATATTTTAAATATCCTACGCGTTATATTCTATCCCACGCATACCCTTGTTGTAAGAGTGGGTTACGGTAACAGTTTATTGCCGAATATAAATTCAATTATGGGTCATTTACCTTGTTTTACATACAAAAATGCGTTATTAATATCTTCCGACTTTACATAATTATACAGTATGTTAATAAATTAGTATATTAAGACATAATGAGAAAACAATTCCGAACGTTTCTAAGTTACTGTAAAACAATGTCCAAAAGAATTTTTTTCTCAAGTTTTTAATTGGTTTGTCTTTAAAACGCGTCGCTTTCATAAAGTTTTTCGGCAGTAATAGGGGATAGGCATGACTTTTTATTTATTTTTTATTATATTCCTCTTGTTGCATATAAACATAAAAAACAGTTTTGCCTTTTTTTTTTTAATTTGAAGGCTTAAAAAAATTATAAATGAATGTAGTGCGCGAAAACCACTGTCACGTCAGAACCTACCTAGTGTACAGCGTACAGCCTACCCAGTCTACAGCATACAGCCTACACAGTCTGACGTGAACTTATTTGCTTGTATAACTTTTATAGATTGTAAGCTAGAGTGATTTTAATTAAAATAAAGTTATTCTACATGTTTTTTTTTTTAAATATATTTATTTAGGGGTGCTTCAACTGCTTGGTTATTAGCACCCCGGAATATCTGTTTTACAAATTTAGTATAACTACATAATCAATTACATAATCAAATATAATATATAAATATTTATTATAATAAAATTAGACTATTAGGAACTATGTGAAGTTTTATATATTGTCTAATAGGTTTGTATCTTCTAGAAATTTTAAAATATTTTTTTCATATGTATTGGTTGAAATTTGTAGTGCGTCTGTTGGAAGTTTGTGTTTGATTCTTTGTGCTATATACTGTAGACATTCTAGAAGTACGTGTTCCACCGTAAGTTGTGTGTTGCAGGTGGGGCATATGGGTGGTGTCTTTTTCTCGAAAATGTATTGATGAGTGAGTCGTGTATGTCTAATTTTTATTCTTGTCAGAATTATTTGTTCATGTCTTGTTGTATACTTTTGCGGACTTTGAATTTTGTGGCGGATGTTGTTCCATTCTTCTTGCAGTTTTCTTTTGAAAAAACTCTTGGCATCATATGTTGAGGTGGGCATTTGAATTATTTCTTGGTGTATGGTCTCCTTGGCAGCTTCATCTGCTTTTTCATTTCCTGGGATGTTGCGATGTGATGGAACCCATAATACTGTGATTTTCTTCCCCTGGTCAATACAGTAGTGGATGTTATCTTGAATTTTTTGGATGATGGCGTCTTTTGAATAGCTTTGTTTCATGGCTGCAATGGTGCTGAGGGAATCAATATGTATTATGAATTATTCTTTATTTGGAATGCTTTTTATATATTCTGTTGAATGTATAAGCTTCGGCAGTGAAGACGCTCGTCATATTTGGAAGATGGTATTTTCTTGTTTCATTCTTCTCAACTACCATTGCGGCCCCGGTTTATTTTGTATTTTAGCACCATCTGTGTAAATGGCAGTGTGATTCTTGTATTTGGACAAGATTTCATGGTAAGATTTTAAAATGATGGATGGACTGGTTTCTTTTTTATTATGGCGAGTTAGAAGGAGATTATAATTTGGTGCGTTCAGAATCCAGGGGGGTATCTTGTTAAATTGGTTTGGACCTAGCTGTGGAAATGTCATACTCATATTGCTTAATTGTTCTTGTACTTGTTGATGAAAAGGTATTATATTTTTAAGGACTACTTGGTTATTTAAATTTTGAAACATATAGTTATATGTGGGATTATTCACATTTGTTGCTAACTTCGTTAGGTAAGAAAAGATGAGTTGACGTCTGCGGAAATGAAGTGGTGGTTGATTAGATTCACTAGTAGTTTTAACTATAGGACTTGTTCTTAAAGCTCCTGTGGCTATCCTGATTGCAGTGTTCTGAATTGTGTCTAATGTTTTCAGATGAGTATGTTTTGCGTTGCTGTACACTATGCTACCGTAATCAATTTTCGACAGTATCCAGTGACTTATATAGCCTCAATAATATCTCTCTGTGGGCGATAGATAAGATATGCATCCTTTGCATGCAATCCATTTTAAGTTGTTGGATATGAGGTTGTCAGGTTAATTTTCTATCCCGTGTGATTCCCAGAAATTTAGTCTTCGTTACATATGTAATAGAGTCACCGTACAGTTTTAACTTTGGATTATAATGCGAATAATGTTTTCTTGTGAAATGCATGGCTTTAGTTTTAGTTGAGGAAAAGGTGTAGCCTGTTTTATCGGCCCAATTTTCTATACTGAGGATTGCTTCTTGTAGTGAGTCTCTGATAAGTTTAATGTCTTTGTTTCTGCAGAAAATCACAAGATCGTCCGCATAGAGGAGAGTTTTTATATTTTCTGGTGTGTGTTCCAAAATTTTGTTGATGGCAATGAGAAACAGGTTTACACTTAATTTTTCCCCTTGGGGTACGCCGTTTTGCTGTGTGTTTTCACTAGAGATGTATCCATTTGCAATTACTTGAAATTTTCTATTTTGGAGGAAGTTTGTAACATATTTGAGGATATTACCATTCAATCTGCTTTCTTTTAGCAGTTTTATTATGTTGAAACGCCATGTCATGTCATAAGCTTTCTGGAGATCAAAAAATATAGCTACAAGGTGTTCTTTGTTTTTGAATGTTTGCTGTAGTTCACAGATTAATGAGATTATGTGATCTAAGGTTGATCTGTCTTGATGGAAGCCACTTTGTTTATTTGAAATTATATTCTCTGTTT
Organism: Liopterus haemorrhoidalis; assembly: GCA_963971575.1. Classification (NCBI taxonomy): domain Eukaryota; kingdom Metazoa; phylum Arthropoda; class Insecta; order Coleoptera; family Dytiscidae; genus Liopterus; species Liopterus haemorrhoidalis. The sequence goes on along the minus strand of OZ020612.1, from coordinate 32,034,159 downwards.
CCAAGAACCAAGTAAGTCGTTTGTTGGTCATTATCTGTAGAACTTTACTGAAGTTATTCGAAACTGAGATGGGTCGATAACTATCAGCGTTTGTTTTATTTTTACTGGGATTCAGTATTGGAATCGTGTTGACTTTTCGCCACTGTTCGGGATACTCGTCGTTTTCCCATATATAGTTATATATGGTTAATAAGTGGTTGGTTACTTCACTGGGCAGTTGTTTAATCATTTCCGAGAGGATACCATCTGGACCTGGGCATTTCTTATCTTTTAGATTATGTATGGCGGCTAGCAGTTCTCTTTTGCTAAATGGTTTATTGATGTATGTCTGTGTATTTTCTATTTCGATTTTTACTTTTTCTGCTCTGGCTTTATGTATTTTGAAGGAGTTATTATAGTTGGTATTACTTGATGTGAATTCAAAATTTTCTGCTAGCGTTTCCACTATCATTTGAGGTGATGTTATAGTTGAATTGTTATGGTAGAGTACTGTTGTCAAATTTGATGTTTTTTCCCCATTTATCTTTCTTATTTTTTCCCATATCTTTGATGGGGGTGTGCTAGGGTTGATCGAAGATGTAAATTCTTCCCAGGATTGTTTTTTGCTCTCTAATATGATTCGTCTCGTTTCTGCTTTGCATTTTTTAGAATTATTAGATTGTCAATCGTGTTGAACTTTCTGTATTTGTAAAGTGCTTGTTTTTGTTTTCTGGTTGCGACTGCACATCTTGTATTCCACCAGGGTGCTGTTTTTTTATGATTATTTTCTGTTTTTATTCCGATAGATCTTTCACCACCGTTATTTATGTCGTTAATGAGATCCTCTACTACTTGTGTTACATTAAAATTTCCTGTTAAGTTTTTGGTTTTATATATGTCTGAAAGAGATTGTCTAAAAAGATCCCAGTTTGCCTCTTTTATCTTCCATGAAGGTTTGTTATTTTCTAAGGTGTGATTTGGAGGGAATGCAATAATTAGAGGAAAGTGATAGCCAAATGAATCAGGATAGACATCCCATGAAAGGTTAGGAGCTAATGAAGTGTCGCAGATGGTTAGATCTATGAACGATAATTTACCTGTTTTTGAACAAAAATGGGTTGGGGATGAGTCATTTAGAAGCACTATACGCACAAAAGCACAAACATTCGATATTATAAGTCGTTGTGCAGGATTTATTAGTCTTCTTTTATTTATGTTTTGGTTTTGGACAGTGATGTTCCTATGATTATTAATAAGGTTATCTACTTGATCTTTTCTTTGAAGAAATATGTATATTTTTTTATTTTTCCTAGAAGTGTGCGTAATATTTTGGGGGCCTACAATGCCGATAGCATAGATATACTCTTCTGGATTGATACCTTCAATTGGATTTTGAATGATAATTCCTTGTTCTTTTTTTGGAAAAGTTTTATTTTTAATGGCATTTTCGAAATTCATTTTGTTGTTTGGTGTTGTAATTGGTAGAGTTTAGTTTGGAGATGATGTAGATGGTTGCTGAGTCATAATGTTTTCTATATTGTTTGGGTTTAGCTGCGATTGGTTTATTTTTAAATTTAATTTTTATTTTAAAAAAGGCGCTTAAACAGTAACAAACATGCACACTGCATTATCTTAGTCGCAAAACCTGACAAGTCTGCAAAGACAGTCTTGCCAGGCGGAGCTGGTTATGTACGTAGAAAAGAGATGTCACTATTTGTAATAATTTTTAATATGACGGTTTTTATGAAGCATGTAATTAATTTTAAGGTTATAAAAATGAGTTAGACAAGGATGAGAAGTGAAACTGGATAATGATATATGTAGTTGGGTGAGTTTATTATGGTATGAATTTTAATTTTAAGAAAAAAATTATAAAGATTTACCTGGAAATTTGGGAATTTTAGAATTCACTTGCGATTGCGTTCACAGATGGCACTTGTTTTGATGATTCAATTTTAGTGAATCTCTACATGTTTACCGAATTAAATTATATATTAAAATATATAAAACATGGAAAATCCAGGGCCCAGTACTTCGAAAGATCGAAAATATTGTTTAGTACCGATGTGAACAAATACTTTGTTTAGAACTCCACAAAAACAATTTATTTCATTACCTAATAGTGAAACACAAAAAAAAAAGGAAAAAAAGAATCAATGTTTGGTAAATTGTCACTTTGAGCCCTAAAAAAATCTTTATCTGCCATTTTAATAATAAATGCGTGAAAAAATGTTTAAAAACAAATACAAAACTCTCGAACAATACAATATACATACGTAAAGATTATGTTGTAGTCTGGGCCGTCTAGGGTTTGACGTCATGCTCAATCGTATTTAATCGGCAACCTTCGCGCTGTGGTCGGCTTATTTCAAATTTATAATATTTTAATTAAAAAATTTGGCTGAAATATTAATTAAAATGTGATTTTTGTTTTGTTAGGTGACATAACTAACGTTAACATATCAAAAAAATGTAGTTTTAAGAAAATATAAATTTTATGCGTATCCCCTATTATAAGACAAGATATGAATGGATTATTTTGTTATTATTATAGGGTTTGTCAGGTCTTGACAAGCGTCCACTAACCGCAAACTTCAGCAACCTTTTGAGCCGCGTCATACTGAAGACTAGTGGAGCTAAATACACACGGCTGCATCTCAAACCCTGGCGATATGAAGTCGCGGAAATTACGCCAGATCCATTGCCTGCACAATGCGGAGTGATCAGAGATCAAAGAGGTGGCAGAAGATCTGCAGGCGGGAATGTTTTGAACAACACGCTGGTGTTCAGTTATTTTATTATACTATTATACGTTCTGATTCATTTATAGTACAAAAATACTTTTCAGTTTACAGTCTGATGTATAGATGAACAGGTTTATGATTTTTTTCTTTTTATATTGCAATATTAAGACACTAGAGAGGATTACAAAATTTCCTTGAGCTTTATTTATTTTCTAAAATGTCATATTTATTATTAAAATATTGACAGCTTGCCTTGATATCTTAAGTTAAAAATACCTATAAATATTTGTCTTGTATACTAATAATATTTCACCTGTTTTTTATTTCTTATTATTTATATAATTATTTATTTATTGCTAAAAAAAGCGTTAATCAGATTTAAATTTTAAGAAACCTTAAAATTTTATTAAACACCTTATATGCGAGTTTCCGCAGGTAAAACTTAATGTGTGCGTTTAGTTGTTTTGAACTTTGAACCTGAATATATTCGGTACTTTACTATTCAGTCACATGCTCATATTTTTCGTTTTTATAACACAGCAAGCCAAAATGACAACCGAAACACATAGTTCACTTTCTTTTGTCCACCCAATATACCACGAAATAATTTGAGTTTGGTAAAAATCGTGCAAAGAAAGAGGTGTTTGACTAAAATTGCAGTACGTGAAATATACAAGGGTTACTCGGTTGTGACGGTTGTGGAATTTTATGTACTGGCTATTTTACTCGTCTTGCCCTACATTGTGTTTTTTGGATTATTAAATTCGGTTCGGAAAAGAACTTAAATTTTGAGCGGAAACCAATGTCTACAAAGAAACGCTGGGACGCATTTAAATCAAATAGTTTATTAACGGTCTAGTTATTCAGAAATAGTACAGAAATGTTTTATTTATACATTTTATTATGATGGCTGCAAGATAAATTTAGACTAACCCTTTAACGCCTAAATTAATTTAAAGATTTTTTTTTATAAAAACATAAAATACATGTAAGTAGATATTATGGCAACTTTATTTTTACTTTTGTATCTTACGGTTGTAACTTAAGATAGGAATGTATTAAATACACTACACCCGACCTCGTAAGAGGTTAATCCATTTATAGTGATGACATAAGTTTCTACTCAAATAATAATTCCAAATCTACCCTTTCAAACTAACCATACGGTCCATATCATACCCTACCATTGCTTCAGGCCACTAGCGATCTTGCTCCGTGACCAGGATCCTTAGGGCTTCAAAGCAGGACAACTGAGTCTAAAGAATATGTCAAAGATGATAGAAAGCGAGAAGAAATATATCACATAACAAGGACGGTATTCTTTAAAAATAACATCTCAAAAATGAGAATTAGGGGAGCGAAGGGTAATTGCGAACACTAAGGGAAAAAAACAATAATTCTGAAACTATTGAAATTAGGGTCATGCGACTTGACGTAGATAAGAAAGAAAACCCTAAGGAAGTAAATTTTAACAAATGGAGCAACCCAGTTAAATTAGGAAAACATATATGTAGCATTTATTGAATACATTGCAATTTCGGCATTACCCGAAGGTTGCGAGTAATGCTATACAGGTGGCGGGTAATACCGAACGGAGTGAAAAAGTCACAAACTTAAATAGAGTAATTATGAAATGTTAATACAAAATCACAAATATAGTTTGTTGGTGTATCCACTCCACTGCAGAGATTGTGTATCCAGCCTCCACACCCAACACACCGAACAAAGTGTTCGGCATTACCCGAAATGTTTATCGAAATTGTTTTAGTTTATAGTTAATAAACAAACACAAAGCCGTAGCAACGGGTGGGCATCGAAGCACTTACCGAGGGGCGCCATTGTGTATTTTTGCTCATCACTTGATTTAGGGAGTGAGGACCTTTTTTTTTCATCGCTCGGATTTAGGGAGTGAGCACCTTTTTTTGCTCATCACTTGGATTTGGGGAGGTAAATTTAATCAATTAACTTTATTTGTCAAGAGCGCCAAAAATATTGCTACGGCTCTGAACAAACACATATATTTCAAAGCTGCTATGCATAGAGGTAGACAACAAATCAGCAATCGTAACCCTTGTGAAACTTTTACTAAATGTTAACTTATAATGTTAACTTACCTTAATATAGCACACTGCGTTAATAATATCACAATACGTGAAAAATTTTTAGTCGCCATAACTTTTACAAATGTCTACCTAAGTTTATTGCGGTTGAACTGGGCAAATTTGGCGCACTTAGCTTTCAAACTGAATGGTCAGTGAAACCCAAGCGATGCCAGCATGGGACATAAATGGGTGTTCGGCATTGCCCGATGATCGCAATTACCCTTCGCTTCCCTAAACGTGATAATATTTAGTAATACAAAACCGAATTAATAATCCCAAAAACACAACGTAGGGCAAGACGAGTAAAATGCCCATTACATAAAATTCCACAACGTGAAACCATTTCGATACTTTTTTGTAGATGTTATGTATATATAATTCTACTGCACTTTGTTTTGTTCTATCTTATTAGTACTACATTAAGTGTGTTAGATGTGTTTTTAGAGAGCTCGTCATTAACTAATAAATGCGAAACGTCCCTAATGAGTTAAATTAACTTATTTTTTTCCTACCTGCATGACGATTGAAAAAGAAACACATTTATTATTATTATTATTATAATATATATATATATATATATATATATACATATACATAATGTTTTTATCAGAGCTGGCCTAGGGTTTGCGGGGTTGGGTGCAAAAATAAAGGCAAAGCCAAAAGAAAAAGGATCCTAGTGAAGACAAAATAATAATATTAATAATAATAACAATAGGATGCAGAAAGCAGTGCTGCTCGGGTCACTCCGCATTGTGAGGGCACTGGATCTAGCGTAATTTCCGCGTCTGCATATCGCCAGGGTTTGGGATGCAGTCGTGTGTATTTAGCTCCACTAGTTTCTAGTATGACGCGGCTCAAAAGGTTGCTGAAGTTTGAGATTAGTGGACGCTTGTCAAGATCTGACAAATCCCATAATAATAAAATATGCTTGCTGTCCCATTAATTTCATACACTTTTGGTGTGATGAAGTGGAATGTTGATGATCTTAAAAATGTCGACAAGAGAATGAGAAAGATCATGAACATTAACCGAAGTCTTTACCCAAAATCTTCTATGCCTTTACCTTCCTCGTCAAAACGGTGATCGGGGCTTCCTTAATCTGGAGTGTTTGCACGATCGACTCGTCCTGTTTACAGCTAACAGTATCCTCAGAAGTCAGGACCCACTATTATAGTTCGTTAGTGAGCACGAATTTAGTGGCAAAGGGGCGTTTCTTTACCAGGCAGCGTGAAGAGCAGCAACGAGATTTAACCTGGCAGACTTGAGTCCCGTCAGGGAAAACGCTGGGGTACAACTCCGTCTGGAGGTGTACAACAGAGTTACCAGTTCTCTGAAATGAGGGGAGCTAGACATGTTGACAAAGAAGACATGAGTAAAACTATGCACTCTGTGTTCTTCAAACATATTAAAAGTCTAGAGTGATCCACCGAACTCACGTTCTTGTTTCTTAAGTCTGCTGGTTTGAGATCGGAAACAGAAAGTTTTACTTGTCAAGATGATGTTATAAATACATTGGCGTACAGGGCCCGCATATTCCAAATGACACAGAGTCCACACTCTGTAGATTGCGCCACCACCATCCTGAAACCATTATGCACATTTTCTGCTTGTCAATCTCTTGCAGCGTCGAGCGACGTGTCTCGACATAATGCTGCCCTCCGCGTGCTTTACTACCATCTTAGACATGCCTATGGTATTAACCAAATACCGGTTATTCCGTACGTCCCTTCTGACATAGAATCGGTGGTGGAAAATTCCAAGTGCCGCATTTGTTAGAATTACTCCTTCTCCACATCGAGGTTACTGACAGCCACCAAGCCGGGTATAACCCTCCTCGATATCGAGACTAAACAAATGTTTGTGATCGAATTCTCGAGTCCAGAAGAATATCTCTGTCAAGGAGGAGGAAAATAAGTCCAAATATATGGATCTCTTGTCCGAACTTAGAAAACTGTATCCAGGGTATAAAGTTGTAGTCCTGATAGTTGGTGTTTTGGGTGGTATGATAGCCTCCTAGCGAAGGGAAATCAAGTCCATTACCGCCTGTCGATCTTTTGCCACTTCTTTGATCTGCAGGATGCAGAAAGCAGGGTTGCGCGGGTCACGCATTGTGCGGGCATTGGATCTAGCGTAATTTTCGCGTTTGCATATCACTAGGGTTTGGGATGCAGTCGTGTGTATTTAGCTCCACTAGTCTCTAGTATGACGCGGTTCAAAAGGTTGCTGAAGTTTGCGATTAGTGGACGCTTGTCAAGATCTGACAAACCCCAATTAATAATAATAATATCGCCAGGATTTGGGATGCAGCCGTGTCTATTTAGCTCCACTAGTCTCTAGTATGACGCGGCTCAAAAGGTTGCTGAGGTTTGCGATTAGTGGACGCTTGTCAAGACCTGAAAAACCCCAAAAATAATAATAATAATTTTTTCTCTGGGTCATAGGGTTTGGGACAATTTTTTTAAATATTTTTGGCAAAACTCGAGCTAAAATAGACAAATTTTGGAAAACTACTTTCCTTCCTGAATCTACGTCTTAGGATGTTCCTTTTGATACCACGCAATATATTTTTAAAATACTAATTTTTTTTTCAACAACACAAAAATTGTTTTTTTTTTCTTTTCGAAAAACTAAACTTAACAAAATCGGTTCCTTTCAGTGTACATATTTGAGAATTTATTCAGATTTTCAGACCAACCTCTCTGGGATGTAGAGGGTAGGACAAAAGTTTCTTGACTCTTTGATGAAATTGTTCAAAATATTTGTTTTTTTTTTCAAAAAGTTTTGCTCGATTAAGGGATATTATTGTATATGCGTGCCAAATTTCAAATTTTCAACTACGTATTTTATTGCATTGAAAGACTCATGAATGACGTCGTATAAGGATAAGAAAAAAGCAAATAAAAAGCAGTGCGGGTGATTGCTAACTGGTTGAAAAATAGATTGAAAGAGGTAAAAGAGGATGTTGAACTTCCTCTTTCTTTCTTAAAATTTGTTGAAATTTTTAGTTACTAACTCAAAAAAATTTCATTAAATATTATAATTGTTGGTATAAAAGGCGTATATACTGAGGCTCTCATTTTTTGGAATAAACGACATAGGTATATGTATATCTATATATAGTTACCAGCGTAACTGGCATTGTTCTTGATATTAGCACAGTAAATAACATCTGAAGTTATATTAGGCGCCTAACTCTTTTTCAAATGAAGTGTTACTAAAAACAGTTCCATTATTCCATATATTTATAATATTTCAACGCACAGATATCAACGTTCAGATTAATATAAATTATTTGTAATTTATCTAGCCTGTTTAATAAGCCTTCAACTACTAGTATCAAGCATACTAGTTTTTACATTACGTGCACTATATCAATTACAAGTATAGAGTTCAGCAAAAATCATCATTGTAAATAATGTTTCCACATCGATGTGGATATTAAATTTAATACACATACGTGATATTATTGTGCATTAGTGCAATGACGATGACTGTGGTGATTGTGGTGAATGACGAATTGCGTATGCGAACGGTCTGGATCAAGGAGAACAACCTAAAGTTTATGTTACGCGGTCACCAAAACCCCATAAGGAATATACAATTTCACTTTTCACCTCACTTTAATATTTATTTTATAAAAAAAACAATAAAATATTATTTCTATGATTCATTATGAGCTGGATTTCTTAGTAGAAGTGTAATTTTTATGTATCGGAAACGTGTGCTTTACTATATATTTGCTATTTTTATTTTACACCAACTATTTTTGTTTTTAACCTTTGAACGTGTTTTACTACTTATTTTTGGTTTACGTTTAAACTATTTTATTATTATTATTTCATTTATTATTAGATTATTACCTTATTTCTAAACTGCACCAAAAAATATTGATTTGTTATGGTAACGTGACCATAACAAATCATGACTGATACAAGTAGGTGGATTAATCGTATCACGAAATGGAGTCCCATAAGAACAAGAAAACGAGGAAGACCAAAAAGATCTTGTCTGCACGAAGTGGGTACATTTATAAAAAATATAGACAAGAAGTTGGGCACAGTCGAGATCTTTGGAGAATATGTTTAAGAGGTTAAGATTTTTTTACTTTCGTTTTTTTAGGTCGTCAATTGTATTTCAAAAATGAGAACATTATTCATAATTTAAATAATTTTGTATTCCGACCCCCCCTCCCCCGCAAAAATAATCCTGGGTATGCCACTGAACAGTACATACAAAGAAAAATAATAATCGAAAATGGATCTGGATTTCTCCAAACGGACAACATAACAATGAGTGAATAGTATTAACAAATGAAGCAATAAAAATAAATGATTTGTCCGTGCTCAACAAATTCAACCTTGATTCAGAGCATAGGCTAGTATGAACCATAATGAAATCAAGTAGAAGAAGAACAATAACAAACTAAGACAAAATAAGCACAATGTTTTACAGAGTTATCGACACAAGAAGCATATGGACAAGATTTTATCCGATATTTTCTCGTCCTTTGATTGCTTGTATAAAAATAGCGGGCTCTAAATTTCGCAAACAATTATGCTCAAATTTGATATACAATTTTATGATCTTCATTGGTCAACGGTTTTTCTGCTTTTTCTTTGTCAGCCTGCGCTCATTTACTACTGGATATAGGCCTCCCTCGTTTTATTCCACACATATCTGTCTTGAGGTTTTCTATGCCTGGCGATTATTATGTCCTGGCGATGCTCTTTATATCTTCAATTCAGTGTTTTTGGGGTCTTCATACTTATCTTTTGTTTAGGCGCGGTCGCCAATGGACTATCTTGTTTATCTAGTAGAGAACTTTTGATACGGGCCTGCTGAGCTCCATTTGATGTTCGCATTGTGGTGTATCACGTTTGTAATTTTGCTGCGTTTACGAATATCATTATTCTTGATTCTGTTCCGCAAACTTGCGGCAAGCACGACAAGGTCTATTGCCCTTTGTGCGGTTGTTATACCGGTTTTATATTGCTAGTGAACAGGGTAGCTAGTAGATCTCGTTCATTATACTGCAAATACAGTCGGATTGTGTGGCTGGTAGTTCGATTCTCCGTCGGCGATATTATTCGGGCGAGAATAATATGTTTACATTACTCTCATTTCACAATCATTCACCCCTCATCCAGGTGTAGGAGCTCGCCCCCTGGCATCGGCGATTAGCCTCGTTGCAGAAATAGGCCGATGTAAAATAAATAAATAAATAAAATAAATAAATAAATCATTATACTGCAACTAAGATAGCAGGTGTTTACACACAACACATTACTATATTGTCCCGTCGACATAACTAGCTTAAAATCAAGACAAAAAATGTTACTATCCTTATTCGGATATATCAATTTTTAAAAACCAAACAGCGTATACAGCGGATCCGCTTCCTTCAGCGCCTAGGCTAATTTTTATTTTCATCCGACGTCGGGAAAGTTGACTTTTCACGATTTTCTTTTTTCATATTTTGCCCCAGTCGCATTAGGGGATGGAGCAAAGAATTTTACCTACAGGGGTAGGGGACGATCCATTCAAAGATGGCTGACCAGGTTTTTCTTATTTTCCTTACCGTGTAGGGGTGGTTTTAAGTTTTCTGAATAATCACGATTTTTTAGGGGATGCAACGAACAAAATCTATGTTCAGGGAGACCGCCGAAGGTCGCAGATTACTTTTTCCTCCGGATTTTCTCTACTGCTTTGGGATAGTTTTGAATTTTCTGGGATATGCGATTTTTACCATATCTCGATTTTTTAAAGGGAGCAACGTATAAACTCTACCCTCATGGGTGGGGTAGAGTCCGCCAAAAGTAGCTGACCACATTTTTCTAAATTTTCCTTACCGCTTACGGGTAGTTCTATTTTCCTGGATTTCGCGATTATTTTCATCCCGATAGATTTTCGCAAATCAAAACGCATATGTAGCGAACCGTGTTTATATAGTGTTTGTGACGATGCACAAGTGACCGTCCCAAAATTGAAATTCTCAAGAAGGCGGGCATGGTCGAGCGGGCTTAATGCTCGGCAGATTAGCTAGACATTCGGGGGACCCGGGTTCGATCGACACCCCTCGGAGGGTGGAAGTATTTTTTTTTGTTTTTGGGATAGGTTGGGGCCTATCCCAAATGATTTTAATAAAATTAAAATTTTAATCGGCCGTAAAATTTTTTTTAAATTAAATTCCTTAAACTTTTTTTTTGTTTTGTTTGAAATTTTTCTGTGCGGATGTAGTTGTCTGCGCACCTAACAGATGGCGCTGACGAACATCCTTACCTCTCGCTAGCGTAAGGGCCAGTGGAAACATCGACCTACCTCAGCAGTTATCTGCACACCTAACAGATGGCGCTGACGAACATCCGTACCTCTCGCTAGCGTAAGGGCCAGTGGAAACATCGACCTACCTCAGCAGTTGTCTGCACACCTAACAGATGGCGCTGACGAACATCCTTACCTCTCGCTAGCGTAAGGGCCAGTGGAAACATCGACCTACCTCAGCAGTTGTCTGCACACCTAACAGATGGCGCTGACGAACATCCTTACCTCTCGCTAGCGTAAGGGCCAGTGGAAACATCGACCTACCTCAGCAGTTGTCTCTACACCTAACAGATGGCGCTGACGAACATCCTTACCTCTCGCTAGCGTAAGGGCCAGTGGAAACATAGACCTCCCTCAGCAGTTGTCTTTTACATCTAACAGATGGCGCTGACAAACATTGCTTGCCTCTCGTTGGCAAATGGGTATTTGCATGCATAGGACCTCACAGGAGAATTTCAAATAAATCATCTTCTAGCAGAGGTAGTGAACCTCTGCAATTGGTGAATACGAGTAAGTAAATTTGTGGTTATTTATTATCTGATTTTCTCGATTGTGTTTTTGTATATTGTTTTGTGATTTTTGAAGTGTTGTGTTCTGGCCCTGCTGTGTTTGTTCCAGCATCGACAGACACCCCGCTTCTTCATCACGGACAATAGTTGGCCTACCGAAGGTGGTAGTCCTTCCACTCCGAATTTTCGTTTGTGTATTGTTCTGTGATTTTGAAGTGTTGCGTTCTGGCCCTGCTGCGTTTGTTCCAGTATCGACAGACGCCACGCTTCTCATCACGGACAATAAGTGTCCTACCCGAGGGGGTAGTGTGACTATAGGTTGACTAGCAGTTGGAAGTGTTGCGCGCTGGCAAGGTTTGCGTCTGTTCCAGCTTCGCCAGACGTATCACTTCCCACGCTGCTAGAGTGCCGCGAGCGATTGTTGTTTTCTTCTTTCGCGGGGAAAGGGGAGCATTCGTGTTGGTTTTGAAGTGTTGCGCCCTGTTAAGGTTTGCGTCCGTTCCAGCTAAGGCCGGGTGCACCACTTCATACCACGGATAGAGCAGGGCGGGGAGATCTTGTTCTAGCCCAAGGGTGGGGGTTTGACGGGCATTGGGAAGCGTTGCGCGCTGGCAAAGTTTGCGTCTGTTCCAGCTTCGCCAGACGTATCGCTTCTCACGCGGATAGAGTGTCGCGAGAGAGGGGGGGGGGTGTTTGTTTCTTTGTAGAGTCCACGTCGCCTACGAAGGACGCCCCAACAGAGGACCAGGGACGGAGAATCCCACCATTGACTATATTGTATTTATTTTTATGTTTTTTCTTTGTAATAATACGTTTGAGAAACAATAAATCCGGGTTAAAAGTTTCTGCTGTTTTCTTTGGTGTGTGCCTATGCGAGAGAGAGTGTGTGTGTTATCTTGGAACCCGGACCTCGCTCCACTGAGAAATCCGAGCAATAGGTTGGCGCCCGAATAACCATAACTGAACGAGTACAGGTAAGCGTCATTTGCGACCGAACTCCACTACCTGCCTGATAGTAAAAGGGTTAATTTTTTTGGGGGTCGGGTAAATGGTATTTTCACAATTTTGTTTCTTAAGGCGGCGCATAACCCTATAGATTTTTAGTCTCCTATACAAGACAAACATACCTGAAATAAAATTAGTACTAATTATACATCAAATTTTGCAGCAATGTTTTCTCTTATCTAATAGGATATTTTTAATTTCAAACAAATTTGTAATAAAAATTTTATCGCTCAATAACTTAATTATAAGCATGAGGTAGCAAGTTTCTGTAATTTTTTAAATATATTAGTGAGCTTCAAATAACTCTTAAATTTAGATGTTTAGATGGAGAAATGTTTAAACAATACGTCAATATTTTTTTCGATATGATTGTTTATTTTATATTCGAATAATGTATATGAAACTCATAGTTTATATCTTACCAATGTTATTTTTTAGTTCGAGTTTATACCACGGATGGTGCTGCGACCGATATTTAGTGAGGCGAGAATTTTTTATACGTAGTAATATATAGTCACCGCCCACTAGTTTACCATCATTTTCTAATTCATTGATGTAACCCTCTCTACATTTTTTCTTACAGTTCCAAAGATCGGTGAGGATATTGAAAATGAAATACTGATTTTCTGACATTTTATTTATAATTATGGTCTATTTCAAAGTAGAAAAAAGTAGATAGCGCTGCGAACCGAGTACGATTTACACTGATCAAATACAGTATAGCGGGAAATTTAAAATAAGTTACAACTAGGGCATGGGCGTAGCAACTGGGTTAGCAAGTGATTTTTTTAAAAATTTAATAAAGGTTAATAAGATATTGAAATAAACAAGGCAGATAATACATGTTATTTTTACGACATAAATTCAGGTAATGGAAAATTTGGGTCCGGTGTCGTATATATACACACGAATTTCCAAATTTTTCAAACGGTGTCTGAAAGTAGGACATTCAAGTAGTATTTTTCAGAAAAAAAAAATTGCGGGTTGTCGCGATTTTCTTAAAATAGTATTTTTGTCATTAATCTAGAAAGTATGTAGCTCGCTTCGCTCGGCTTCTTCTAACCAAACATCTTCTTACTAACCTAACCTAACCTAAGATAGTGTTTTGTCATTAAACTAAAAGATATGTAGCTCGCGCCGCTTGGTTCTACTAGCCTAATACGCTCCTAACCTAACCTAAGATAATGTTTTGTCATTAAACTAAAAGGTGGGTATGTAGGTAGGAAGCTCGCTTCACTCCGCTCGCATTCTGCAACCTAGCTGAACCTAGCGCTGTGATAAGCTTTAAATTTACGTTGATATATGGGGAAATATAACCTAAAATTGCAAGTTAAAAAGCGAAAAATAATTAAAACTGTGAAGAATACTAACAATTTCCGTACCTAATATAATTTATTATTATCTAAGAAAGATGTCCCTACAAAAAAATCATGAAAATAATGTAAATTGAGTGTGTATAAATACGGCACCAGAGTCGGAAATTTGAAAAAGTTAAAAAAATATTAATTTTAAAAATTATGTACTATATATAAAAAGAGAGATTTGGCTAAAAGAGTTTAAACAAAGCAATAAAACAAACAATATATCTTCAGAGCTAGTTTCTTGTTTAAATAATTATTGTAAATAAAAATTAAAAATATATGTATATATGAAGGTCTAAAAATTATATCAATAACTTCTTCTTTGGGCACAATCAGCTGGGCTGTCTTTTGGCCTCACATTAGTCCTCTTTCTTGATCTGTTAATTGTCAACTGTCAAAAAATATTTATATGTCAGATAACCTAAAAAATATATAACTGCATAAAAACAAATTACATGGAGAATTTTCTCCATAAAATCTACGCCAAGAATATAAATAAAAGTCTAAATATGTAAATAATAACAAAATATATGAGAAAAATTAAATAATATAAATAATATATATTTCCAATGTACGACACTGAACATCTGTCAACTTGGACTAAAAACAATATTTTTACAGTGTAATAGGGATGACGATCTAATCCAATCCGAAGCAAGGACAAACACCTCCTATCTTCTTACACACATTTTTCTACTTTGAAATAGACCATAGTTTCTTTAAATTTATTATACAATTTTAAATGAAATTAGTTAGATGTACATTAATTAATTATTTATTTATTTATTTATTTTTTATTAATAAGATAAATCTTGGTTTAGTACTAAAATATTATACCAATATTATAAAAGCATTTAATCCTATAATATAATACGCCTGTTTGTATGTTCGTATGTTCGGTATGTTCGACCGGTCGTTTCTTCATTCCCCGATAGAGGCGCGCATATGTTAATTACTAGCTGAAAACCCGTGCTTCGCTACGGTATATTGATGGTTTTATTGGCATAAAATCCGCAGTTTGTTTTTAAACTTGTGTATGGGTAACCTTCGTAACAAAAAATCTAGTCGATATCTCATCTGTCCTAAGAGATATAGAGGAATCCGTGAAAAAACAGTTTACTCCTTTTCACCAAATAGGGGTCGAACTTGAAAAAATCTTTTCTTAGTGGGTTCTTACGTCATACTGAAAAATGTACTCTCCTATAATTTTTTATTTTTATTTTATTTTTATACATTTTTATTTTAAAAATGTACTCCCGTAATTTTTTATTTCTAACAAAAAAATATTAATTTACCCTTTAGGAGTGAAAGAAAACTGTCAAAACACATATATGCCAAAATGGAATGTTATAACTCAACAACCGCTGGATATACAAAGGGTTCACCCCGAATGTAGAATTCACCCCGAATTCACCCCGAATGTAGATTCACCCCTTTAGGGGTTGATTAAAATAAAATCCTGAAATACATTTTTCGGCATTTGTATGGGTAATTTTTATACGCAAAAACCAAGTCTATATCTTATTGATCCTAGAAGATATTAAGGCGTCCTTGAAATCACAATTCCTTCTTTTCACCCTTTAATGGTGATATTTGTTAAAGTTAAAAAACTGTTAAAACCATTTCGAGATATTTTAAAAAGACACCTACGTGCCAAAAAGAAACGTTATAACTCAACAAACACAGGAAATACGACGCGATGTATAATCTACCCCGTTTGTAGAATCACCCCTTTAGGGGTTGATTAGGACGAAATCCTAAAATAAGTTTTTCGGTAATTGTAAGAGTAATCTTTGTAAGCAAAAATCAAGTCGATATCTCATTGGTCTTAAAAGATATTAAGGAATGCCTGAATTCACATTTCACCCCTTTTCAGCCTTAAGGGGTGGTATGGGTAATCTTTGTAAGCAAACAGCAAGTCGATATCTTATTGGTTCTAAGAGATATTAAGGAATACTTGAAATCATAATTCACCCCTTTTCACCCTATAGGGGTGAAATTTTAATAAACTACCAACACCTTTTCGAGATATTCTCAAAATACTCCAATGGGCTAAAAAGTAATGTTGCAACTAAACGAACACAGGAAATACGACGGAATGTATAACTCACCCCGATTGTAGATCCACCCCTTTAGGGGTTGATTAGGACAAATTCATGAAATAAGTTTTTCGGTAATTGTATGGATAATCTTTGCAAGCAAACAGTAAGTCGATATCTTATTGATCCTAAAAGATATTAAGGAATCCTTGAAATCACAATTCACCCCTTTTCAACCCTTAGGGATGGAATTTTAAAAAACTGTGAAACCCATTTCGAGATATTTTAAAAAGACACCTATGTGCCATAAAGTAATGTTGCAACTAAACGAACACAGGAATTACGACGGGATATATAATTCACCTCGATTGTAGATCCACCCCTTTAGGGGTTGATTAGAACAAAATCCTGAAATTGGTGATTTGGTATTTGTATAGGTAATCTTTGTAAGCAAAAAGCAAGTCGATATCTTATTGGTCCTAAGAGATATTAAAGAATCCTTAAAATCACAATTCATCCCGTTTCACCCTTTAGGGGTGAAATTTCAAAAAACTGTCAATACCATTTCGAGATATTTTAAAAAGACACCTATGTGCCAAAAATTAATCTTGCAACTAAACGAACACAGGAAATACAACGGGATGTATAATCCACCCCGATTGTAGGTTCACTCCTGTAGGGGTTGATTAGGGCAAAATCCCGAAATTGGTTTTTCGGCATTTGTATGGGTAATACTTGTAAGGAAAAACTAAGTCGATATCCCATCGGCCCTAAGAGATATTAAGGAATTCGTGAAATCACATTTCACCCCTTTTCATCCCTTAGGAGTGGAATTTCGAAAAATCCCTTCTTAGTGGGTGCTTACGTCATGAAGGGAATATACTCTCCGAATTTCAAGTTTCTAGGCCCAGGGGTTCGGGCTGGGCGGTGATGAGTGAGTCAGTCAGTCAGTCAGTCAGTCAGTCAGGACACTGCCTTTTATATATATAGACTAGCTGAGCACCCGTGCTTCGCTACGGTATATTGACGATCTCGTTAGTGTCATTAGTGTAAAATACTCAGTTTGTTTTTAAACATGTGTATGGGTAACATTTATAAGCAAAAACCTAGTCGATATCTCATTTGTCCTAAGAGATATTGAGGAATCCGTGAAAAAACTTTTTACTCTTTTTCACCACATAGAGGTCGAACTTCAAGAAATCCCTTCGTAGTGGGTTCTTACGAACAAACGAAGGAAATACGAAGGGTTCTATACCCTGAAGGCTGAGTCACCCTTTTTGGGGTTGGTTATGGTAAAATTTTAAAATAAGTTTAAGTTTAACTAAGTATGGGTAACTTTTGTAAGCAAAAACCAAGTCAATATCTCAATAGTCCTAAGAGATATTGAGGAATCCGTGAAATCAAATTTCAGCCCTTTTCACCCCCTTAGAATTTTGAAAAGTTTAATATTAGTGGGTGCTTACGTCATGGAAGGAATATATTTCCCGAATTTCATGTCCCTATGTCAAGAGACGATCTATCGAATAAAAAATACCAACGAACCCCGTTAGGGATAAATTTAAAAAAAATGTCAACACGCTTACTAAATATTTTAAAAAGAAAGATAAGTAGGTTTCTATTTAATAGAAACCTATGTAAGGTTTCTATAATTCACCCCGAATATAGATTCATGCCTTTAGGGGTTGATTAGGGCAAAATCCTGAATTTTTTTGCTAACATTTCTATGAGTAACCTTTGAATGCAAAAACCTAGTCGATATCTGATTGGATCTAAGAGTTATTGAGGAATTCCTGAAATCATATTTTACCCCCTTTTTACCCCCTTAGAGGTCTACTTTCGAAAAATCACTTCTTAGTGGAATATATTTTGTGAATTTCATGTATTTATGTCCAGAAAACGTTCTATCGAATAAAAAAAAACCCATTTACCCCTTTAAGGGTGAAATTTTAAAAAACTGTCAAAATTATTTCGAGGTATTTTAAAAAGACATCTATGTACCAAAAAGGAATGTTATGACTAAACAAACACAGGAAATACGACAGGATGTATAATTCACCCCGAATGTAGATTCACCCCTTTAGGAGTCGATTAGGATAAAATACTGAAATAAGTTTTTGGCATTTGTATAAGTAATCTTTATAAGCAAAAATCAAATCGCTCATAACTTATTGGTCCTAAGAAATATTAAGGAATCCTTGAAATCACATTTCCCCCTTCAGGGATGCAATTTTAAAAAAATTTCAAAACCATTTCGAGATATTAAAAAAAAAAACAACCATCAGCCAAAAATAATTGTTATGACTCAACAAATACAGAAAATACGACGGGAAGTATAATTAAGTCCAAATGTAGATTCACCGTTTTAGGTGTTGATTAGGACAAAATCCTGAATAGGTTTTTCGGCCTTTGTATTAGTAATCTTTATAAGCAAAAACCAAATCGATATTTTATTGGTCCTCAGAGATATTAGAAAATCATTGAAATCTCATTTCACCCCTTTTAACCCTTTAGGCGGAAATTAAAATAACCGTGAAAACTATTTCGAGATATTTAAAAAAGACACCTATGTGCCAAAAAGGTATGTTATAAGTCAACCAACACAGAAAAAATGACTGCATGTATAATTCACCCCAATTGGAGATTCACTCCTTTCGGGGTTGATTAGGGCAAAATCCTAAAATAGGTTTTTCGGCATTTGAATGAGTAATCTTTGTTAGCAAAAACCAAGTCGATATTTTATTGGTCCTAAGAGATATTAAGAAATCCTTGAGTTCACATTTCACCCATTTTCACCCTTAAGGGGTGCAATTTTAAAACACTGTCAATATTATTTAGGGATATTTTAAAAAGACACTTATGTGCCAAAGAGAAATTTTATAACTCAACAAACACAGGAAATACAACGGGATGTATAATTCACCCCGTTTGTAGATACACCCCTTTAGGGGTTGATTAGGACAAAATCCTGAAATAAGTTTTTCGGCATTTGTATGGGTAATCTTTGTAAGCAAAAACCAAGTCGGTATCTTATTGGTCCTAAGAGATATTAAGAAATCCATGAATTAACATTTCACCCCTTTTCACCCTTTAGGGATGTAATTTTAAAAAACTGTCAATACCGTTTCGAGATATTTTAAAAAGACACCTACGTGTAAAAAATAAATTTTATAACTCAACAAACACATGAAAACGAAGGGATGTATAATTCACCCCGTTTCTAGATTCATCCCTTTAAGGGTTGATTAGGACAAAATCCTGAAATAAGTTTTTCAGCATTTGTATGGGTAATCATTGTAAGTAACAACCAAGTCGGTATCTTATTGGTCCTAAGAGATATTAGGGAATCCTTGAATTAATATTTCAGCCCATTTCACCCTTTAGGGATGTAATTTTAAAAAACTGTCAATACCATTTCGAGATATTTTAAAAAGACAACTATGTGCAAAAAATAAATTTTATAACTCAACAAACACATGAAATACGACGGGATGTATAATTCACCCCGTTTGTAGATTCACCCCTTTAGGGGTTGATTAGGACAAAATCCTGAAATAAGTTTTTCGGCATTCGTATGGGTAATCTTTGTAAGTAAAAACCAAGTCGGTATCTTATTGGTCCTAAGAGATAGTAAGAAATCCTTGAATTAACATTTCACCCCTTTTCACCCTTCAGGGATGTAATTTTAAAAAACTGTCAATACTGTTTCGAGATATTTTAAAAAGACACCTACGTGTAAAAAATAAATTTTATAAGTCAACAAACACATGAAATACGACGGGACGTATAATTCACCCCGTTTGTAGACTCATCCCTTTAAGGGTTGATTAGGACAAAATCCTGAAATAAGTTTTTCAGCATTTGTAAGGGTAATCATTGTAAGTAACAACCAAGTCGGTATCTTATTGGTCCTAAGAGATATTAGGGAATACTTGAATTAACATTTCAGCCCGTTTCACCCTTTAGGGATATAATTTTAAAAAACTGTCAATACCATTTCGAGATATTTTAAAATGACAAGTATGTGCAAAAAATAAATTTTATAACTCAACAAACACATGAAATACGATGGGATGTATAATTCACCCCGTTTCTAGATTCATCCCTTTAAGGGTTGATTAGGACAAAATCGTGAAATAAGTTTTTCGGCATTTGTATGGGTAATCTTTGTAAGTAAAAACCTAGTCGGTATCTTATTGGTCCTAAGAGATATTAGGGAATCCTTGAATTAACATTTCAGCCCGTTTCACCTTTTAGATGTAATTTTAAAATACTGTCAATACCATTTAGAGATATTTTAAAAAGACACCTATGTGCAAAAAATAAATTTTATAACTCAACAAACACATGAAATACGACGGGACGTATAATTCACCCCGTTTGTAGATTCATCCCTTTAAGGGTTGATTAGGACAAAATCCTGAAATAGGTTTTTCAGCATTTGTAAGGGTAATCATTGTAAGTAACAACCAAGTCGGTATCTTATTGGTCCTAAGAGATATTAGGGAATCCTTGAATTAACATTTCAGCCCGTTTCACCTTTTAGGGATGTAATTTTAAAATACTGTCAATACCATTTAGAGATATTTTAAAAAGACACCTATGTGCAAAAAATAAATTTTATAAGTCAACAAACACATGAAATACGACGGGACGTATAATTCACCCCGTTTGTAGATTCATCCCTTTAAGGGTTGATTAGGACAAAATCCTGAAATAAGTTTTTCTGCATTTGTAAGGGTAATCATTGTAAGTAACAACCAAGTCGGTATCTTATTGGTCCTAAGAGATATTAGGGAATCCTTGAATTAACATATCAGCCCGTTTCACCCTTTAGGGATGTAATTTAAAAAAACTGTCAATACCATTTCGAGATATTTTAAAAAGACACCTATGTGCAAAAAATAAATTTTATAACTCAACAAACACATGAAATACGATGGGATGTATAATTCACCCTGTTTGTAGATTCATCCCTTTGGTTGATTAGAACAAAATCGTGAAATAAGTTTTTCGGCATTTGTATGGGTAATCTTTTGTAAGTAAAAACCAAGTCGTTATCTTATTGGTCCTAAGAGATATTAAGGAATCCTTGAATTAACATTTCACCCCTTTTCACCCTTTAGGGACGTAATTTTAAAAAACTGTCAACAACATTTCCAGTTATTTTAAAAAGACATTTATGTGCCAAAAATAAATTTTGTAACTCAACAAACACAGAAAATACGTCGGGATATATAATTCACCCCGATTGTAGATTCACCATTTAGGGGTTGATTAGGACAAAATCCTGAAATTAGTTTTTTGGAATTTGTATAGGTAATTTTTGTAAGAAAAAAGCTATCTTATTGGTCCTAAGAGATATTAAAGAATCCTTGAAATCACATATCATCCCTTTTCACCCTTTAGGGTTGAAATTTTAAAAAACTGTCAAAACCATTTCGAGGTATTATAAAAAGACACCTATGTGCCAAAAAGAAACCTTATAACTCAACAAACACAGGAAATACAACGGGATGTAAAATTCACCCCGATTGTAGATTCACCCCTTTAGGGGTTGATTAGTACAAAATCCTGAAATAAGTTTTTCGGCATTTGTATGGGTAATCTTTGTAAGCAAAAACTAAGTCGATATCCCATCGACCCGAAGAGATATTAAAGAATCTGTGAAATCACATTTCACCCCTTTTTCGCCCCTTAGGGGTTGAATTTCGAAAAATCCCTTCTTAGTGGGTGCTTACGTCATGGAGGGAATATGCTCTCCAAATTTCAAGTTTCTAGGCCCAGGGGTACAGGCTGGGCGGTGATGAGTGAGTCAGTCAGTCAGTCAGTCAGTCAGTCAGTCAGTCAGTCAGTCAGTCAGGACACTGCCTTTTATATATATAGATAGATTTATGTCAAAATTGTTTAAAATATATTGTTGATGCAATAATAGTGAATTTTCTACGAACACTTTTTATAATTATTATAAGATGCAATAATAGTGAATATTCTACGAACACTTTTTATAATCTTCTGGTATTTCTTTTCGACCTTGGAGTAAGTTAAATTATGTAGTCAATTCTTGGGATATTAGGTCAATAAGTAAAACACTTAGATATTCATATATTTGAATAGACCGGTTTCGACAATTTTATTGTCTTCTTCAGTATCTCTGAGGAAAAATTGAGAAGAAAAATATTTAATATTACAATAATGTTCACAAAAATTAGTATGAAAATTAACAATTAAATAAACATGTGTATCAAAAAAAAATAAATAAAAACTTACTCAAATTACTAATGTAAATAATAGTTTGTAAATGTATTTAAAATAAATAAAACTCATTGTAAGAGACATGTGGTATCACAGATAAATAAGCGTCAAAAGTTAAAATGGTTAAAATACTTTAAAAAAATTAATAAATAAAATTCTTGATGGACATCCACAGTTGAATGTGTCCGAATAGTGCCAAGCAATGACTGACTGTCCCCCCTCTATTCTATAATACCCCACTATAATCAAAATGACATTTAAATATGCGCACAGGTACTGTTTTTAATACAATTGATAATATAATCATAGCAATTATTTAAATTCTCTGTGTCTTGTTGAATGTTTATATTATTGTTATTATGTTTTATAAGTTACTTGAGTAAGTTTTTATTTATTTTTTTTTGATACACATGTTTATTTAATTGTTAATTTTCATACTAATTTTTGTGAACATTATTGTAATATTAAATATTTTTCTTCTCAATTTTTCCTCAGAGATACTGAAGAAGACAATAAAATTGTCGAAACCGGTCTATTCAAATATATGAATATCTAAGTGTTTTACTTATTGACCTAATATCCCAAGAATTGACTACATAATTTAACTTTTTATAATAATTGATAGAATTGTAAGAAATTATTGTTTATGTATTGGACAGTAGTGTGCTGTGAATTTTTGTTTTGAGTGTTGACATTAAATTAGTAAAAATGACAGTTGTGTTTTTCATTAAAAAATCACTTCACGATTTGCGTTACAACTTTTCAAAAATATACTTCCGTTTAGTTCCGACTAACCAAAGAGATGGGCTGCGTTAGGCGCAAATAGCCTTTGTTGCTGTGCGCCAAAAATTTTAACTAAGTAACCGACTAACAAAAGAAATGAACTATACCAATTAATTAAAATATCTACTTTTACCTAATAAAAAATATCCTTCCATTTAAAATTAGCGTCTAGTTTTATTTGAAGAATAATCATAAAATTTCAATGCCGTCTCACACTACCTTAGATACAAATACAAAAAATCCATAACATTATTAGTCATTATTTAGCCATTATTAAAAAAAAAAAAAAAATTAATTTTGTCAAAAAAAAAAACAAAAACTGCAATATTTTCCAAAAACGAAATCTGATTAAAAATTCCTCTTGTACGTTTCTGGTTTAGATCAATGTACATTACTTAGAATTTATAATCGTTGCTAGGGGATAAAAGTTCTTTGACATATTTTTGTTGAAATTCGATAAAAAAAATGATTTTTCAAAAATAAAAATTTGTTTGTTTATCGACGCATTAAGAGATTTCATTTAATACCCCATAACATTTAAAACAATATATTTTTTTATTACTACATATTTGTTTATATTTACCTCGTGATATGTTTTTTTTAACTCTATGTATTTTTCTGGATCAAAGCATGCCAAATTTCAATTTTCTATGTTTAGCCGTTTGGCTACAATTTCTAATGTACACACTGGCAGACAGACAGACAGAACATGAGTGATGTTGTAAGGGTGTTTCGGTGGTCATATCTACAAAACCCTAAAATGAAAATAAAGATAATAAATAATTCATTTTTAACTTTGTTTATTATCTAATTTACATTATCATCATTAATAATCCTATAATATAATACGCCTGTTTGTATGTTCGTATGTTCGGTATGTTCGACCGGTCGTTTCTTCATTCCCCGATAGAGGCGCGCATATGTTAATTATTTATGTCAAAATTGTTTAAAATATATTGTTGATGCAATAATAGTGAATTTTCTACGAACACTTTTTATAATTATTATAAGATGCAATAATAGTGAATATTCTACGAACACTTTTTATAATAATTGATAGAATTGTAAGAAATTATTGTTTATGTATTGGACAGTAGTGTGCTGTGAATTTTTGTTTTGAGTGTTGACATTAAATTAGTAAAAATGACGAGTTGTGTTTTTCATTAAAAAATCACTTCACAATTATTAATTTTGTTGTGAAATACACGGATCGGTTTTTTTACGAAACAAAACACAGAAAAACGTTATCCTTCCGTGATATTCGACATTTTTGATTAAGATTATTATTAGCAGAAAAATAATTATTTTAAAAAATATTTGGTTTTGATGAAAGTAAGAAAAATGTGAATTTTTTTTCTTTATTATTATTTTTTCAATGCTTTATTATTTTTTTATTTCTACGATTTATAGGACAAGATTTACAATATCCCACTGCAAACTCTATACAGATGGCAGCACATAACGACTACACTAAATAATTCAAGAATTATCAGTGGCTCTAAAACAATGGTTTTGTTTATTTATCACATTAAAATATCATTTACCTTTTAGTTTAGGTTAGATACACCTTAAAATAGAGTGACCAGATTTTACTGAAGGGAAACCGGGATACAGGAAAAAAAAAGGTCCTCTCACCTCCACAAATTTAAAGTGAAGAGCATAAAAAAACAAAAATCGGGCGTCCCGAGAACAGTTTTCGGGACACCGGGACGGATGGTCACCCTACCTTAAAAGCACTATCTTAGGTTATGGTTGATAACTGTTTATTTTATTTTTTTATAAACCACCTAAAAATAAATTGTATTTTAACTGTTCTGTACAGGGCTAGGGACAGTGATTCACCTTAAAAGCACTATCTTAGGTTATGGTTGATAACTGTTTTTTTTTTTTTTTATAAACCACCTAAGAATAAATTGTATTTTAACTGTTCTGTGCAGGGCTAGGGACAGTGATTCACCTTAAAAGCACTATCTTAGGTTATGGTTGATAACTGTTTATTTTTTATAAACCACCTAAAAATAAATTGTATTTTAACTGTTCTGTGCAGGGCCAGGGACAGTGATTCATCTTAAAAGCACTATCTTAGGTTATGGTTGATATTGGTTGTTTATTTTTTATTTTTTTATAAACCACCTAAAAATAAATTGTGTTTTAAAAGTTCTGCAAAGTCCCACCTGTTTAGAATCTCTGTATATTGAACAAATGACGTGTGTGTGACGCATGCGCAGTGTTCAGTGGGATATTGTAAATCTACCCCCTGATTTGAGATATAGTTTAAGTACGCTTTTTTCCGTGTGCCCTTTTTGCCGTGTGTGTATTTTTTCATGTGTGCTTTTTTCCGTGTGCGTATTAATCCGTGTGCGTTTTTTCCGTGTGCGTATTTTTATATTATATAAGAAAATGAAAAATTTATTTTAATAAATATATTTTAAATTTAACGTCTCAAATCATTTTTAGTTTTAACATTATAAATATAATGCACTGAGTGAAAATGAATCGTTTTCCCATCTTAAAAAGTTAATGAATTAATAATTCGGAATAATGCTCATTATTTGTCCAGTTTTTAATAATGGGCGAAGAGTTCAATTTGAATTGGATGAAGTTAGACGTATGGCTAGAGAAAAAAGTCTGAGGTGTCGAGCAAGATCCACATTAAGGTAATGATTTGTTTGCCAACGCAGTTGGCAACAGGTGCACTAGTTATAATTATAATACACGAAATAAAAATTCTTTTACATTAGATCTAAAAAATACTACAGCAGCACAGAATTATTTATTTTTTAAGGTAATTTATAATAAGTTACTTTAGTATAAGAGAAATAGGTAGAATAAGACAAATTGAAATTAAAAAACTATTATTTAGAAAAATAATAAAATTTTATTTTTTTACTATTAATTGCACGTTGTAACTGCATCTTTTAGAATAAGATTGATTATATAACTTGTTCAGAATTATTTTTAAATATTTTATATGAAATCTATACCTAATGGATTTACATTGTTTATTCTGTTTATTTAGCAAATGCTAAATAAAGTTTAATCTAATCTAATATATTTTCAGAATTTTTATTACCTAATTGTAATGAATTCCAATTATTGTTATGCACAATATTTCAATCTTTTCTTCATTCTAAACTTTTTTATATAAATATACCTACATTTTTGTTCTTAGCTATATAAATTATAAGTGAGATATTATAAGATGTACGTAGCGACACCACAGCCCCCAAAAATTCATCTTATTACAAAAATCCTTGAATTGAAAATAAGCGTTTTTTAATTTTATACATCTTTTATTAAAAAATGATGACATATTTACATCAAATATATTGCCAGTGTTGTCGAATGATTAATTCTTCTAGAATGTCACATGAATCAATTTTTACACGGATTGAAAGGGTTTGTGGCACATTTCTTGCAGTAAATAATATCTTATCACAACCGTAAAGTTCTCAAGAGTTTCTTATAGAAAACATCATGTTCGTGAAGAACACATGTACAAAGGGGCATTACATTATCAACAAATATACCTAATAGTTTTCAACGAAAGTTCTAAACTAGGAATAATCAGTCGAAAGAAGTATTGACGTAGATATAATTTGAATAGACGGGTTTACAAAAAATTAAATTAAAAAAAAAATAATTATTATTTCTACAAAAAAAATATTTGAATCTCACTAATATATTTTAAAAATTACAGAACATTAATCTCTGATATCTTATTATTAATAAACTAGTGCACCTGTTGCCAACTGTGTTGGCAAACAAATCATTACCTTAATGTGGATCTTGCTCGACACCTCAGACTTTTTTCTCTAACCATACGCCTAACTTCATCCAATTCAAATTGAATCAACTCTTCGCCCATTATTAAAAACTGGACAAATAATGAGCATTATTCCGAATTATTAATTCATTAACTTTTTAAGATGGGAAAACGATTCATTTTCACTCAGTGCATTATATTTATAATGTTAAAACTAAAAATGATTTGAGACGTTAAATTTAAAATATATTTATTAAAATAAATTTTCCATTTTCTTATATAATATAAAAATACGCACACGGAAAAAACGCACACGGATTAATACGCACACGGAAAAAAGCACACATGAAAAAATACACACACGGCAAAAAGGGCACACGGAAAAAAGCGTACTTACACTATATCTCAAATCAGGGGGTAGATTTACAATATCCCACTGACCACTGCGCATGCGTCACACACACGTCATTTGTTCAATATACAGAGATTCTAAACAGGTGGGACTGTGCAGAACTTTTAAAACACAATTTATTTTTAGGTGGTTTATAAAAAAATAAAAAATAAACAGTTATCAACCATAACCTAAGATAGTGCTTTTAAGATGAATCACTGTCCCTGGCCCTGCACAGAACAGTTAAAATACAATTTATTTTTAGGTGGTTTATAAAAAATAAACAGTTATCAACCATAACCTAAGATAGTGCTTTTAAGGTGAATCACTGTCCCTAGCCCTGTACAGAACAGTTAAAATACAATTTATTTTTAGGTGGCTTATAAAAAAATTAAATAAACAGTTATCAACCATAACCTAAGATAGTGATTTTAAGGTGAATCACTGTCCATAGCCCTGCACAGAACAGTTAAAATACAATTTATTCTTAGGTGGTTTATAAAAAAAAAAAAAAAACAGTTATCAACCATAACCTAAGATAGTGCTTTTAAGGTGAATCACTGTCCCTAGCCCTGCACAGAACAGTTAAAATACAATTTATTTTTAGGTGGTTTATAAAAAAAAAAAAAATAAACAGTTATCAACCATAACCTAAGATAGTGCTTTTAAGGTAGGGTGACCATCCGTCCCGGTGTCCCGAAAACTGTTCTCGGGACGCCCGATTTTTTTTTTTTTTTGCTCTTCACTTTAAATTGAATAAAATGTGGAGGTGAGAGGACCTTTTTTTTTTCCTGTATCCCGGTTTCCCTTCAGTAAAATCTGGTCACCCTATTTTAAGGTGAATCTAACCTAAACTAAAAGGTAAATGATATTTTAATGTGATAAATAAACAGAAACCATTGTTATAGAGCCACTGATAATTCTTGAATTATTTAGTGTAGTCGTTATGTGTTGCCATCTGTATAGAGTTTGCAGTGGGATATTGTAAATCTTGTCCTATAAATCGTAGAAATAAAAAAATAATAAAGCATTGAAAAAATAATAATAAAGAAAAAAAATTCACATTTTTCTTACTTTCATCAAAACCAAATATTTTTTAAAATAATTATTTTTCTGCTAATAATAATTTTAATCAAAAATGTCGAATATCACGGAAGGATAACGTTTTTCTGTGTTTTGTTTCGTAAGAAAAACGATCCGTGTATTTCACAACAAAATTAATAATTGTGAAGTGATTTTTTAATGAAAAACACAACTGTCATTTTTACTAATTTAATGTCAACACTCAAAACAAAAATTCTACAATTCTATCAATTATTATAAAAAGTGTTCGTAGAATATTCACTATTATTGCATCTTATAATAATTATAAAAAGTGTTCGTAGAAAATTCACTATTATTGCATCAACAATATATTTTAAACAATTTTGACATAAATAATTAACATATGCGCGCCTCTATCGGGGAATGAAGAAACGACCGGTCGAACATACCGAACATACGAACATACAAACAGGCGTATTATATTATAGGATTAATAATATTTATCACTACAGTTAAATTAAAAAAAAAAAAACCTTTGTTGTTTATAATTAGTTATAAGCCTATTCGCCGTTTTCCGAAGCTGCACTTTATGTACTGTATGTACCATGAATTCAAAAAGAAATTATTTAAGGGTTGGCTGTGGAAAAATAAAATAATGTCTACTGCAAGCTTTGTATAACAATATAAACTTATGAAAACAACAACAGTGATGACAGTTAATTAATTCTAAAGTTTGCTGTTGACATTACTTTTATTTTCCATAGCCAACCCTTATGTAATTTCTTTTTGAACTCATGGTATATTCGGCACTTAGTAATTTTTACCAAATATCCGGGACAAAATGACAAACTGGCCGGGACCATACCTTCAAACCGGGCCTGGGTATAATATCTGAAGAAAAGATATAAAATATACTTTGTTTGAATTTTTCGGCGCTTGGTCCTCGGCAACGATATGTGATTAACAAAGACCTAATTTAATAAAAATTGGGAACTATAACTTTTTTACCAGTTTACAATCAATAATAAGTTGTCTGTTTATTATGATTGTGAAAGATGCTATTTTTATAAGTAACTAAATATAAATAAACAGTTACCGTATGCATAGAAAAATATTTATATTTGAAAACTTCAACAGCCATAATTACTTCTGTCAACAATTGCTTTTTATTATGAGCATCAAGATAAGAGAATTCCAAATACATTGTTTATTTTGAATACATTGTTTGCCTTCAGTTGTAAAGTAAATTACCTGTAGAATTTTTCCGTTTCACATCAGTGTGCATTACGAGAAATAATGCAAAAATATAAGATGTATCGAAAACATCGATGTTTGTTTCAAAAACATCGATGTTTTTACCATCGATGTTCAGGTGGCGATAGTATCGATAAAACATCGATGTCTACTACCGATGTCGATGTTTAATCTTTGAAATTCAGAAACTACTGCTAGAGCGCTAGAATCTTAAAATTTTAATTTTTATTAATATTAGTACACAAAATATAAGCGCCATCTATTGTGATATAACAATAGCTAATTTTTGAAAAAAATGCAACAGCCAACGACGCCAACAAACTTGTTGCTTTTTGAGTCTGGTTGACACTTTCCCAGTTGTTATTCCTCCTATCCCTGGAATTACCGTATTGGGAAATATAATTATAATTTATTTATTAATAAAACTTTTATTAGAATTATTATATTGTAATGTTAGTGTAAAATTAATATTAGGATTGCTATGTTAGTGTTATAAAAAATGTAATATTTCATTTTAGAAATGTAAAAATAGTAGGAACAAATTTGGATTATTATATTGGGTAATGTTAATGTGAAATTAATTACTATTAAAAAAGAATATTTCTATTTAAAAATCTAATAAATGCTTTTTGTGTATTATAAGTTACTTTTTTTCGTATTTTATCTTTACATTATTAAATAAAACCTATATAATATAAATAAATAGCTTTTTTCAATATTAATAAAACATCGATGTATCGGAAACATCGATGTTTTTCCTTCGATGTTTTTTCAACATCGATAGTAAGGCGCCGATGTTGAACATCGATGTTTTGCTTTCGATGTACAACCCTAATCCCGACAAACTAGCGTTTTTTTTTTTTTTTTTTTTTTTTTTTCCTCAATAATATCTAGGTACCTATGTATATTCTTTTCGCGTAATTTTAGAATTTTCAATATTTTTCTTACATGGGAATCATAGAATGAAATTAAATATAAATGTATACAAACAAAATAATATATAAATGTATATGTACTAAATTAAGTAAAATGTAGGAAATTCACTTAATTTAAAATATTTATTATATTATATTCTATCGATCTTGACTTTAAGGGGGGGGGGGTATGGTCAGAGCAGCACATTTTATACCCATTTTCAAGATTTTTTTTTAGATAACTGTTAATAGTAACTTGATTGGGATAATAGGATAATACTTACAGTAAAGAACAACCTTTGAAGAGTATTCAAATTTTTTTTTATTGAAATATATGAAAATTATACTCGTGACATGAATTTGAAATTTTCGTTCAGGACAAAGAGTTGATTTGCGGTGAGACACATAACTAATGACTGGATCATCTAAAACAAAAAACCAAAAATATTTCGTTAGTTTATGAGTTTCTTGAGGCCCCCCCTTAAGCAATCATTGTCTCGTTCCAGATAAAAGAAGTAAAGGTTTATAATCATCTTTTTCATTTGTTTTACCAGATAACTATTCAGTAGCATTCAGCTTAGATGCAAGCAATATAGATATAGAGTTGCCATCTTTTCAAAACAAAAAAATATCATAACAGATATTTTAAAATATTCTATTGTGACGTAATATTACTCTTATTGGTTGATGTATTTATGAATGAAATATAGACACTCCCATTTGACCTCGATTCTAGCTACATCTATCGGCCTAGAAACATATATCTCACCCTCTTCCCTGTCCTTAATAATTTTGCTCTGGTCGCAGAAGGGGATTAATGAGCAATTTTTAACTTCATGGGTAGAGGACGGGTCGGCCGAAAGTAGCTGATCACTTTTTTCCTCAATATTTTCGATCGTATCATCATCAAGCCTTGTCCATCATCGGGTGATTTTGGACTGCCTCTAAAAAGAGCATAGGCTGTCAATAAAATTTCTCCATCTAACTCGTCTATCTGCCATAAGCTTCAAGTCGGTGATGTTGTTATAAAGTCTTTTGTCTTGGTTTTGAGAGCTCCATGCATTTATTTCTAGCAGGGTTGAGCGACGCCAGATGTTCTTGGGTCGCCCTCTACGCCTACTGCCCTGAGGGTTGTATGCTAGTGCATATCGACACACTTCGCTAGGAGCCCTTCGTAGAGTGTGCCCTAACCAACCATACTTTTTTCTTTTTATTTGCAAATTAATGTCCATTTGACCAGTTCTTTCCCCCAATTCTACGTTTGATATTCTACGTGGCCAATAAATGCGAAGAATTCTTCGAAGACATCGATTTACAAATACTCGCACTCTTCTCTTGATAGCTTCTGTTACGAACCAAGTCTCGCAGCCGTACAGAAGAACTGACGTCACACATGCCCTGAATATTGTAGTTTTCGTGGAAGTACTGTAGATCGCAGAATTCCATACACGGCTAAGTTGGATAAATGCGCCTCTCGCCTTGCGTATTCTGCTTTCCACATCTAAATCCGCGCCACCGTCCACAGACACAACACTCCCCAAGTACTGGAAATCATCCACACGCTCGATTTGATGGTTACCGAGCAGTAAAGGTCTATCGGTTTCTGCATTTATCCGCATTTCTTTTGTCTTGGAGCTATTGATTTTCAATCCAACTTTTGCAGATTCAATCGTGAGGTCATTTAGTTTTTGCTGCATGTCTCCATGCTTATGCGACAACTCACATTTATCGTCTGCAAAATCCAGTGACTCCAGTCTGACTGTTGGTGTTAGCGGATTCCAAATGATTCCTCTGGGTTTGTTAGCTGTTGATCGTCTAGCCACGGCGTCTAAAACTATCAAAAAAAGAAGCGGTGACATCACACAACCTTGTCTAACACCTGTAATGGTTGGAAAGGGTTCTGACAAGCTACCATTGTGTAGAACTCTACACGTGAAGCCGTTGTAGCTATTTCTAACCAGAGATATTATTTTGTCAGGCACTCCCATATTCTGCATTTCAGCCCAAATGCATTCTCTATCGACAGAGTCGAATGCTTTTTCATAATCGACGAAAAGAAGATACAAGGGGGAACGGAACTCGACTGCTTGTTCGATGATAATCCTGAGGGTATTAATTTGATCTATACAAGACCTGCCTGTTCTGAAACCAGCCTGTTCAGGTCGCAATTTCTTGTCGATAGCTGTGACCATTCTTTCAAGGATTATCTTGCAAAAAATCTTCATTACTGAGCATAAGATGTTAATGCCACGCCAATTATTGCAGTACGTCAGGTCCCCTTTCTTGGCAATTTTAATCACAATGCCTTCTTGCCAGTCCGAAGGAAATGACTCTTGTTCCCACACCTTGGTGAAGAGTGGATGAAGACACTCAGCAAACAAGTTGACGTCTGTTTTAAGTACCTCAGCTGTGATATTATCACAGCCCGCAGCCTTGTTGTTCTTCAAACTCTTGATGGCGACAATAATTTCTCTCTTAGATGGCGGGGAGGTTCGAATTGGAAGAGGACATATTTCCGTTTGTATCGTTGGTTCTAAATTACAACGCTGTAAGTTTAGAATCTCTGAGAAATGTTCTCTCCATCTTTGCATTTGTTTTTCTACATTAGTCAATAGCCCACCGCTCTTGTCTTTTGCAGGCATATTCTTGTATTGAACGGTATTGGCAATCCTCCGCGTAATGTCATAAAGGTCCTTCATGTTACGAGAGGCAGCCGCGTCTTCTGCTTGTTGAGCTATAATGTATTCATACACAGACGTTTGTCATCCCGAATTTCTCTTTTTACTCTTTTATCGAGAGCACTATATCTGGCTTGTGCATCTTTCCTTTCGTCGACACTTTTAGCTGAATTTATATCGTTCTTTGCTGATTCTCTTTTGCTTATAAGAGTCCAAGTATACGACGATATAAAATCTTTTCTTATATTTCTGGTGATACCCAATGTTTCTTCACAAGTCTTGTTTATAACATTTCTAAGCTGATCCCAACATTGTTGTATGTTCTCTTGTTGGTCACTTCTATCAGTAAGATTTTGCCGAAGTGTTGTACAGAAGTTGGATTTTATTTCTTCATCCTTCAGCTTAGAAATATTATACTTCTTCTTGGGGTTTTGGTTATTCTTGCGAATAATCTTTACATTCAGCTGCAAATTTCCCACCAGTAGGTGGTGATCAGAGCTAATGTCTGCCCCCCTTTTGTTGCGCACATCTGTTAGCATATTGCTCCATTTAGCATTTATACAGATGTGGTCGATTTGATTTTGGGTGCGTGAATCTGGAGATACCCAAGTTATCTTATGGCACATTTTATGAGGAAACAAGGTGCCCCCTATCTTCATTCCAGTGAGGCCACAAAATTCTACCAGTAGCTCACCATTTTCATTCATCTCACCCACTCCATGTTTCCCCATTACATGTTCCATGGCTTCATTGTTGCTGCCTACTTTTGCATTGAAATCCCCCATCAATAATAGTAGGTCACCTTTCGGAGTTTCCTCTAATGTTCTACTGAGGAGATCGTAGAAAACCTGCTTTGCTTCAGGTTCAGCATCTTCAGTGGGAGCATAGCACTGTATGACAGATAAATTTCTCACACGACATCTGATCCTCAGTACCATTATGCGCTCATTAATGAATTTGTAATTCATTATTGCATTTCGAATGCGTTTGTTTATAAGAATTCCTACTCCAAATTGATGAGGGTCATTTGGGTTAGGCATTCCTGACCAGAGCATCACGTGTTCCGAAGCGTATAGGGGTAGTTTTTAATTTTCTAAGAAACCACGGTTTTATATATTTTATAATATTTTTAGGGGTTGAAACGAACAAAATGTACTCTCAAGGTTAGGGGCAATACCACCGAATACAGACGAGCCCTTTTGGACCTTATTTTCCATTAGTTATAGTGTAGTTTCATTTTTCTGTTCATTATAATAGTTATATTTATGTATAAAAGTAATAAAAACTATCGTTGCACATGATAGTGAGTTCTGCAAAGGGAAAAGAGCCCCTTTTTGCGTATTTTTTATATAAATAATACAAAAACCTTTGCATCTGTTATTTAAATTGGTGTAGTGCACATGAGAGAACTCCGAACAATGAAAAATTTAGTAGTGGGGGTAGGATAGTGGACAAGTGACTATTTTGTCTACAAAACCACTATCATATCTGAACTACTAACGCCAATACTAGCGCTAGTTGAATCTCAAGCGTTTATATTAGGATAGTAACTATTGTCACCAGCAAATCCGTAACTGGCAACAAGCAGGATACACTAATGGTAAAATTTGGCTTTCAGTCATATGTGAATCTCTGGGTTTTTTTAAAATGTGTCGCAGTTTCCCAAATGCAGCCAAGCTCAGTCTTGTGCCTTAAAATATTTTTGCTATTTGGTTATTTTTCCCGCGCATAATGAGATGGCTTAGGTATTATATTACGATTATGAGCTTATTTTCAACCCTGATATATCAGTTCTTAGACTGGCAAAAAAGTATTGTCGTTGCCAAAGCAGTTTTTATTTTACAAAATATATCAAAGACAACATTCATTACTCTAACATACATATTCTTCCAGATTTCTGACCATTTTCCAACGTTCCTGGTAGTTTTTTATTCCTCCTTCAAAACATACGCTGCTTATTCTCCCCCTTAAAATGTTTCTGGCCCCCAGCTGTCCCCCCCCCTAGATATGCTTGAAGATTATTTAAAATTTTAGATAAAACTGAGTGCTCGGTTAATTTTGGTAATATTTCGAATTGTGAAAGACGGAAGCGGGTCACAAAGCCGCTTACGGCCCGCTTTCATATTTTCAAAATTCAAAACCATAATATTTTCATTAATATTTATAACGATAAAAAAATTGTGCCCTCCTCAAATATTTCATGCCCCTCCCCAGATTTTAATAGCTAGCGCCGCCAGTGCAGTTCGTTCATATCCACATACATCACAAATTTCTTTCGTAAAACTGCGTTTTGATCTTTTATAAACTGAAATAACAGGCAGTGACTCAAATGGGTTTCGTTGATACTCATTTATTTTATATATATTCATTTAAATTTTTTAAATCATCCTATTATTAAATTTCTCTTAAAGTCCAAACAACAAGTACAAGTGTTTAAAATTTTTCACACATCTCAGATAATTTCGCAGATGAAATAATCACTGTTTCCAACAAAATGTTTGTTGTTCGCGAGGGCCTGCGGACATTTTCGTAACCTCTTTGTAGCAAGTCAAAAGTGTTTGTAGATTAGTGCGAGAACTCCTAGTCACACACATAAACGTTCTTAATTCCGTTGAATTTGGTTAATAAAATGGGTGCGCCTACTTAAATTTACTATTAGTAATTACAATCTTGTCAGTCAAACAAACTGAACATTTGAGGTAACAAGAATATATAAAGGGTCTCAACTATTCTATTCTATATTCATTAAAACTATTAAAAATATTCCGTAATTGCAGGTACCACGTTAGAAAATTGTTATTAAAAAATTGTATCCGCTACCGAAGCTATTACTTTTTTGCCTAATAATGATTCGTCTTATGATGAGGAAAATATTGTACTTGATGTAAGTACACAATGTTTTATTATTCAAGAATAATTCTGTTTTTTCACTAATGAAGCAAAATTAAATTATACGTGCAATTAATGCCTTTATAGGTATAATATTTATTTATTTTGACATGATGTTGGGTACAATTAAATATTCACATAGTAGAAATTTATGTGTGTAATTAATTATTTATAACATACTTACATACGTACATACACGCATAACTTCATACATTTATAATTAAATTATATTATGAAACCTATTTAAAAGTTCATATTTATTTATTAAATAGTTGAAGATTTTTCTCATGGTACAAGAATTATGTTTATTCAAAGCTTTAAATGTACAAATAAAACATATTTTCTCTTTTGAGTTCGAAGCACTTACGAACTTTTAACAAGGCAGTTTCACACTGTGTGTATGTTTAAAAGTTATTTTTGAACAGCTAAGTCTATTTGTAATGATATTATGGGAGAATGATATAAATTGATCCATTCCTGGATCAATTTATAAACCTCTGTCGATAAATCTGCTGAACAATTGACACATACACGACTTTATCATTGTCTCTAATGGTATTATTTTATGCAAAACACAAAATATGGCATATTGTTCACAATGTTTCAACCCTATTTTCACGAAAAACACAATACACAAACTGACATCATGAATGGTAGAGTTTGTTACATTAGTGTAGAACACTGCTAGAAATATGCGCAGAAACCAAAACTGGTTACTGTTGCTCGTCGCTATGGTTACGACCGGCTAGCAGCCATTACAGTTACGTCGGTTGTTTTGGGTGTTGAGTAGCGTTTTATTTTAAATTGTCCCTTCAGTTTTAAAAATCAGTCCTTATTAAGACTAAAACAGTGTCCTGTGTATTTGGCCATATATTGAGAACTTTTATATGTAGGCAGTTTTAAAAATGTCTGAAAAAAGTTCATTGATGTGACGCCACTGGCCTGATGTTTAAGGGTACATTCGATTTGACGCTCCGAGTGTTCCGAGCACGTTCTGTACACTCAAACTTGTTAGATTTGACGCTCGGAGTACACCCAATTAAATTCGCTTTGCGATCGAGCAAGTATTTAGAATGTGTTCGGGGTGGACTATGTTGGAAAAAGGTGGGGAAACGGCGGGAAAGAGTACGGCGGGAAAGAAATAAACGTTTAAAATTAAATTATAAATAAAAATAATAGCCATAGTCAAATAACAATAGACAAATAAGATTGTTATTTGTCTATGGCTACAGAGTACGGCCATTTTGTATATTTGTGACGTTCTGTGAACAGCAAAAAAAATATTAAAATACACCGTGTATAAAATTAAAATGGAAGAAACAGACGATCAGTAAAATTTGGCACTGTATTTTCTGCATACCCCCAAACTTTTTCTAAAATTACTTGTTTCATAATTCTGAAAAGAATTAAAATAGAGGGAATATTTATATCTATGCTCATAAAAGACAGAAAAACATGGATAGAAACAAAAAATATGGTCATAGAAATTTTTAGGTTTAGACAAATACTTACTGCGCATGCGTCAATTATAAATTAGCGAAAGAGTTTGGAGTCTAAAAACTCTTAATTTTAATTTATAAGTATAAGTATTAATTTAGAAGGTTGTGAACGATAACGTACAGTTACGTATAACAAACATATACATAGGTACGTTAATTATAAGTACTAATTATAATTTCTAGTTTGGAGGTTCTGAACGCGGCATTTTCTATAAATTCTCCATACGCGGTTTGCCGATGATACGAAGTTTTTCAACAACGCATTGACTGACCAGTCTACGATTCAAAACGACCTAATTAAAATTCACCTCTGGACGACTAATTGCCTTCTTCCACTTAATATTAATAAAACATGTTGACGGAATAATCCCAGAGCGAACTATATACTGAATGGCGTTACATTAAACAAGGTTGAGTCGCGGAGAGATCTAGGAGTTATCGCCATATCGGGTTTAAGCTGGTCCTAACAAGTTTTATCCTGCGTCTGGAAAGCAAACTATTTGCTGTTTATTATTAAGAAATCGTTTCACCGACCCTCTGCTGAACTTACAATGAGACTATACACTACTTATGTCAGTCCTATCCTGGAGTTCAGTGTTACAGTGTGGTGTCCTTCATTGCAAAAAGACATTAACTTAATGGAACGAGTGCAACGCTGTGCAAGCAGGCTATCCCCCGAACTTAAATCTTTACCATATGAAGTTCGGTAACCAAACAACTGGGGCCGTTCACAATTGGGGCTTTTCACAACTGGGGCGATGGACAATTCGGGCCGTACACAATTGGGGCTTTTCACAATGGGGACTATTAGCAATTCGGGCCATTAACAAATCGAGCCGTTTATAATTGGGGCTTTTGACAACTGGGGCCATAACTATAAGAGCTAGAGTCTTCTTTTGTTTAAAATAAAAAATAATTATTTTACAAGTTGGCATAAATTAAATTGCGTGTTCTTTTGAATATATATATATATATATATATATTGGTTTGATTAAGTACATTTTGGTGGGAATTAGAATAAATAAAAAAATTGTATTTTAAGGGTTGGCTTAAGAAAATTTTTGTGACCATTTGATAAAAAGAAAATGTATTTAAAGAGTTATGTTAAGTAAAATTTGGTGCTCTTTTGACTATATAAATAAAAAATGTTTTTTAAGGGTTGAAAATTTAAAGTACCTCAATCCCCCGCACTCATCGAAAATGTTTATGTACACGTGTATTCGAAGATAATATTCTAATAAAATTTTACGATCGGCGAGAATCTCAAAGCAGCAAATATTATGAAGATTATGTATTTGAAAATTTAGTCACATTAGAGAGACATGATAGGTATTATCAATTTTTAATTTTTATTATGTTTATCTAGAAAATTTTGCCCGTTTTATATAAACGAGATACATAAAATACCTATGTACAGAAAAATACTATCATACATAAAAAAAACTAGAAAATCAAATAGTCAAACAAAAAATAACTGATTTTCTCGTAGTTGACTCATATTAATTAAATTTATAGTCTATCTATCGGTCTATCTATCCCAGTCCTTCCTATCGGTACCACCCTGTATATAAACGAAAATTTAAATGCAAGAAAAAAACAACTTCTCTGGCAGGCAAGAAATATAGCAAGACAACATGATTACAAATATGTATGGTGCAAAAATGCAAATATATTTGCACGTAAAACTGATGAATCACCTGTAATAGTCATTACAAAGTCTTGTGACTTGTCGAAAATTGGTCCAGATAAAACAGTTGCGGGCACCATTGTCGGTAGTTCATCAAAAAATTAAGTAAAATAAATATATAATTCATAATTAGAAAACTATGGATTTTGAATATTTTTCTGATTTAGATAATTTAGAGATTAAAACAAATATTATAAATGATATTCCACAGTTCAATAAATTTATACAAAATTATAAGGTTAATACCTTCAATGTTTTTCATACTAATATACGTAGTTTAGATAAAAATTATGATGAATTGCATACAATGCTAACCGCATTGCAGCTTGACTTTGATATTGTCATTTGCACAGAAACTTGGTTTGTTGAATATCCTGACATGTTCAATATTGATGGCTACAGTATTCATTTTAACAACAGTAGATTCAATCAGAATGATGGTGTAGTGATTTTTATAAAGAGTGATATTAAACACACCGTTCAAAATTACGTAGTTAATAATTTTCAACTCACGCGAGTTGAATATCTTATAAACAATTGTAGAGCTTCGCTAACAGCTGTATATAAATCTCCTGCATTTGAAAATGATGTGTTTATTGAAAGCTTGAACGAATACATAATCAGTTACTGTCACAATAAATTTGAAATTTTTTGCGGGGACATCAATATTGACATTTCAGAAACTTCTAATAATCCTGAAATTAAAAATCTGTACCTGAATGTATTATACCAGCATGGCTTTAAATCCTATATAAATAATTTTACTAGAGAGTTTGGTAGTAGCAAAAGTTGTATCGATCATTATTTCATAAAATCTAACATTTTTCTTAAAGTTGTACCTATAATATTAAAATCAAAAATTACTGACCACGATCCTACTATTCTTGTCATTACAAGCAGCAAAAATAAACAAACTAATGATTCTAACAGCTCTAAGAAAATTGCAGTGACGGATCACAATAAATTAATTCATAAATTAAGTAGCATAAATTGGAAAAAATTAAAGAATGAAAATGTTGACATTTATTTAGATAATTTAGTATTAACCCTAAAAACTGCCATTGATCAATCCTCATTTCTGCTTACTATTAACAGTAAAAATAGACGAAGATCTCCCTGGATAACGAAAGGAATTATTAAATCAATCAACATAAGAGACAAATTATATAAATCTGTGAAATTGGAC
Organism: Liopterus haemorrhoidalis; assembly: GCA_963971575.1. Classification (NCBI taxonomy): domain Eukaryota; kingdom Metazoa; phylum Arthropoda; class Insecta; order Coleoptera; family Dytiscidae; genus Liopterus; species Liopterus haemorrhoidalis. Next base: position 31,993,756 of record OZ020612.1, on the reverse strand, counting down.
CCATTTAATAATAATTTAAACAATATCTACAAACATTACAAAAAACAAATCCCAGTATTAATAAAAATTGCAAAAAATGTTTATTTTTCTAAAGTAATTAATGATAATAGTACACCCAAAAATTTCTGGAAAACAGCTAAGTCATATACCAACTTCAGTAATAAAGACATAAACAAAATAAATAGTATAACGATAAATGGCTCAACAATCACTAATCCGTTAAATATCGCAAATGAATTTAATGATTACTTTATAAATATAGGCGAAAAACTTTCTAAAGAAATTAAGACACATCATAATGTTAGTTTTCTCTACAATATTCAGCATAATAATAACTCATTTTTTCTAAAACCTTGTTCGGAAGCAGAGATTCTGGAAATCATTAAAAATCTTCCAAATAAAAGTTCTTGTGGATGTGACAAAATAACTTTAGCCGTAATGAAGTCTGCAGTAGAATACATTGTTCCTATCATGTGTGAAATATTCAACTATTGTTTCATGCAGGGCTATTTTCCTAATTTGCTAAAAAAGTCACTTGTTGTACCTATACATAAAGGAGGAGATAAAAACAACCTAAATAATTATAGACCAATATCACTAATTAGCAACAAAGGTAAAATTTTTGAAAAATTGATTTCAGTACGAATGTATTCGTTTTTCTCTGAAAATAACTTACTGTCTAATAATCAGTTTGGCTTTAGACCTGGCAGATCTACCACTGATGCTATTATCAAACTAACGGATAACATTTATAAAGCTCTTGACAGTTCTCAACCTTCTATGGCTATATTCCTTGATCTGGCAAAAGCATTTGATACTGTAAATCACAAACTTCTTATTAAAAAATTAGAATCGTATGGCATAAGAGGTATTCCTCTGGATTTAATTACTTGTTATTTAAAGGACAGAAAGCAATGCACTTCTGTTGATAATTTCGTAAGTACAGAAAAAATCATTACTTGTGGTATTCCGCAGGGGACCGTTTTAGGACCTTTGTTGTTTATTACCTATATTAATGATCTTTTAAAAATTAATTTTAATTCAAAAATCATCTCTTATGCGGATGACACGGTTTTATTTATAGAAGGTAACTCCTGGAATGAGGTAAGAAATATGGCCATTGAGGATCTTAGAACTGTAAAATTATGGCTTGATTGCAACAAATTGTCACTCAATATAAGTAAATCTAATTTTGTGTCTTTTTCATGTAACATCAATACGCAGGCAAACTTTGATGACATCCCTTTGCATGATTGCATAACATCTTACAACTGTAATTGTAACACTCTTGTCAGGAAGGCCAATTACGTAAAATATTTAGGAATAAAAATAGATTGTCATGTGAGGTGGAATCAACAGATTGATACAATGTGTACGAATTTACGTAAAATAATTTTTATATTTAAAAAACTTCGACATATTTTATCACCCACTAAATTAATTTTTTTTTACTTTGGTCTCGTCCAATCTATTTTACAATATGGAATTCTTGGCTGGGGTGGTGCAGCTTCAGTTTATAAAAATAAATTATTTATATTACAAAAATTAATAATAAAAATAATGTATAAAAAACCAAAAATGTATTCATCGCAGGCACTGTTTTCTGAAAGCTGTATATTCAGTATTGATAAACTATATTTATCCGCCATAGCTAGGCATATAATTAAAAATTCAGCTTTAATAACATTTCTGAATCACAACTATGAAACCAGAGCCAGAGCGAATGCTGTTTCACAAAAATATAGCAAAGTGAAATCGAAGTATTACTATAAACACTTTATTAATGTTGTGTATAACAAATTACAGCAATACATAAATGCAAATAGTTTGAACTTGACTACATTTAACTATAAAATAATTGTAAAGAAATGGTTACAATCGCCGATTAATACCGACGCGATACTATTTTAATATTTTATTTATCTTCTTCTCTCACTTTTTATCCTCGATTATAATGATATTAAATTCTAATTTATTAATTATTTGTTAGCTACATTCACCGTCCACTACCTTTTCGTATTTGTTTTTTTGTTTTTTTCTACGCCACGCGCTGAACTCAGGTTCATTGTGGTGATCTCCATTTTTATGGACAATTATTTTATTTTCTATTATCTATTATTAATACATTCTAAGATTATTAATATCTATTATTTCTGTTATTAATATGATTAAGGCAATATGTATGATTTTTTTTGTATATTTAGATAATTGGCTAAATAAAATATATTATTATTATTATTATCTGAGAAAGAGCGATAGTAATAAATCTTTTTGTCAGGCAGGTACCAGTGGCGTGCACATTTTAAACACGTTTAAATTGGTTTTGTGTATTTCTATATTACTATTTATCATTTTATTAAACGCACGCCTGTGACCATATTTATCATATCATTAAACGCATTCCTGTGAAATATTTTTCTTCAAAATTTTACGGTAAAATTTTTATGATCTGTTGTGTTTAACCCTAGTTCGTATTCCCATATAAGATGTGCGGCACACTCGGTTGTTTTTTAACAATATTTCGTTTCGAACAATTCATATTTTGTGTACCGCTGTGTGAAAAAACAATAACTTTTTACAAATAATAAATTTTATTACTATCGCTCTTTCTGAGATAGACTATAGTTATAAAATATTTATTTATAAAATAAAATACATTTTTTATTTATTTATTCAAAAGAACACTTAAATTTACTTTAGCCAACCCTTAAAATATTTTTTTCCCGGTGACCTTGAAAGTTGAAATTTGTCATGCGGTTTCCTGGAAACATTCTTAAGATGAGAAAAATCCTAAACCTAGAAAATGCAAAAAGGGGGCGAGCCTGCGAAATGAAGATGCCACAAGCATCAACGAAGAAGTTCTGAACCTTTTGAAGGGCGAGTCTGCAACATAATGTCACGTCACAAATTAAACTTAAACGTTGGGGCAATAATTATGTTGTTACGAAACTTCAACACAAAAAAGGGCTTATGTAATTGCACACACCTGGTGGTGACAAAGTTGTTTGAAAATAATTGGTTGTTCTAATAACTACCACTGTTATAACTGGCCCTTTCTAAGGAAATCCAGTTTTAATTCCTACGATTGATTTAGCTCTCACCGATCCCGATTTGACGTCTTAACGTGCGACGGACGTTAAGGTGAAGGGCATAACCAATTGGAGTAATAATGGGAAACTCCTACAGCAGTCTGAATATTTTTTTAAGTAAATGTAAAAATGTAGTTTTTAAAGAAGTTTTGTGGTGTGCTTGCCAACAAATTAACGCAACTTATTTTCTTAAAATTATTATTATCTATTTTTTCCTGTAATTATTAAATATGAATAACCTAAGTTGCTGTTTAACATGAGCAGTAGCTCCATATTAATTTCTGTTTCTGCAATCTGTGACGAAGATGGCTTAAATATTCGCTACCCTTTATAATTGTTTTACAGATATTTATAGTTTATTTTTTAAATCAGTTTATTTCCTTTGCCTAACTGGGCATTTACTAGGCAATTTTTACCGACCGCCAACATATATAAGGGAGGTATTGTGATCATACCGATTTTGACATTTCGAGATTTTGATGGATCTCCACGAATTGAGGTCCCTACATAACGTTTTGACTATTTTTAGCATGATGTCTGTCGGTCTGTGTACACGTGCAAATTGGGCTGAAAGGATTTTTATGAAACTTCATATTTAAGATTCTGCCATCAATGGCACGAGTTGATCAACTTTTGGTAAAAATCGGTTGACTATAAATGGCAGTTTACTCGTGTCGATTTTAAGATTTTTGCGAATATTTCACAACAGAAAAATATTTCGAAAAAATTTATTGAACAAAAGTTGATATAAAAGCAATAACTAACAACTTTTATTTGAGACATTTTTTGATAAAACGAAAAAAATTTGAAAAATTTTTCGAAATTTTTTCATACTTACATGTAACGTTTCCATGGTCATGATAAATAATATATCTGTTAGAAAATATTTGGCCAAGTTATTTCTACTCTGCTGCTAGAATGTATTTTATACAAGTACTTTATGATGGCGGTCGGTCCTGTGGTGGCCACAGCTGATTTTTTATATCAAGAAAGAAAGCTAGGTATATAACTTATCAATAAACGCCACCACTAATGTAATAAAAATTACTTTTGTTCGTTCAAAAAAATATAATGTGCACCTTTGCCAAAAAGTTCTTTTCGCCCTCATCTGTTTGAAGGCTTGGACTGCTCCTCGGTCATCAAATTCAGTACGGACCATAAAGATCGACTTTTTGGCCATGGTACACAAGTAGCTATTACAGTACTGTATTTATCGATACCGTGAGTTTTCGTAGTCTGTTTACAAAATGAATTGTCTGGTTGTCAGTATCAACTTCAATACTGCCCAGAGTAATTAAAAAAAAAAAAAAACACGGTGCCACGTATTATTATCTAACACTAGACATAAAAAATTGATGTGAAGTGTAAATTTTCACACATTTCAGGGTTTTGTAGGTATTTAATAAGCGTAAGAAGCCAACATAATACTGGATGTTTAGGAATATTTATTCTATAACACATCAAAATCTACGGTTTTTTGATAGTTACTTTTATTCGTTATTTATGTACTAAGAGCTTTTATTTAATTTTTTTCAAAAAAATTTAAATTATTTGCCAAAAATTGTTTTTTTTTTACATTTGCTTCCTATTCAAGTCTTCATTAGGTTAATAAATAATATATTGATAAATGGCTTTATTTTTTTCAATTTCAGAAACGTATTTCTCAGTATTAACAGTGTGCTATTGTTACAATGATTTAAAAGTATTTCATAAGAAGTTTATGGAGTCTATACATAGGAAATTGGTTCTCAGCTGCTCAGCTGTTAAAAAAAAAAAATATTGTATTTTTAGTTAAAAAAAAAAAAAACAATTGTTAGCCATAAATACAAAAATGCACAACATTATTAGTCATAATTTAGCCATAAATTAAAAAAATAATTAATTTTGTCAAAAAACCTTTAATTTGTTCAGATTTTTAGTTTAACCTTTTTGGGTAAAAGGGGCGGGATAAGAACTTTTTTAGCACATTTTTTTTGCTAAAATCGTGTTTAAAAAAAATAATTTTAAAAACTCCTTTTCGTTCCTTAATCTACGTCCTAAGAGCTTTCGTTTGATACCACACAATAAATTTTAAAAAAATATATATATATCGACGACGAAAAATTTTTCGAAAATCTGAACTGATAAAAAAATTCCTGTTGAACTATTCCGGTTCCCACCAATGTTCATTATGGAGATTTTTTCAGATTTTTAGATCAACCCTTTTGGGATAGGGTGGGGGACAAAAGATTTGACATATTTTTGCCTAAAATCCCATAACAAAAATTGATTTTTCAAAAATAAAAATGTGTCTGTTGTTCCACGTACTAATGGTTTCATTTGATAAGCTACTCAAAATTTAAAAAAATTAAAAATTATTAAATATATATTTGTTTATATTTATCTCGAGATATGTTTTTTAACTCTTAGTATTTTTCCTACATGTGGGTCAAAGAATTGTATAAGCATGCCAAATTTCAACTTTCTATGTTAAACCGTTTGACTACAATTTCTGCCGTACAGACAGACACATGAGTGACGTTATAAGGGTTTTTTGGTGGTCATACCTACAAAACCCTAAAAATGAATAAGCATAATAATCTGAATAAGATATTCATATTTATTTACAGGTATAACGACTGCGATTTATTTAAGGTAGCCTTGATAAATTTTGCCCTTTTATAATAGATTTGTGTATATTTTATGGAAGTACATAATGAAATAGACTATATTTAGGTATATACCGAGCGATCATAATTTCTTGACCGTTACATAACAGTAAACAATGAGTTTAAAAATATCAAAACTGTATTCTAATTCACAGTTGAATATCCCAATTTAACAAAAACCCAATCATATTACTTCGTTTGCCCGATCTGACCCGAGGAACAACGAAAATATGTGTTGCTAACTTAATATCTGTTTATGTGTGCATGTCCTTGGAAATAAATTTGATAAAATATTTCTGTCAAGTATTGCATAACGGTCATGAATTTATGATCGCACTGTATTATTTTACACGCCACGAGAAATAAGAACGAAATACGCCCTGACTTTAAGTGGTTAGAGAAGTCAAGGTACAGCTTAAATTACCTGGCTATAAAGTTCTATAACGTTCTCCCGACCAGCATCAAACTTTTGTCCCCTTTAAAATTCAAAAGGGTTTTAAAGAGATATTTAATATCTAAGGCGTTTAAACCACTGCAGAATACCGAGAAAGTCACTTCAGTGATTTGGGATGAGGCTCAGTCTACCGAGTAAACTATAGTATCCATCTCTGTCACATTTTTTTTACCCTCCTTGTACTAGGATTATAATGTAATGTACCGATTGACGATTGTAAAATTTTAACATTTAATGCATAATTATTATTATTATTATGGGGTTTGTTAGGTCTTGACAAGGGTCCACTAATCTCAAACTTCAGCGACCTTTGAGCCGCGCCATACTAGAGACTAGTGGAGCTAAATACACACTACTGCATCCCAAACCCTGGCGATATGCAGCCGCGGAAATTTCGTTAGATCCAGTGCCCGCACAATGCGGAGTGATCCGAGCAGCACTGCTTTCTGCATCCTGCAAATCAAAGAGTTGGCAGAAGATCTGCAGGGCGGGAATGGACTCGATTTCCCTTCGATAGGAAGCTTTCATACTACCCAAAACACCAACTATCAGGACTATAAGCTTAACTTTATACCCGGGATACAGCTTTCTAAGCTCGGACAAGAGGTCCATATACTTGGACCTCTTTTCTCCTCCTTGAGAGAGATATTCTTCTCAGCTGGACTTGAGAATTCGATCACAAACATCTGTTTGGTCTCGATATCCAGGAGGGTTATGTCCGTTTAGTGGCTGTCAGTAACCTCGAGGTGGGAAGGAGTAATTCCAATAAATTCGGCAATTTGAATTTTCCACCACCGATTCTATGTCAGAAAGGACGTACGGTATAACCGCTATTTGGTTCAATACCATAGGCATGTCTTGTTAGATGGTAGAGCACGCATATACATATATTTTATGAGTCATGACATATATAATTTTTGCTACAGTATTACTATTTTTAGGCTACACAGTTTAGGTTACAAAAAAAGAAGAAAAAACTACAATTAATTTATTGAAAAAAAAAAAAATCCGCTTAATATAACAAACACATTTGTACCATCTAGATTAATAAAGTTTGAGATTTAAAAAATCAATCTTTGTCTGTCTGTCTGCTGTTCGAGATTCACGCAAAAAAGGCAATTTGCTATGATGATAGAGTAAAAATCAGGATTCGGATATAAGCTAAACAGCATCTCAAAATATTTATTTTAGTGTTTTGGGGTTAAAACTGTTTATTAAAAAACTTAAAATATCTCCCTTATTATTGACTTAACAGACACATATGTGTAACAAAAAATATTTATAGTCAGGACACTATCAATATTTGGGGAGTTATGTGGAGGAGACTCTAAAGCAAAACTATTGAAATATCTCCCTTATTATTGACAACAACAAAAACGTATATAACTAAAATTGTTTATGATAAGAAATCAAATCTTTTCTGTTGTATAAATTATTTCAATTGGATAAATATTTGTTTTCCCCCGTAACTCCCCAAATAATACTCCCCACCCTAAAACTAAAATCTTGAAATGTCTCACTTATTATTTACTTAAATCAAAAATGTGTGTGAGGAAACATTTTTTTTTTTTCTTTTCAATGCAGTTTTTATTAAGATACCTATATATTTGGAAACTATGGGGTGAGCTACCTATAAACGAAGTATCTCACTTATTATTTACTCAACATTAAAAATATATACAAGAGATTGATTTAGAATAAAGAATAATTTATTTTGTGTTCTATTTGAAATTGAAATATCTCACTTATCATTTGCGTTACAGAAAAAATATATCTACATTACAAAAAAGTATGGGTACTCCAGCTAGTTATACAACCGTAAACAGAAATATGATGAAATTGAATTGAGAAGGCAAGCCTAATTTTATTTTATTTATACTAAGAAGCAAATTAATAATGCAACTTTTAATAAATACTTTTTATGGAGTGATGTTTCATTATACATATTTTGATAAAGACCGCAGGATGAATTTCGGACTTTCGAGGGCCGGAACTGGCCCGCGTACCGGATCTTGCCCATCCCTGTTTTAGACCACATGTTAAAATATGCACTCATAACCTCTAAATTATAAAATGTCTTTTAAAAAAACATATGCTACCATAAGAAACCAACTTATGGTGATTTTCCATGGTCTGTTGCGAGTGTTCTATAAAACAGTGTTTCTCAACCGAAAACATACCACGGACCAGTAAAATATTTAATTTTTTACCGCGGAGCACAAATGTACTGTTAAATAAATTTATTGTATATGTAGACTAAAATTTTGCTGAGGACCATTGGCTGGGTGCGCCACTGAGTTACAGTAAAGAAGATGAAACTAATTGATCATGTTAACAATAATTACATAAAACAAGTCTGTAGGTAGGTATATTATGTGGAAGTTTATTAATATATTTTATATTTCAAATATTGAATGAGTTTTCGAGACTGTCAATGACCCAACATATTTCCGTATGCTAGTACTGGCAATTTATCACTTCTAAAACCGTATCGTTAAATCTACATTTATGAATACTTGTCACAGGGTACTGCATTTTACGCTATAATAATATTTTAAGAGGCAGCAGCTGACTGAAACAGTTTCTTGGTACTGACAAGCTAATAAAATAACATCACAATATATACGTATATTACATATATGTATATTTTATTTCATATATGTATATTTTATTACATATATATTACGAATATTATTATAATGAATACACGGCAAATATCAGGTATTTGTTTTTAAAGTGCTCATGGGTAATAATATTATAATATAACTTTATGCTGAAAGTTCCTTCTCGACTAAAACATAAAAACCTATATATAGTCTATTCCAAAGTTTAAGCGAAACTAGATTTTGAAATTTAGTAACTTTTATCGGATGAATCGAGCTTTTGGCCGTTTTGTTTAAACTTTTGTAAATCATACTTATATTTCTCAAAAATACTAATTTTATATTCTATTTTTACCGACCACCAACATATATAAGGGAGGTATTGTGATCATACCGATTTTTACATTTCGAGATTTCGATGGATCTCCACGAATTGAGGTCTCTACATAACGTTTTGACTATTTTTAGCATGATGTCTGTCGGTCTGTGTACACGTGCAGAGCAAATTCGGCTAAAAGGATTTTTATGAAACTTCATATTTAAGCTTTTGACATCAATGGCACGAGTTGATCAACTTTTGGTCAAAATCGGTTAACTAGAAATGGAATTTACACAACAGAGACATATTTCGAAAAAATTTATTTAACAAAAATTGCTATACAAACAATAACTAACAACTTTTGTTTGAGACATTTTTTGATAAAGTAGCATAAATTAAACAAGTACTTTATGATGGCGGTCGGTCCTGTGCTGGCCACAGCTGTTTTTTTATAATAATTTTCACTTTATAATAAATGCCAACATGAAACATCAAATAACCTAGGCAAGCTCGATTTGCGTTACAACTTTTCAAAAATATACTTCCGTTTAGTTCCGACTAACCAAAGAGATGGGCTGCGTTAGGCGCAAATAGCCTTTGTTGCTGTGCGCCAAAAATTTTAACTAAGTAACCGACTAACAAAAGAAATGAACTATACCAATTAATTAAAATATCTACTTTTACCTAATAAAAAATATCCTTCCATTTAAAATTAGCGTCTAGTTTTATTTGAAGAATAATCATAAAATTTCAATGCCGTCTCACACTACCTTAGATACAAATACAAAAAATCCATAACATTATTAGCCATTATTTAGCCATTATTAAAAAAAAAAAAAAAATTAATTTTGTCAAAAAAAAAAAACAAAAACTGCAATATTTTCCAAAAACGAAATCTGATTAAAAATTCCTCTTGTACGTTTCTGGTTTAGATCAATGTACATTACTTAGAATTTATAATCGTTGCTAGGGGATAAAAGTTCTTTGACATATTTTTGTTGAAATTCGATAAAAAAAAATGATTTTTCAAAAATAAAAATTTGTTTGTTTATCGACGCATTAAGAGATTTCATTTAATACCCCATAACATTTAAAACAATATATTTTTTTATTACTACATATTTGTTTATATTTACCTCGTGATATGTTTTTTTTAACTCTATGTATTTTTCTGGATCAAAGCATGCCAAATTTCAATTTTCTATGTTTAGCCGTTTGGCTACAATTTCTAATGTACACACTGGCAGACAGACAGACAGAACATGAGTGATGTTGTAAGGGTGTTTCGGTGGTCATATCTACAAAATCCTAAGATGAAAATAAAGATAATAAATAATTCATTTTTAACTTTGTTTATTATCTAATTTACATTATCATCATTAATAATCCTATAATATAATACGCCTGTTTGTATGTTCGTATGTTCGGTATGTTCGACCGGTCGTTTCTTCATTCCCCGATAGAGGCGCGCATATGTTAATTATTTATGTCAAAATTGTTTAAAATATATTGTTGATGCAATAATAGTGAATTTTCTACGAACACTTTTTATAATTATTATAAGATGCAATAATAGTGAATATTCTACGAACACTTTTTATAATAATTGATAGAATTGTAAGAAATTATTGTTTATGTATTGGACAGTAGTGTGCTGTGAATTTTTGTTTTGAGTGTTGACATTAAATTAGTAAAAATGACAGTTGTGTTTTTTCATTAAAAAATCACTTCACAATTATTAATTTTGTTGTGAAATACACGGATCGGTTTTTTTACGAAACAAAACACAGAAAAACGTTATCCTTCCGTGATATTCGACATTTTTGATTAAAATTATTATTAGCAGAAAAATAATTATTTTAAAAAATATTTGGTTTTGATGAAAGTAAGAAAAATGTGAATTTTTTTTCTTTATTATTATTTTTTCAATGCTTTATTATTTTTTTATTTCTACGATTTATAGGACAAGATTTACAATATCCCACTGCAAACTCTATACAGATGGCAGCACATAACGACTACACTAATACTATGTTCCGTAACTGTACACCTAACTACCGCGGTCGCGGTTACGGTAAAGTCATGGTAAGTTGTGGTTACCCAGTGGTTACCTGAAAACGCGTTTTAGTTACGAAACGGTAGTCACACCTCACAGTTGATAAAACAGACAACTGAACTGTCATTTAATGCACGTTATAGGTTATAGATATTCTCTTACAAACTTATTAATAAAAATATTGATTGGCCAGTGAAAACTTCTAAATACGAGAAAGTAACGTAATTAAAAAGCTACTAGAAATAGGTTTTATATTCATCATAGTAAACAGGTTAGCTAATGCCATAAATAATTACAATTTGAATATATCCGATTTGAAAATCTAGTTCTGCTTAAACCAAAGAAACGGCCTATAAATTCTATTCCTTTGGTTTAGGCGGAACTAGATTTTCAATTCTAGTTACTTTTACCGATTGATTGAAGTTTTTGATCATTTTGTTCAGGAAAATCCAACTTCAATATATAAAAAAAATAGCTAATGATAACTTACAAAAATGAAAATTCCGGTTAGTTCCGCAAAATCGTTTGGAATAGACTGTATATATAATGATAATTCAGAATGCAGGTCAAATTTGAGCCGTCGCACGTATTATCGTGCCAATATTTTATAAAATATAAGCGGCAAATGAAACATTTTAACGAAGTGGCACGTTCAATTAATTTGAAACAGCCTATAGTCGACGAAAACTAACAGTAGAGACAGACGTTCACAGTGGATTTAACACGTAGTTAGAAGAAAGTGGACAATAATTGATGGACAAAATACCTGGAAATATAACACTTAACCAATCATGTGGAGTATTTATGTCCAAAAACATAAAAAGTGTTTTTCAAGAAATCTTAAAATTATTTGTACAATTTAGTAATTTAGTACATTGCTAGAATCCGTGTTGAGTAATCGTAGCATAATTATTACATTAAAACAATGTTAAAATTGATAAAGAGGAATATAATTATGTTCTTAACAATCATAAATGAAATATAACGATTGCTGCCATCTGCAAATGTGTTCTAAAATGTCTAATATTAAAAAATCAACAAAGGCACTACATACAAGTCGATGTTTATTGTAAATAAATGGAACATTTGAAGAAAAAAATTCTATTTTTGACATTAGTCATAAATATATTTAACAGAATACCAATTTGGCAAAATAAAAAGCTATGACCACCACAAAACCGACCGTCAGCACAGAATATGTAAGAAAATAAGATACATTTTAACATGTTTTAAAATTTTGAAACTAAATTAAGAATTTCAGTTGGCGTTTTCACACGCCTAGCGTTCTATTCTATTCTATTTTATTGTGGCCTAGACACAAAGACTTTCAGCCAGTTTTCACAAATACACTTATTACACATCGAGCGCTCATCTTTATGGTAAATTTGGTAAATAAAATAAAAGCTGATGCCCTGTCTAATTCCACCAATTTAAATTACAACTAGG
>OZ020612.1:31887710-31980941 GCA_963971575.1 Liopterus haemorrhoidalis | reverse complement strand
AAAGAAGAAAAAACTACAATTAATTTATTGAAAAAAAAAAAAATCCGCTTAATATAACAAACACATTTGTACCATCTAGATTAATAAAATTTGAGATTTAAAAAAAAAATCAATCTTTGTCTGTCTGTCTGTCTGTTCGAGATTCACGCAAAAAAGGCAATTTGCTATGATGATAGAGTAAAAATCAGGATTCGGATATAAGCTAAACAGCATCTCAAAATATTTATTTTAGTGTTTTGGGGTTAAAACTGTTTATTAAAAAACTTAAAATATCTCCCTTATTATTGACTTAACAGACACATATGTGTAACAAAAAATATTTATAGTCAGGACACTCTCAATATTTGGGGAGTTATGTGGAGGAGACTCTAAAGCAAAACTATTGAAATATCTCCCTTATTATTGACAACAACAAAAACGTATATAACTAAAATTGTTTATGATAAGAAATCAAATCTTTTCTGTTGTATAAATTATTTCAATTGGATAAATATTTGTTTTCCCCCGTAACTCCCCAAATAATACTCCCCACCCTAAAACTAAAATCTTGAAATGTCTCACTTATTATTTACTTAAATCAAAAATGTGTGTGAGGAAACATTTTTTTTTTTTCTTTTCAATGCAGTTTTTATTAAGATACCTATATATTTGGAAACTATGGGGAGAGCTACCTATAAACGAAGTATCTCACTTATTATTTACTCAACATTAAAAATATATACAAGAGATTGATTTAGAATAAAGAATAATTTATTTTGTGTTCTATTTGAAATTGAAATATCTCACTTATCATTTGCGTTACAGAAAAAATATATCTACATTACAAAAAAGTATGGGTACTCCAGCTAGTTATACAACCGTAAACAGAAATATGATGAAATTGAATTGAGAAGGCAAGCCTAATTTTATTTTATTTATACTAAGAAGCAAATTAATAATGCAACTTTTAATAAATACTTTTTATGGAGTGATGTTTCATTATACATATTTTGATAAAGACCGCAGGATGGATTTCGGACTTTCGAGGGCCGGAACTGGCCCGCGTACCGGATCTTGCCCATCCCTGTTTTAGACCACATGTTAAAATATGCACTCATAACCTCTAAATTATAAAATGTCTTTTAAAAAAACATATGCTACCATAAGAAACCAACTTATGGTGATTTTCCATGGTCTGTTGCGAGTGTTCTATAAAACAATGTTTCTCAACCGAAAACATACCACGGACCAGTAAAATATTTAATTTTTTACCGCGGAGCACAAATGTACTGTTAAATAAATTTATTGTATATGTAGACTAAAATTTTGCTGAGGACCATTGGCTGGGTGCGCCACTGAGTTACAGTAAAGAAGATGAAACTAATTGATCATGTTAACAATAATTACATAAAACAAGTCTGTAGGTAGGTATATTATGTGGAAGTTTATTAATATATTTTATATTTCAAATATTGAATGAGTTTTCGAGACTGTCAATGACCCAACATATTTCCGTATGCTAGTACTGGCAATTTATCACTTCTAAAACCGTATCGTTAAATCTACATTTATGAATACTTGTCACAGGGTACTGCATTTTACGCTATAATAATATTTTAAGAGGCAGCAGCTGACTGAAACAGTTTCTTGGTACTGACAAGCTAATAAAATAACATCACAATATATACGTATATTACATATATGTATATTTTATTTCATATATGTATATTTTATTACATATATATTACGAATATTATTATAATGAATACACGGCAAATATCAGGTATTTGTTTTTAAAGTGCTCATGGGTAATAATATTATAATATAACTTTATGCTGAAAGTTCCTTCTCGACTAAAACATAAAAACCTATATATAGTCTATTCCAAAGTTTAAGCGAAACTAGATTTTGAAATTTAGTAACTTTTATCGGATGAATCGAGCTTTTGGCCGTTTTGTTTAAACTTTTGTAAATCATACTTATATTTCTCAAAAATACTAATTTTATATTCTATTTTTACCGACCACCAACATATATAAGGGAGGTATTGTGATCATACCGATTTTTACATTTCGAGATTTCGATGGATCTCCACGAATTGAGGTCTCTACATAACGTTTTGACTATTTTTAGCATGATGTCTGTCGGTCTGTGTACACGTGCAGAGCAAATTCGGCTAAAAGGATTTTTATGAAACTTCATATTTAAGCTTTTGACATCAATGGCACGAGTTGATCAACTTTTGGTCAAAATCGGTTAACTAGAAATGGAATTTACACAACAGAGAAATATTTCGAAAAAATTTATTTAACAAAAATTGCTATACAAACAATAACTAACAACTTTTGTTTGAGACATTTTTTGATAAAGTAGCATAAATTAAACAAGTACTTTATGATGGCGGTCGGTCCTGTGCTGGCCACAGCTGTTTTTTTATAATAATTTTCACTTTATAATAAATGCCAACATGAAACATCAAATAACCTAGGCAAGCTCGATTTGCGTTACAACTTTTCAAAAATATACTTCCGTTTAGTTCCGACTAACCAAAGAGATGGGCTGCGTTAGGCGCAAATAGCCTTTGTTGCTGTGCGCCATAAATTTTAACTAAGTAACCGACTAACAAAAGAAATGAACTATACCAATTAATTAAAATATCTACTTTTACCTAATAAAAAATATCCTTCCATTTAAAATTAGCGTCTAGTTTTATTTGAAGAATAATCATAAAATTTCAATGCCGTCTCACACTACCTTAGATACAAATACAAAAAATCCATAACATTATTAGCCATTATTTAGCCATTATTAAAAAAAAAAAAAATTAATTTTGTCAAAAAAAAAAAACAAAAACTGCAATATTTTCCAAAAACGAAATCTGATTAAAAATTCCTCTTGTACGTTTCTGGTTTAGATCAATGTACATTACTTAGAATTTATAATCGTTGCTAGGGGATAAAAGTTCTTTGACATATTTTTGTTGAAATTCGATAAAAAAAAAGATTTTTCAAAAATAAAAATTTGTTTGTTTATCGACGCATTAAGAGATTTCATTTAATACCCCATAACATTTAAAACAATATATTTTTTTATTACTACATATTTGTTTATATTTACCTCGTGATATGTTTTTTTTAACTCTATGTATTTTTCTGGATCAAAGCATGCCAAATTTCAATTTTCTATGTTTAGCCGTTTGGCTACAATTTCTAATGTACACACTGGCAGACAGACAGACAGAACATGAGTGATGTTGTAAGGGTGTTTCGGTGGTCATATCTACAAAACCCTAAGATGAAAATAAAGATAATAAATAATTCATTTTTAACTTTGTTTATTATCTAATTTACATTATCATCATTAATAATCCTATAATATAATACGCCTGTTTGTATGTTCGTATGTTCGGTATGTTCGACCGGTCGTTTCTTAATTCCCCGATAGAGGCGCGCATATGTTAATTATTTATGTCAAAATTGTTTAAAATATATTGTTGATGCAATAATAGTGAATTTTCTACGAACACTTTTTATAATTATTATAAGATGCAATAATAGTGAATATTCACACTTTTTATAATAATTGATAGAATTGTAAGAAATTATTGTTTATGTATTGGACAGTAGTGTGCTGTGAATTTTTGTTTTGAGTGTTGACATTAAATTAGTAAAAATGACAGTTGTGTTTTTCATTAAAAAATCACTTCACAATTATTAATTTTGTTGTGAAATACACGGATCGGTTTTTTTACGAAACAAAACACAGAAAAACGTTATCCTTCCGTGATATTCGACATTTTTGATTAAAATTATTATTAGCAGAAAAATAATTATTTTAAAAAATATTTGGTTTTGATGAAAGTAAGAAAAATGTGAATTTTTTTTCTTTATTATTATTTTTTCAATGCTTTATTATTTTTTTATTTCTACGATTTATAGGACAAGATTTACAATATCCCACTGCAAACTCTATACAGATGGCAGCACATAACGACTACACTAATACTATGTTCCGTAACTGTACACCTAACTACCGCGGTCGCGGTTACGGTAAAGTCATGGTAAGTTGTGGTTACCCAGTGGTTACCTGAAAACGCGTTTTAGTTACGAAACGGTAGTCACACCTCACAGTTGATAAAACAGACAACTGAACTGTCATTTAATGCACGTTATAGGTTATAGATATTCTCTTACAAACTTATTAATAAAAATATTTGTTTTATTAGTACTTGTTTACAATGGTACATTATATAACAACATCGATGATTTTTCCCGATATTATTTTTCACGTCATCGATCAATGTTACTAAAAATCAATTACCTACACTCATTCTTACTGTTTTAATTATAGACTATAGTAAAATAATATTATAATTTACTACTTGCACTACAAAGAAACGATTAATTCCCTCCACTTAACTCTCGCCTTATTGTAATTGTTTTGAAATTCCCGCCTTTTGTAGTTTACATTAGATCTGAAGTTTGTAGTGGGAGGAAATAACCACACTAACCGCGATATTTCCACGGTTAGTTTGGTTACAAAAAAGTAACCAAAATTTTCAGTAACCGCGTTCCGAAACCTAACAATTTTCCTGAAAAGGTTAATGTCGTACACTTTCGGAACGGGAAACTTCAACCGCGGTTACTTTCGTCGAGTAATGGAACATTGTATAAATAATTCAAGAATTATCAGTGGCTCTAAAACAATGGTTTCTGTTTATTTATCACATTAAAATATCATTTACCTTTTAGTTTAGGTTAGATTCACCTTAAAATAGGGTGACCAGATTTTACTGAAGGGAAACCGGGATACAGGAAAAAAAAAAGGTCCTCTCACCTCCACAAATTTAAAGTGAATAGCAAAAAAAAAAAAAAAATCGGGCGTCCCGAGAACAGTTTTCGGGACACCGGGACGGATGGTCACCCTACCTTAAAAGCACTATCTTAGGTTATGGTTGATAACTGTTTTTTTTATTTTTATTTTTTATAAACCACCTAAAAATAAATTGTATTTTAACTGTTCTGTGCAGGGCTAGGGACAGTGATTCACCTTAAAAGCACTATCTTAGGTTATGGTTGATAACTGTTTTTTTTTTTTTTTATAAACCACCTAAGAATAAATTGTATTTTAACTGTTCTGTGCAGGGCTAGGGACAGTGATTCACCTTAAAAGCACTATCTTAGGTTATGGTTGATAACTGTTTATTTTACTTTTTTATAAGTCACCTAAAAATAAATTGTATTTTAACTGTTCTGTACAGGGCTAGGGACAGTGATTCACCTTAAAAGCACTATCTTAGGTTATGGTTGATAACTGTTTTTTTTTTTTTTTATAAACCACCTAAAAATAAATTGTATTTTAACTGTTCTGTGCAGGGCCAGGGACAGTGATTCATCTTAAAAGCACTATCTTAGGTTATGGTTGATAACTGTTTATTTTTTATTTTTTTATAAACCACCTAAAAATAAATTGTGTTTTAATTGTTCTGCACAGTCCCACCTGTTTAGAATCTCTGTATATTGAACAAATGACGTGTGTGTGACGCATGCGCAGTGTTCAGTGGGATATTGTAAATCTACCCCCTGATTTGAGATATAGTGTAAGTACGCTTTTTTCCGTGTGCCCTTTTTGCCGAGTGTGTATTTTTTCATGTGTGCTTTTTTCCGTGTGCGTATTAATCCGTGTGCGTTTTTTCCGTGTGCGTATTTTTATATTATATAAGAAAATGGAAAATTTATTTTAATAAATATATTTTAAATTTAACGTCTCAAATCATTTTTAGTTTTAACATTATAAATATAATGCACTGAGTGAAAATGAATCGTTTTCCCATCTTAAAAAGTTAATGAATTAATAATTCGGAATAATGCTCATTATTTGTCCAGTTTTTAATAATGGGCGAAGAGTTGATTCAATTTGAATTGGATGAAGTTAGGCGTATGGCTAGAGAAAAAAGTCTGAGTTGTCGAGCAAGATCCACATTAAGGTAATGATTTGTTTGCCAACACAGTTGGCAACAGGTGCACTAGTATTGTTATATTGTATAAATCGCATTGTTGTATTAGTAAGAATATTTGTTAATAAATATTTGATTGGTAAACTAAATTTCTATAAAAAATAAAATAAATAATAAGTGCCCGTTGCTTAGTTGGTGCATAAGGTAAATAAGGTAAAATTCTGTTTAGAGGCCTTATAATATGAAAGCCCTTTTGACCGGTTATATCATTTCTGTTGTCTGCGCGTTAAGACGAAAATACGGCAATATTACAATAAATAATTTGTTGCTTAGCAACGTAACGATTGCAAGAATTTTGAATTCTGCGCTTGTGACGTCACATGCCTCTCTGGTGGGCAAAGCATTTACAAATCGAATTACTCTTCCTGGAGTAATTATGTAAATGACATTTGTTTTAGTTATGGTTGGTTTATATACGGAACAAGAATATGGAATGGGAAATAAGAATAGTACACAAGAATAAAAAACATGAAACCGTTTATATCGGACATAACATTTCGTCGCTGCACCTTCGTACTTGCGTTGGCCTGTGTTTAACGGTTGTCGTTTGACAGGTTGTTATGTTTAATATAACCTTTAAAAAAAATTCGTGTTCAGTAAAATGGATTCAGAAGATTTTGTAAATTTATATGCTTGTGTTTCACACATTATATTGTTGTTTCCAACCTTCTGATCACAGTTGGAAAACAGCTGTTGAACAAATTTTATTACGGCCGACATTTTGACCGTTGTACGCATGCTTCTCGTCTCTTAAGCTGCATTCAGAGCTCTGTAAATCAACACGTTGTACGCTATGGATAATTTTTAAACGAGGTCATTTGGTATGATCGGACATGCTCGTGCTTTGTCGTTGCTATACTACTGTTGAGCGATATAGTACGAGCTTGTCCGATCATACCAATTGCTCTCGTTTAAAAACTATCCATAACGCACAGGGTGTTAATTTACTGAGCTCTGAATGCAGCTTTATTCTTGGAATAAGAATAAAATGTTAAATGTTACCAACTATTCTTATGTTTAAGTTAAATTTGATTCTTACATAAACCGATATACGGCGCAGCCATGTTTTAATATCTTGTGTACTATTCTTATTTCCTATTCCTTATTCTTGTTCCGTATATGAACCAACCATTACATTACTGAATGCATCAACATTAAAACTTTTGTTTTATTTCCTTTTCTTTCTATGAGAATTAAGGTGAGGTGTTCTTGATTTCGAACATCTATAATTTAATTATTGAAGTAGTTCTGTGCTTTTTCATTAACGCTTCACAAATTTATCTTACATTATTGATCTTACACTATGCTCCAGGCAAATTTAATCTTTATTTTCCTCATGCTATATTTGATTATTGGTTAATCTAACTAACATATCAATCAGTCTGTGTAATATAACTATCGCAAACTTTGTTGTGGATGCGAAAAGGGCATTTTTGCACATGTTTAAGAAATATGCCATATAGTATTACTGAATCTAGTTTGTGTGATATAAGTAAGTAGGAGTTAGTACTCGATACTTCAAGTCTCTAAACTTTTTAATAGATATTGAGTAGCTCCATAAGAAGAATGAAAGTAAACTATATGTAATCGCTCTTGATAGCCATGTTACACCTTTGAATATAGACTAGAATGCAAGTATTGATACCTGGATGATATTTGTTGCGGCATACTACTGGTTCGATGTTGCAAGTTGGCATAACTCTTCAGTAATGTTAAGGATTGGTATTATAACACAAATAACATGAGATTTCTTAAAGTGTTAATCACATCATACAGGTTCATCATCATCATCATCATCATCATCATTCACCAACCAAATTCATCCACTGCTGAACATGAGCTTTTTCAATTTTTTTTGTATTGAGCTAACAATAACCCAGTACATAGAGCTTACATTCCATTAATTTTGTTAGAAAATAGGATCATATATTTGCATAAATATTTAATTAAAATTTCTTTAAATCACTTTTATTTAAAAAATTGTACAGTTTAATTTTATTCAGTTACGCATAATTAGCAATGTACGTTTTAATAAATTAAAAGGGAACGTTTCGCTAGAAGCACTTTCGTTAATTATTAACGAAAATAATTAGTCTAATTAATCAAAGTACGTACCGAAAAGTCGATTTCAATTAAGTATGAAATGACGTCCCTCTCTTAAGTGCAGATAAAAATATTCTTTATCTAAATTGCGATATGTGACCGATATGTGTCAAGGGGCCTCGACTAAGCATGATTGTAATATATTAAACTCATTTTGTGTTGACTTTAAATTCTGTGCGATGGTTTATTGCTTAATGGTTCAAAGTATAATTTTTACTTATAAAAAATGCGTTCTAGTGCCATTTCTTTTACGAATAGCTTTATATTGTAGTTATATATTACGCCAATTGATACAAGGTAATATAGTAGGTGTGAGACAGCGTGGTCATTATTTAAAGAGATGGACAGACCAAATTAAAGATATCTACAGGTTATCAGTTGTGGAAGACACCAGAAGAGTGCAATATCGCAGCCGACAGAGAGTGCTTGCACACAAAGCATTAATTGCAGACATAAAATTTAGTAAACACAATCGGACATTTTTAAAAAGATATATTATATGCTGTTAAGGGCCGCTCTTACAATCGTGGGATAAAGCTCGGAAACGCTATTCCCCGTATTAAGTCAAAAAATCGCTTTTACAATGCTCGGATAAAGCTCGGATAGGATAAAGTCACTATATTATACGTATATAAAGTAGCGCAGGCCTTTGAAGAAGCCGACAGGCCCCAGGGTTTGATTGGCAACACTGGTTCCCCTATTAAGCAAACTAAAGCAGCAATTTTTACGTTCTTAAGTTTGCGTCTGCGCTGTCACATCTCTCTTTCTCGCTCTAATTTAATAACCTCCTTTGTCAGCGGTTTGAATATTTAAGGTTAAGTTTCATTTAAATTTATATATTATATCCATTTTATTTAATAAAAATTTAAAAAAATAATTGAAATTGTACCACAATTTTGTTATAGTGCATCTTTGATTAAAAAAATCGTGATTACAATGTTTAAAATAAAATTATTGGTAGTACTAGTTTCTTATTTTTGTATTGTTGGAATTACTGAACATCATTTGTGTTGGCGACATTTTTAGCCCCAGCATGGCCGCCGTTGCGCTACTTTGTATAATATAGTGACTTTAGGATAGGATAAACATCGGAATAAACACCAGAATATCTTATCCGTCCAACGACACTTCAGATAAAGAGCAGTATAAGTTATTCCTTTGCTCTGATTGGTGAATAAGTATTTGTTACCCAGTAACAGTAAAAAATTAAATTGACATATCGTCCGCTGAAAATAATAAGGTTGTATGTCGAAGTGTATTACATTTGAGAAAACAAGCTTCAAAAATTTTGACATGGAAAAAACCAATATAAGGTTACAATACAAGGAAGACATTTTTTTAATAACTATATATTGATATGTTATTGTCATTAACGCATTATTTTGAATAATACCATTTTAACAATTTGAAAAATGAACATACAACTTTGTGATTAAGAAAAACACGAAACTTAGTACCTTAACGTTACATACAGCTTTGTAGTTTAACGTAATATCGGGGGGAAATTCAGTTTATAGGTAAAGCTTCGGTTTTTAGGTTTCTGAAAATTGTTAAAAAGGTACCAGAAAAGGTAAAAGAAATGTTAGTCACGTATTAAATTTTTATTTGATTAAATAACACAAATTAAACAATATGCTTGCAAAATAACAACAAATTTAACATTAATCTTACAAAAAATTAAGATAAATTAAGATAATTGGATCTGAAACTGAAATATTCGAAATAAATAAAATTAATTGAAATAAATTGTATTTTTATTATTTTCTTGAGATTTACTTTCTTGGCAATATTGTTTCATAATAAGATTTATTCATAGTAGGCATCCAATCCAGCATTTAAAGCGATTACCTTGTTTTCTGGTAACGGATTTTTATTTGTAGAAACCTTAATGTCTCTAAATATATTTAACAAGCCTTCAAGACCTTGTTTTATTCTTTTTAATATTTGTTGTAACCCAGGTGCCCGAAAAAGATGTTTTTTATTTAACATAAAAGATGTTGTATGTCAAACATACAACCATAAATTATGAATTAAAAAAAAAAAAACAATTAAAATACAAGGGTGTGTGTTTTAACATACAACTATGGTTTTCTGCTTTTTTCTCCGACACCGGTAATGCTATCTTATGGAAATTATTGGAACAAGTAGGTTACGTGACATACAACTCTATAGTATTGAAAAGTGCATTTGACAAAAAATGTCACATACAACCTTATTATTTTCAGCCGACGATATGTTAAATGTTACATTGTAACGTTTTATTTGAATTTTTATTACAGTTATATAATTGGGGATGCAGTAGCGTAATGGTTAGCTCACTTGCTTTGAAAGTGTGGAATCATGAGATCGACCTAGTATGGGCAAAGAGACTAAAAAATAAAAAAACTTGGCTGCTGCAACCACAGGCTCAGATTCTTTACAATGAGGGCCAGTATCTCTGAATTAATATTTGGAAATATGGGGTATGCTTCACAGGGCACGGTGGTCTCGGCTACTGTAAAAAGTATGCATATTTTTAGGTCATGTCATAGGACGCTAGTCGCGACCTGAAAATCTCTAAAACCTAGACATTGCCATACGAAATAATATTAGGACATTCATTCCTAGTTATCCATGTATTTGTTTAGCAGTTGAAATTTGTAGCAGCCGATTACCGCTGGAATATGCTCCTAGCACTTCGAGCGCTTCGAATCTAACTGGCCATTATCACCCCTTCCACACTATGTACACATAATGCCTGTTTTGTATATGTTTATATGCAGTGTTGGGCTGGAGCCGGTTCCAATGAACCAGTTGCTATATATTTATATATTTTTTTAAATGCGGGCTGGTTGCTAATGTTATTATACAGTGAAAAAATACCCCTCTTATTAACCAATGTAATTTTGCTCCTGAGAGAACTGGTCGTTACTATTTTGGCAGTCCACCACTGTACATAATATGTATACGCTTAATCTTACTACTCATTTTTTTTTGTCAACGATATGTTAGTGGAAGGTAAGCTCCGCGGTGACAAGGAATTACAGTACATAAATATGAACCACAAACAGAGCAACCGCGTGCTGTTGTACATAGTCTGCACCGCACACGAGCGGCTCATTCTACTATTAGAGGGTGATCTTATGAAACAATGTGCGGTATTTGGGCTGGATTCTATTAGACGGCGGTTTTATGAATATTTGCACACGAGAGGCTGACATTATCGCGGCAGATATAGCACAATAAAAGAATTATCTGAATCGAATATTTCGACATCTCCCAATATTTCCCCAAACATGCTAAAAGATCTGAGGTGAGGTGAGGTGAGGTCACCATTCCGTCAGTAATATCAATTTAAAATATGACTAGTATGTCAGTTTATGTGTCAGACAATACCAACTTTATTTCATTTATAATAAAACCATGGATAACTATCCGAGAATAAAAAATGTATTGTAAAAGCGAACGTTGGAATAAACATCGGAATAAACTTATACCTCAGATAGTTATATCGCTACTTATCCGAGGATTGTAGAAGACATAGAAAATGTGTCTGCACAAGTTAGTACGTAGACTAGCACGTGATCCCAATGCAGACTTTTTTTCATAGTAAGGGCCGCCGGAACTCGGGTCTTCTCACAAGACTGAATGCTTTTTGGGTTTTTTGGCGTCACACTGTTGCAACATAGCAATGTAAATTCAAAGGAGATTCCAACTGTACAGGGGTAGTAATGCTTCACTGTATTTGGCCTGTAGACATGTGACTACACATTATTTACCATAAATTGTTTTTCGCTGATTGAGATTAAAAGTAGACAGGCAGTGAAGTACCACTTTTATTGCCTAGGCATTTCTATGGAAATAACACTTATTGGTATTAATTTGAAATATGTCATTTGAAAAATACGTTTAAATAAGTTTAATACATTTTTTTATTTAATGCTACACATTTTGCTGCATCCATAATTTAGGGTGGGGTAAGAATTTTTCGTCACTATCCATTACAAAATTAACTATAGTAATTGACAAAAATAAGCTATAAACTTTTCAAATTTATTGTTTACATAATAAACAACCATACAACAGTTCCATAGCAACCTTCAACTACGTTA
The DNA here is from genome assembly GCA_963971575.1 of Liopterus haemorrhoidalis. Classification (NCBI taxonomy): domain Eukaryota; kingdom Metazoa; phylum Arthropoda; class Insecta; order Coleoptera; family Dytiscidae; genus Liopterus; species Liopterus haemorrhoidalis. The sequence continues at coordinate 31,968,752 of OZ020612.1, read as the reverse complement.
TGGAATATTAAGAATAATTACAAAATTTATGTAAATTTTAAATTATATGCAAAAAAATTATATGTTTAACACTCTAGAAATGCATTATCTTTATATCTACTACTGTTGCATTGAAACTCAGATTTATTTTGTTTCCCTTTTGTAGATGCCTACTTTCTAATGGGGCATCTAATCTTCTATGTCAACACATTTTTAGTTATCCTCATTTGTTATTTATCCGTATTAATTTATTTTGAATTCATCTTGAGATTGCACAGTTTAGGACAAAAAAATGTGAGGTGGCGGCGTCTGGCGCTCTAGGGCTACACACATATTAGCCCAATAAGTAGGGTGGCCCCGATTAGATCTCATATTTTATCAGGAACATTAACACAAGTGGTGACAAAGGTTTTCTTGGCAAGTGCCCTCATTTTTCTGAATGTTTGTCCAACCACTTCCAGGACTATGCGTCTTCAGTTCTTTTTGGGCCTGTCCCGGTTTTTTCTTTCTTGTTAGATTTCATTCTAGGATATTGTGTCCCAGCCATTTAAAATAATGCAGTGTGTAATAAATTATATGTACTATTAAAAAGCTATAAATACGTCTTTTAAATTTCAAAACAATTATTATCGTAAGATGGTGGACGAAAGATGTATTTCGATTGCCATTTTGCTTTAGCGTTTCTGTCTGAGTTTTACAGTTCAGTGGAGCAAACGTTGCAAATTTGTAATGGAGCGCTGTACAATTCAACAACGCATTTTTATTGTAAAAATATTTTAGCTGTCTGCAGTTACGGCTACATTAAAAAAATATGTGAAATTTTGAATTACAATTATCTCTCTTCCAAGAACATCGTATTGCGGTTGGTGAAATAAATTGAAGAACGTAATCAGACAGACCAAATCCTGGAAATCATCCCACGTCAAGGATCCATCCGAACATTTCAAGTAGACTGGATACAAAGCATAAGAAAGAAAGGCTCGCATTTATTCTTGTATAAAATTCAATTGACGCAGTAGCTTCAACGCAAAAAATATGTGCAGCGTCGTACACATGTCAGCAAGGTGTACAGATTATTGCCGATGGCGAAATTTAGTGAAGAATTATGACTATCGAAGAATATTTCAACCTGAGTGTATATATGTTAAGCAGAATATCCGCTTTACACCAACGATCTTTGCATTCATACATATTGACTGTTTGATGCGGTGTATAGGTTGGAGGTGTTATTGGCCCATATATTTTCGAAAAAGCCGCGGGAACTGCTGTTACGATCGATGGTGAGCGTTACCGCTACATTATTTACCACTTTATACAACCACAAATTAAAGAATTGGGGTTATGGCGCTACCTGTGATAAAGCGGTGATTGACTGCCAATGTCAATGGATATAGCCTTGCCGTATTTCATTTTATGGGGCTACGTAAAGAGTAAAGCTGCGTTCAGAGCTTTTAAATTAGTCGACGGTTCACTGTGCGTTGTGGATAAGTTTAGTAGATAGTTTTAACGTTTAAGGCAGAGTTTACAGCTAAGAAAATTAGTGCGTTACGAATAGTGCGACATCTATGTCTTTAAACCAACTATGACGGCGTCATTTGGCAAGAGTTCATATACACACCAATTTTGCCAGTGAAAGACCGGAAATCCCGTAAAATGTTTATTATCTATTATCGTTTTCCTAATTTTGCTGTCTTAGATTTTTACTGACCAAACCTAACCTAATTACCTAAATTGATTGTCGAAATTTGTTGTAATAAACATTCTCTATGATGTAGACTGAGATAGTCAATGTGTGATTATATGATTGTCTCATTAAAACAACGCACTAACTACAAAGTTTGGAAAACTATCGGCAATCGACAACGTATAACGCATGAAATTTAGAGCTCTGAACGGTCGCTCGCGTTACCATATGACAAACTTGTTATTGACAATCAAGAGTGGACAAGTCTTTGTCTGTAATCGACTAATTTAAGAGCTTGGACGCAGTTTTAAGTTTGTGGTAACAAACGCAGACAACATTCGTTATGGCGTTGCTAGAATTAGTGTTGGTATGTTCGAAAAAGTTATAAAATATGGCTGAAAGAGTGCGATATTGCGTCTTGGCTAGAGGTAGTAAGTTTTTATTTCTTGTTTTAAACTAGGTTAATGCTTTTTTTTTTTTGTAAAGAAACATGTAAAATCTAGAACAGTATTTCTCAACCTTTTCTGCCATGGGACCCCCCAAAATAACATAAATATTGTCTGCGGCCCCCTATATATATATATATGTTAGCGAAAATATAATTATGCAACATTTATCCTTATTAACGATCGTGGGGTGCTATATCGTTGCTAAGGCATATTGTTTTATGTAAATAGAATAGTATAAAATATATCATATGATGTGCGAGACGTATTAGTTGATCAATAAAATCATGTCTTATTATTCATAAAATACCTTTTTTATTAATATATATATATATAGTTGAATGTAGTTCTTGACGAAAATAGTATAAGGAGAAATAAAAATTCTTATTTACTCGTCAATTCTTATTGACGAGTAAATAAGAACATCTCCTATATATATATATATATATATATATATATATATATATATATATATATATATATATATATATATATATATATATATATATATATATATATATATATAGAGAGAGAGAGAGAGAGAGAGAGAGAGAGAGAGGGAGGGAGGGAGAGGGAGGGAGGGAGGGATCTCAAGGTGTATCAAGATAGAGGAAACACGATTCTCGAAAAGACGATGTGTGAGCAAGTTGGGAAAAAAATTGGTGACCAGAGTTTACCCAAATAATTGGATGGTAGTATTTAAATTTTCGGAATAAACCGAAAGTACAAGATATCAAGGACAACTTCGATTTTTTATATAGGATCGTATGGCGTGTTGGGTATAATTGGATAAAACTTTTGAACAGAAACAACTTTTACATAAACATGTTTTTAATATCTGTTACGATTACCTATAATAGCTTGCAAGTATTTTTATTTACAAGTGTTCCATTGTTCCAAGTTGCTTTCCATTTTGAACACTTTCGCATCCTTACTCTTTAGCTAACAGTAGCTCGAAGCATAACAAAAAATATTGCAAGTTCAAGTCGTACCTACTTGAAAGTACCTCCAATGCGAACCGTTTTAATTAGTTTGAATTAGTTGTCAAAATAAGTATAATTTATTTTATTTAAGTTTAAAAGATATATTTTAATGAATATAAATGTCATATATTTATGAATATATCTTGCAAAATTGAGCGTTTATCTATTATAATTTCATGCTTCGATTTTATATGACATCGCGGCCCCCCGACGAAGCTTTCACGGCCCCCCAGGGGGCCGCGGCCCCCTTGTTGAGAAACACTGATCTAGAATATAAAGTGTAGGTACCAGCGGCGGTGAAAGGCAGGGGCACAGGCCCAGGGCGCCAGTTCTTAGGGGCGCCATAACAAGCGTTTAGATATACATATTCTAAGTTTTTTTTACTTTTATTTAGATCAAAAATATACATTTTTATTTCTATATCAGTCTCGTACATCTTAAATACAAAAATGAATTTAAAGTTGTACAGTGTACGCATTTATTGATAGTATAATAATATTCAGTGTTCTTTTGGACCTCTGTAAAATATATAAAGCATCATATATGCATGTATTTGTATATAAATAACAAAGAAAGTCCATTTTTCAATCTTCTGACTTGTTTGAAGATGGTGTTTCGGAGGTAGTTTTTTAAATAATTTAACGTAGAAAATGATCTTTCAGTAGTAGGTACGTTGTTTACTGGTAACGATACTAATATTTTTAACAGCTTTCATATAAATATATTTGATTAAATTTCTTAGACATCTGAAAACATCTATAACTGATTTTGGTGGCACATTTAGATATTCAATGGCACCTTGACTTACAAACTTAATTTGTTCCTGACCGCAGTTCGTATCTTAAAAAGTATGCATCTAGAAACCCAATGGGAAATCAATTTATTATAGCAAATTTGGATTTGCTATAATAACGCAAATCAAAAAATTAAAAAAAAAAAAAAAACTATTTTCAACTAAATGAAGAAAATGCAAAGAAATGGAGAAGGAGTGAGAAGAAGCTTTTTTTCACTATAAATGTGCATTTTGTGTACCCATTACATGTTGATTTTTATTTATGAAATTTTCTGTTTCACATGATTAGTATGAAAATCATCTTCCTTTAAACTGTAAAAAATTAATAGCTTTCTTGTGTCTGTTTTGTGGTACAGGGGTTTTCGATTTGTTACTGTTAATGTTGTAGTAGCCTGTTTCTAGTACTAGGAAAAAAAGTTAAAAAAGCATAATGTAAAACAGGCTTTGATTAATTTAAAAAGAATACCATCACGGTTCGTATTTAGAGGTCAAAATAGGATATGAAAATAGTTTGTATCTTGAAAAGTTCGTATGTCGAGAGGTTCCACTGTATCAGCAAATTTACCTAGCCATAATTAGTATTTGCTTAAAATTAGTGCTGGGAACCGAAACCGGTTTTTCGGGTACCCGGTTCCGGTTTTCGGATAAAACCGGGTTTGTAATTTACGCATTACCGGGATACCCGGTTCCGAATGCCCAGTTCCGGATACCCGGTTCCTATTACCCGGTTCCGATTACCCGGTTCCAAATACCCGGTTTTGAATGCCCGGTTTCGGATACCCGGTTTCGAATACCCGATTCCAGCTACGCGATTCCGAGTTCCTAGATTTGATACCTGGTTCTAGGGTCGGGAAAACACCAGAGGAATTCGAATGAATACAAATTCCCGATGTTGATGTAAGTAAACTGTAAACATAAATATATTAAAATTAGTGCTGGGAGCTAGTAATGAGAACCAAAACCGGTTTTTCGGGTACCCGGTTCCGGTTTTCGGGTAAAACCGACTTTGTAATTTTCGCGTTACCTGGTTCCGATTACCCGGTTCCGATTACCCGTTTCCGGATACCCGGTTCCGATTACCCGTTTCCGGATACCCGGTTCCGTAACCGGGTAAACCCGAAAACAGTTTTTTTTTAGGAACCGGTTCCGGTTCCATCAAAATCAATTTCTGACAGCACTACTTAAAATGTAAAAATATTTTAATTGTAACCATCTAAATCAAATGAATATTTTTGAAATAAGATTGCGAGCACCTCCCCTCCTTTTCGGTACGCCTCTGCATATTGTAACTAAAGGGCGCAGTTTGGCGGGTTTTTCCCCGGGCGCCAAAAGAGCTAACGCCGGCTCTGGTAGGTACTACAAAAACTATGAGAAACACGTGTAGTTTGTACAGTGCTGTGAATTATTGTTTAAGTTAATTTTACCGAGAATTATTACCCAGTGTTTATACCAAGGAAATGTGGTGAGGTCGTAAGAAGAACGACCAATAATGCGGAATTTATCTTGAAATCTTGCATATACGGTAAATGTTACAAGGAAAAATATTTACCTAAATAGTTTTTATATAGAGAAGGTTATAGTTCTTAGAATATACAGTTTTTTATAATTTGTTTTACAGGCACCTAAGTAGATATTTTGAAACTACTTCATTATATTCACGGTCACGAACACGAATTCATAGGTCACGAACCGTTTCTTGCCTGTAAAGTGTCGCACACAAAGTTACTTGTTTTGATTATTTTCGAATTTACTCACCAACAAGTGCAGATTAAATTTAAATTTAAATGGCGGGTATTGCATGTAAACAATGTTCCGTCAAAATAAATAGAACAGATGAAAAATTGATGTGTAACGGTGACTGTAAAGGCGTTTACCACCCTCAATGTGTACAACTTACTGCACAAGACTGCGTATTTATGCGTAATAAGGGCGAATACACGAAATGGATCTGCAATGTGTGTAAACAAATAAAAAGTATGAAAAACAAGAAAGAAATAAGTAATAGTGAAACATTTAATAATGATATTCAAGAGATTAAATCAATTTTACATTCAATTAATGAAAGAATTAATTCATTTGAAGCACGTATTACCGAACAATTTACTGAATTAAAAAATGAAAATAATAAATACAAAGAACTAACTGAACAAATGAAAAATGAAATAAATGATCTACAAATTCAGAATTCAAGCCAAGAATTATACATAAAAAATATAAATGGTAGACTGGCACAAATGGAGCAGTACAACCGAAACAAAAATATCGAAATAATAGGTATACCAGAAAATCAAAACGAAAATTGTAAACAAATAGTTTTTGATTTGGCTGCAGAATTAGAAATCCCAATTGAAGTTTCCGATATTGATGTCGCGCATAGAATTCACACAAAATCCGGGAATACTCGACCTCTTATTGTCCAGTTTTGTAATAGAAGCAAGCGTGATATTTTTTTGAAGAAACGTAAATATGTTATTACCAAGCCCTTAATTCGTAATACAAACATCGGTGATAACATTTATATAAACGAGAACATGTCGCCATTTTATAAGAGACTTCTTCACCTCACCAAAATTCAAGCCCGCAAAATGAACTATAAGTTCGTTTGGTTCAAAAATGGAAAAATTTTTGTGAGAAACCAGGAAAATTCACCCATAGCAATAATTTTTAATGAACAAGACATCTATAATAAAATAAGCTCAAAAGAAGAAATCGGATCTTCATCTACTGGAAACCCATTGTATAGTGTATAAATTTTTCTAAAGAGGTACACATCTTATATTTAGTCCTTATAACTTTATTTTTTCCGCTCTTTCTTTTTCCTTTTTATCATGGAAAACAATGATATATTTATTGAAACGATTGATAAATATAATGTTATAAACTCGGAAGTTATGGATAATATAAAAGATTTAAAAAACTCTTTCAGTCAATTTAACAATAAATTTAAAAATAATTTTAAATTGTTACATACAAATATAAGAAGTGTACACAAAAACTTTGATGAACTAATTGTCTTAGTCACTGAATTAGATTTCACTATTGATTTCATTATTTTGTCAGAAACTAGATATGTAGAATATTTAGATTATTATAAGATACCAGGTTATGTGACTTACTTTAATGATAGCACGATAAACCAGAACGATGGTGTGTTAATATTTGTAAAAAATAGTATAAAACATAAGAATGTGATTATTAATATCGATATCCAATATAATTTCATTAGAACAGAAATACTTGTGAATAATGAAACTTTAGGCATTACCTCTATTTACAAACCACCTCCTTATAATTCCAACGTATTTATAACTAAACTTCAAAATTACATAATAGAGCATTGCAATTGTACTCATGAAATTATAACGGGTGATATAAATATTAACATACTTGATAATATGGATAATAACTGTCATGATTATCTGAATATGCTAAGTAATTATGGTTTTATTTCTCATATCAATAAACCAACAAGAGAAGGTAAAACATGTCTTGATCACATATTTTTCAAAACTAAATTAACATCAGATTATGTATTGTCGTCGATTGTTGAATCAAAAATAACGGATCATTCTCCAATTGTTCTGCAAGCAAATTTTAATAATACTGATATAACAAAAAATCATGACTTTAATTTAAAACACAATCAAACTAAATATTTTATAAAGTATAAAAAATTAAAAGAAAACTTAAATTTACTCAATTGGGATTATTTAGTTGCTATGCATGTGGATAATGCTACGGAAAATTTTTGTAATTTGCTTCAGAATGAAATAAAGAAAGTAACAAAAACAATAAAATTCCCAAATAAACTTAAAAAACGTAAACCCTGGATAACCACTGGTTTAATAAAATCAATAAACATTAGAGATAAGCTCTATAAAGAAATGTTGATGCAACCTAATAATAAAGCTATTAAAACTACTTATTTAAAATATAAAAAATCTATTTCAAATTTAATACATATTACTAAAAATAATTATTACCGTACAGAGGTGGACTCAGTACAAAATTGTCCAAGAGAAATATGGAAAGTTGCAAATAAAGCGTTAAATATAACTAAAACTAAACCAAAAATCTCAGAAATTAAATACAATAATATAAATCTAACAGACACTAAATTAATAATTAATAAATTTAATGAGCATTTCCTTAATATTGGAAAAAAATTGGCCGACATGATATCTAGTAACAACAAAAATATTGATGAAATTTTTAGTTATATACCGAATAACCAACATAGTCTATATCTGTCCCCCATAAATTCTTTAGAAATTATAGCAACAATTAGTAGTCTGAAAAATAATACCTCTCCAGGGTTAGATGGATTCACATCGAACTTTCTGAAACAAGTAGCAAATGAAATATCAACCCCCCTAAGCATAATATTTAATAAATGTTTTGAAACCGGTTATTTTTCCAAATTGTTCAAAATCGCATCTGTTACACCAATACATAAATCGGGGCCAACAAATGATATCAATAATTATCGCCCAATATCATTAACGACAAACTTGACAAAAATATTTGAAAAATTAATTAAAAAACGATTATTGTCATTTTTGCAAGAATTTAACATTTTATCTGAAAAACAATTCGGTTTTCTTCCAGACAAATGTACTGAAGACGCTATTGCGAATTTAACCAAAAACATTTACAGAGCATTAGATAATTCTAAGGCCAGCATTGCTATATTTTTTGATCTAGCAAAAGCTTTCGATACGGTAGATCACAAACTGCTTTTAATTAAACTAGAAAAATATGGTATAAGAGGCGTGACTTTGAAGTTATTTGAAAGTTACTTATGCGATCGTCACCAAATAGTTCAACTTGAAAACCATAAAAGTTTTTCACAAGTTCTAACATGTGCGGTTCCACAAGGTACAGTTTTAGGTCCCTTACTTTTCTTAATATATTTAAATGACTTACTACAATTGCCAACTGTACAAGGAAAATTAATTTCATACGCCGATGACACCGTACTATTTATCGAAGCAGACAGTTGGGATGATGCAAGAAACATAGCAATGCTGGATTTACAAAACATAAAAGTATGGTTAGATTCTAACGCTCTGTCTTTAAATTATAAAAAAACTAAATTTATTACTTTCAGCATTTATAAAAACAGCCAACCTGATATTAATGAAATTTTTATTCACACTAAAAATTGTTCAAGACATGATTTATGTAATTGTTCGACTAGTATTGATAGAGTGCAATCTATGACATACCTGGGTATTATTATAGATCAACATTTACGTTGGGACCTACATGTTACTAATTTATGTAAAAGGTTAAGAAAATTAATATTTGTCTTCTATAAACTAAGACAATTCATGCCAACAAGTTTAATAAAGATGTTTTACTATGGATTAGTACAATCAGTACTTTCTTATGGGATTATTGGTTGGGGTGGTGCTAGTAGTACATATATTGATAAAATTAGTATAATACAAAAACTAATAATTAAAAGAATGCTCAAAATACCACAACTCTCTTCTACTACACAAGTTTTTAACAACACCAAGATATTTACTCTCCAGCAATTGTACTACTATTCAATTATGAGATATGTAGAAAAAAATCAAGATATTATTAATACGAATAAATTATCTCATGATTACTGCACTAGGCATAGAGATCGAGCCATTCCTGTACGAGCACATAAAACCACTGGTTTAAAATGTTTTATTGCTGCAATACCGAGTTTGTATAATGATTTTCAAACGTATATTAATATAAATTCAATTAACCTTAATAAGAGTAATTTTAAAAAACACATGAGAAAATTTATTTGCACTTTTTCCTATTCAAAATAATTTGTTTTTTATTTATTTGTTTATTCTATTTCTTTATCAAACAATTTAAATTTAAAAACTATATAAATTGAATAATACTACTATTCCATAAAAAATCCTTTTTTGTCACTACGACTCATTTAGTTAACTTTAACCCTCGTTTTTTATATATACAAGTAATAAATAATAAAGCCACACACAGACCTCTTTGAGTTCTTCGTGGCAGTTGCCCAATTTATCAACTATATGTATGTGCTTATTCCCAATTATTTAAATAATATAATTATGGGGGCTGTATTATTATTTTTCTAAACCTCATACAAATCAATAATTATTATTGTTCATTGATAACATCAATGTGTATATTACTATATGATGTGTATATTATTGTGTATTTTATTATGTGTACATCAATGTGTATATTATTATATGACGTCTGCTAGTATATAAGGTATGATTTGGAAAATAAATAATAATAATAATAATAATAATAATAATATTGCATGTACAACAATGCAACTCTAAAATTTTTTTTTTAAATTATTTTGAAATATACCTTTTGCTCTATAGTTAAATAAAATATGACGTTATACTTGTTTTTAATTTTTTTGTCCTCATACTTCATTCTTACACTCTATTCGCAGAGAGCATGCAGTCGATGTAAGCATTCGAACTATGTAACTCTTGTTCTGAACGGACGAAAAGATATTTAAATCACATTTAATGCCTTTTCGGCCAATCACAACAAGACTGACGTAGTTAAAGTATTTAAATCGATTTCCTGTTCTCCACGAACAGTGTATACATATTTAAAGATATTGTAAGACGATATCCACAAACAACTCAATTTTCAAGATTTGTGGAAAAACAGCGGCGTATACTTTTACGTAATTTGGTATGATGACTAGGGATTGTAAATTTACCGACTTTTTCATTTACCGGTAATTCGGTAAATGAAAACTAAATTACCGGTTTACCGGTAATTTACCGATTTTTTTTTCTTGAAAAATAAAATTAAGGTGATAAAAATATAAGTCATTTTGATTTCCATTTCATATTTTTTATAAGATATAAAATATAAAAAATATAAAACTAAAGTGTTATTCTAACGTTAAACAAACTATAATAACTTTTAGAAACAGAATTAAAATAATACAGAAAAATAAAAAATACAACAAAAATAATATATAGCACCTATTACTTAATACTATTTTATTGATTACCAGTATAAATTTTGCACAATCTTAAGGCATAATATTAGAATCTTGTATTAAATATTTGTATTTAATTATTTTAAACAGTTGTTAGAAGTAAAAGATTTATTTAAGGTTCAAATTTTAATGTTATTTTACAATAATATTAGTTTAGTGTCCTGTCATAATGTGGTGTATTCAAAATTGCTATTAATTTAAAAAATACGTGAAATATTTACATATTATTATTTTTCAATATTAAAAAAGAAGATATGGGTAGTCCGATTGCTTCTCTGGACATGGTGTGGCAGAACCATAACTCAGCCAAACAACAATTGAGTTTAAACCTCATCAGTTATACCCTACTACAGAAAACCCGACAAATTCAAACTAATCCACAACAATGGAAGATATTTACTTACTCTTTAAGAAAAAGGTTGATTGTAACGATTTTAAACTTTTAAAAATCACAAAAAACTGCAGCGTGCAGACTGCAGAGCACAAATCACATACATATGCTAACTGGCGGTTTCTGTACGATTTACAGCGGCTCTTAAACCCAAAATAGGGTAATTTAAAATTACAGAAAAAATATCTCCCATAAAATTAATAATTAGGTATATTGTTACTTACACTTACCTTTTTTTACTACCGGTAAATTTTTGTAATTTACCGGTAAATTTACCGAACGTTTTTTTTGTCAATTTACCGGTTAACCGGTAAACCGGTAAACCGGTGTACCATCCCCAATGATGACATAGAAAAACCAGTAATCGAATGTGGGTTATATGGTGTCTCCAAATTTTCATTCGGGGGGGGGTCAAGATGACAATCAAAATGATTGATTTAGTAGCAGAAACATACATGATAAAACTTGTTTAAAATAAAGAACATTAATATTTTTAGTTATACGTGTTTTTCAGTGAAATACAGGCATGCCCTACAACTAAAATCTTGAAATATTTCACTTATTTGTTTTACACCAAAAATTTATATAAGAAAATTTGTTTAGAAAAAAGATGTGCATAATTCTTTTCTGTTGAATGCTGAATTTAATAAGATGAGTATGGGGGGGGGGGTTACATATAAACTTGAAATAACTTAATTATTATTTCTTTAACATTAGATATGTATTTATGAAAATTTGTTTAGAATGAAAAAACGATTCTTTTATATTTAATGCAGTTTTAATAATAATATTTGTGGCTATGGGGTGCGTTACCTAAAAACTTGAAGTATCCCAATTATTAAAAATATAACAACAAATATAAATATGAAGATATTGTGTAGAATGAAGAGATGATGCTTTTTTGTCTAATGCAGTGAATATTTGGGGTGCTATGGTGTTTTGTGTATTCATTAAAAACCGTTTACCTAAAAAAATTATTTTGAAAACTAGAAATAATTATTATTATCTATAAATCTTTTTTATGTTGAACAGAAGTTGGATACTAAAATATGATCATTTACCCAATTAGCAAACATGGCCATGGAAATCATTTTACATAATGTGCTCAAGGTTAGAAACATTAAATTTCTTTAACATCAAAAATTCATTATGCCATTAATTTTACAATTTCCTTAAATAGTAACCAATCGCCATTTTATTATAATTAATTTTTTGATGTCAATGAAACATTGTAAAAACGGTAAGATACCAGTCATGTTTTTATAAAATATCGACATCAGCATTTTATGCTGTACTTTTTTACGTAATATCCTTTTTGTTTATTTTTAAATAACCCGTTGTCAAAATATTACACGCTCATTGTAAGAAACGTAAATAAGACTATTAATTAACGTTTTTAAGAGTTTAGTGGGTCACATTCAAGTTCCAAGGAGCTGTTTGTGCCCTTGACAGGCATGCAGCTCATGAACGTAGAAAGTAGGTTTAAAACACTTATTCATGAGAAATACGTTGTGTTCAACATATATATATATATATATATATATATATATATATATATATATATATATATATATATATATATATATATATATATATATATATATATATATATATGTTGAACACAACGTATTTCTCATGAATAAGTGTATATATATATATATATATATATATATATATATATATATATATATATATATATATATATATATATATATATATATACATATACTCGAAAGAAAGTTCTTGACGAAATTAATATGGGTATTAAATAAAATTCTTATTTCATATTCGTCATATATCTATTAAAAAAAAAAAATTATCGAGACGTTTCGATTGGACTGAGGATGATTGGATTCATCCTCAGTCTAAAAATAAGGTTACACATTGAAATATAACAAAATCGAAATTATTAATAAAATGTATTTCCACATTAAAATGTTTGGAACAGACAGGAACGGTTAATCATAGTCTAGCCGAACGGTCTATCCTATACTGGTAGACAGATCGACGTCACAGACATATGATAAGGTGAGGAAACTACTTGTGACAGGTAGGTATCGAAACACCTGTTTATTATGTAAAAAGTTTAAAATATGAGTTATTAAGACCGACGGTATCTGTTTTTTTATTTACGCATTTATCTTTAGAAGTGTGTATGTGCAGCATCTCTGATATCATTCTTTTTTGAAAATGTCCTTCTTTATCCAAAATTTGAACATTTTCATAATCAAATATATGACCCGTTTTATTAGAGTGTACCGCGAGAGCTGTGCTGTTAGGTTTTAATCTAACGTCACTTTTATGTTGATAAATACGTTTTTTTAAAATTTGTTGAGTGGTGCCTATGTAACTTTTACTGCATTCCCCACACGGAATTTCGTAAACAACATTAGCGGTATCAAGTTTGGGAATTTTAGATTTTAATTTAGAAAAATTATTATTATTATTATTATCTGTGCTGAAGGCTAAATTTATATCAAATTTGTTGAAAATATTTTTAAAGGGTGCGAATTCTGAGTTATGATATGGGAAGCTGGTATATTTATTATTATTATATGTTTTATTTGTGGGTTTAGAATTATATGCTGCCCATATTCTTTTTTTAATGCATTTGTTAATGAGGTTGGGAGGGTAGTTATTATTAATAAATACTGTTTTTACTTTTTGAAGATTTATATATATATATATATATATATATAAAATATATAAATATATTGGGATATGCACTCTATATACTGATGTTAAATTAAGTTTAAGACAACATTTATTCTAAATATCCGATATTTCGGCTTTATTTTAAGCCTTGATTCAGGGCCTATAATTTACAAAATTATTTACATTAGTGAATTGTTTATAGAAATTAACAATGTGAAAATTAAATTTGATTTATAAAAATTATTTGTTACTTACGAAATATTTAAGTGTCATATAAAGGTGGTTGTACATCAATGTTTTAATTATAAATAATCAAAACTGATAGTTATTTCCATTGGTAAAAATATAGATGTTTTAATGTGAAACAATAACTAATTTTTTAACATAGTTGTGAGAATAAGGCACGTGGTCAACATGAACCTAATGTTGAAACTGAGAGGTTAACCGGAAAGAATGTGATTTTTTTCTTCTTGTTTAATCAAGAAAAATAAAATATTGTCAAAATAACTAAATTAACGCGCAAAGTCAAGTTTAGAAAAGCAATTAAGAAGAGAGAAATACACTTCAATCCCGCCCAAACCTTTTAAATTCAAATTTTTTTTAAATATGTTGTTTGTTAATAAGGTTACTATAAATTATACTCAAATTGTTAATATCTGACTTATTGTTTAAATTGTTTTTGTTATGGACTATATTGCACATTTCTATGAAATTACGTTTAAAAGTATTGTTTTCAATTTTCTAATGTACATGTTCAGCGAGTTTACAAGCATTGGGTTTACATCTCGCGTCTGACTTATGTCCTGTTATGCGATTTTTAAGCATTTGAGATGATTGTCCTTTGTAATCTTTATTGCAAGTGAGACAATTTAGTTGATACACTGTGTTGCGTTTTTCAAAAATTGATGTTTTTTCTTTTAAATTGGAGAATAATGGTTTAGTAGTAATACACTTTTATCAGCTAATTTTATTAAATTATCTTCTAATAATTTCTTTATGTGAGGTGATATTTCTTTTAAGAATAACAAACTGTAATATTTTACTTGATCCGGTGAGAATATGATTTTGTTGACAAATTTTCTAGGGTATGAATTTTCTACAAATTGATTTTCTAACTTTTTTCTATTTTTGTTTAAAAATTCCGGTTCTGATATTTTGGTTACTCTGTAATTCATGGCTTTAATTAAATTTATGTGATATTTTATTGGGCAATATGAGTTGAAATTTAGATATCTGTTAGAGTGAGTTGTTTTTTGATACCAATCTATTTTAATCACATTTTGTTCATTTCTAATGATTTTTCTATCTAAATAAGGAACTGAATTTTGAGCATCTTCTTTTTCTATTGTAAATTGAATTTTATTATGATATGAATTTAAAGTTTCTAAAACATTTTCTTCTTGACCCAATGGTATTGACAGAATTAAATCATCCACGTATTTTTTAATAAAAACAGGTGTGAATGTAAGTTTTTCTACAGTTTTATTTAGGAGTCTGTCCATGACTCTTTCAGAAATTATAGGTGACATTTTTGAGCCTTGTGGCAAATCGTTTTTTTTTGCATGTAAAACTTCTTGTCGTAAACTAAGTATGAATTTTTTAGAATATAGTTTAAGATTTCAATGAAAGATTCTTTATTAAGGTTTGTATGAACAGATATGGTATTCCAGTTTTCGTTTATATCTAATTCAACTAATTCTATCGGCACACTAAGGAAGAGCGAGACCACATCCAGACTCACCAGAACCTGACCTGTAGGTACCATTTTACCTCTTATTTCATCCACTAAATCGAACGTATGGATTTTTACAAAGTATGGATTTTCGGTGTTATAAGAATCTGTGAGAATTCTTGTGAAGTATTGTGTCCAATTTTCAAGAGGGCCATTGTTGGAATCAACAATTAGCCTAAGTGGTTTGTTTACTTTGTGGACTTTCACATTGGCAAACACCTTAGGCGCTGTTGAATTATATTTATTTAGTGATTCACTAAGTTGGCCATTTTTGAAATTCGAACTTGAGTACTTGTTAGCTTTGGTCTGTATGCGAGAGTATCCCTATCTACTCTAGTGTACTTTTCAGTATTTTCTAATTCTTCTAACATTTTATTATGGTAAGCAGATCTGTTCATTACAACCGTGCTATTGCCTTTATCGGCCTTTAAAGTGATAAGCTCAGGATTGTCCTAGAAAAATTTTTTGCTCTTGAATTTACTATATATTTCATTGGAATTGTCTTGTGATTGTAAATAGTTTGTTACCAAATTAGTGATTTTACCCCTGAGAATGTCTTTATCAACCCCATTTTTACTAAGCAAGATATATTCAATGTCAGATAAATATTTGAACAAATTTATATCAGTACCTTTTGGTTCTATTGCGAATTTTGGTCCTAGCGATATACAATTTAGAACATCAATTGGAATATCTGTATCACTAATATTATAAATCCATTTTTGTTGTGTTGTTATTTCTGTTTTCAAAACATAATTTTCTTCAATTTTTTCTAATTTTCTTACATTTTTAACTTTAATATTATTAAACAATTTATTGAAATTATTATTGCTACGTTTCTCAAAATCTTTAAATAAGTTTGATGGTATTAATTGTTTTAAAAAATGTTTTATTTGTTCCAATTGTTGTTCTAACTTATTTATCGTTCCTACCGTTATGCCTATCTCGATATTAATTATTTTAAATTTCAACCTTTGGTTTATGTCGAAAACCTTCTTCCTTATTCTTCCATCACTTGACTCCGTCAATGTTAAAAGTTGGTTAAGATTTTTTGTAATGTGATTAGGAAACACCTTCAGTTTTCTGCATTTGAGAAGGAAAATTCTTCTGTTGTAGAATGCTGCTATTTTTAGGGTTTTGTAGGTATGACCAAAAAACCCTTATACCGTCATTTTGTCGTCTGTCTGTCTGTCTGTCTGTCTGTCTGTCCGTCTGTCTGTCTGTCTGTCTGTCTGTCTGTCTGTCTGTCTGTTCGGTAAAAATTGTAGCCAAACGGCTAAACCTAGAGAGTTGAAAATTGGCATGCTTGTACAACTTTTTGACCCGCACATAGGAAAAATACTAAAACATCTAAAAAACATATCCCCCTAAAAATATAAACAAATATGTGCCCATCGAAAAAAAAAATATTTTTTTTAAATTCTGTGTAGGGTATCAAATGAAAGCCCTTAGTACGTGGATTAACGATCAAAATTTAATTTTTGCAAACTAAATTATTTTGAGGCGATTTTTTCCAAAATTGTGCAAAAAAATTTTTGTCCCACACCCTGTAGCCCAGATGGTTTAAACTAAAAATGTGAAAAAATTCTAAGTAATGTATAATGGTGTGAACCGGAATAGTACAACAGGAATTTTTGATCAGATTATGTTTTCGGAAAATAACGCATTTTTTGTGTTTTTTGGTTGACGATGCATACATGTTATACTCTTATAACACACTAAGTTGATAAGCGTTTGGTGGTCTAGTGGCTCAGTTGCTCGACAACCACACAGGATCGTTATTCACTACACAGGTTCGTTCCTGGCTTGTGGAGTCAATTTTATTTTTTGTTTTTTTTTTTTCATATTTATTATGTTTAAATTAATTTGTTAAAATTCTAGTTATATTTTAGCACATTTTGAATTTAATTTTCAAGAGCGTAAATTTAATAACCAATTGGAATTATATTTTCATTCTGTGTCTTTTATACGAAGCCAGAGGGGCGGAGCGTATGATTTAAGACAACCAATGAAAGCCATAGGCCCAATTTTCAAAATCTTAATGAACCTTGTTATATAAAAAAAATACTGCACTTATTTAGAAACCTAAATAATGATATTAGGTATTCGAATTAAAATTAACAAAAAAATATTTTAACATAAAATTTGTTTTTAAAGCTCTGAGATTAACAGACGATAAATTATTTTAAAAAGATCGTTCATTTTGCCGTGATTACTACAAAGCAAAATTTGTCCTACACACTCAGCATGCCGCCTTCACTTATTATATACCTGCGAAACCCTGCAATGTGTGAAAATTCACACTTCACATAAATTTTTTATTATTTTGGATTATCAATATCCTATAGTAGAGGGTGTCAAAGTCATTTGGGTTGC
The DNA here is from genome assembly GCA_963971575.1 of Liopterus haemorrhoidalis. Taxonomy (NCBI): domain Eukaryota; kingdom Metazoa; phylum Arthropoda; class Insecta; order Coleoptera; family Dytiscidae; genus Liopterus; species Liopterus haemorrhoidalis. The sequence continues at coordinate 31,950,707 of OZ020612.1, read as the reverse complement.
GAGTCAATGTTCAAGAAATAACAGGTAATAAGTAGTGGTAGAACTACTAATATCCCGATGGGCTTCTTGAACATTTTTCATAAACAGAAAAGGGAAAAGAGAATATATTTTACTTTTTTAAATATATTTTTATCTTAAATAAGCTGAGTATGTTTATTTCATAAACTATTGATGGGTCATAAAAAAATATTTTGCGGGCCGTATGCCTCCTGCTTACAGATAAGCATCATAAATGCCTCTCAACCATAAGTTTTGTATACGCCACTGTATTTATATGTGTAGTAATTTTTGCTATTGTAAGTTTGCAGTTTTTATAAATTGGCAACCCTGCAGAACTGCAACAAGTACAGACAATTCCGCTTAATTGGGCCACCACTTAATTGGGGCAGCCGCTTATTTGGGCCAAATCTCAAAGAACAGAAACCAAACCAAGGAACCAATAGTAAATTTACATGTTTAATTGGGACAACATTCCGCTTAATTGGGACAGTAAATTTAAGATCACAGTACATATTATGTTACACATATTCTCAAGAAAAAATATGTACAAAGAATTTAATATTACAGCGTTATTTTATGCAGGAAGGAAATGAAGGGAGCCGCGCTGAATACCTGTGCTGATTTTGTAGAAGTGAAATGTTACAAAAACAAAAGACAGACTACACTTGACGCATTTTTGCATTGAATTAAATTGTATGTACCTATTTATTATTTTATTTTGGAATTTATTATTATTTTTTCTTAAAAGTTTATATTTTCTGGTTATATGTAATTTATAGTTTTGACCAAGAGTTTATAAAGTAAAATTATTGAAAGAAAAATATGCATTGTTTAATTTTATGTGAAATTCTCTTAATTGGGGCAGCCGCTTAATTGGGCCAAAATGCCTAAGTCCCGATGTGTCCCAATTAAGCGGAATCGACTGTACATACATAGAGATAAAAGTATGTTCCTGACAGGGTTGCCAGATTGGGCAAGGATAGCTTGGTAGCATTTTGCGCTGCATTTTGTTAAATTGCGCTAGGCGCTAATTTAGGCGTTAGACTTTCAGCGGATAAAATTTTAGATTTTAGCTAGTATATGGTAATAAATTAAAAATCCCAGCGCCACGCAGCTCAATTTTTAACTTCAATAGAGGACAGTGACGTTTTCAGGGAGGGGGCAACGTGCCCAGTGAAATTCGACAAGTCAAGTGGATATTATTATCTTTAAATTTATATATGGACCGCCTCAATATGGGTTCGTCAACTTCAGACAACATTACACGAGATTCATGATACCAAAAATATTGAGAAACACTGATCTATATCATAAAATTGCAGTGGCGCAGCCAAGGGGGGGGGGCGACGGGCCTGGGCCCCTCCCAGGACCAGCAGATTACACGGCGCTGCCCGGGGAGTTGAAGATAAAATTTAATCACAACAGTAGTTAATATTTCAATTACTTCATTGTAAACAATATCGGCATTTTCTTTTTTTTTTTCGTATAAATAAACATTTTTTTAAGATTGCCTACTCTTGATAAAGTGACATAATTATTGTTCAAGTGAAAATTACTGTGTTATACTCTTATAACACACTAAGTTGATAAGCGTTTGGTGGTCTAGTGGCTGAGTTGCTCGACAACCACACAGGATCGTTATTCACTACACAGGTTCGTTCCTGGTTTGTGGAGTCAATTTTATTTTTTGTTTTTTTTTTTTCATATTTATTATGTTTAAATTAATTTGTTAAAATTCTAGTTATATTTTAGCACATTTTGAATTTAATTTTCAAGAGCGTAAATTTAATAACCAATTTCCAATTATATTTTCATTCTGTGTCATTTATACGAAGCCAGAGGGGCGGAGCGTATGATTTAAGACAACCAATGAAAGCCATAGGCCCAATTTTCAAAATCTTGAGGTTAACAGACGATAAATTATTTTAAAAAGATCGTTCATTTTGCCGTGGTTACTACAAAGCAAAATTTGTCCTACACACTCAGCATGCCGCCTTCACTTATTATATACCTGCGAAACCCTGCAATGTGTGTTAATTCACACTTCACATCATTTTTTTTTTATGTGTTCAACCAATCCTTGAGTCCTTTAACTACTGCTGAACCATATGTGGTTTTGATGTAGTGAAAAATCCCAGTTCTGCAAATATGTTTGGTGGAAGTTACGAGTGACTTGTTGAAATTTAAAATATATAAATATATTGGGATATGCACTACTCTATGGACTGATGTTAAATAAAGTTTAAGAAAACATTTATTCCAAATATCCGATATTTCGGCTTTATTTTAAGCCTTGCTTAATACTTCCCGCTAGCTCAAAATCTGGTATTATATATAAACAATTATATATTTTTTATTTTTATTTGATTATCATTATCTAAAAATCTAAATCAAAATCAAAATTCAATACCTCTTGATCATAAACTTCTTTTTTCCTATTTTACGAAGCACTTAAACTCCACTACGGGTAAAGCATATTTTTTGTGCGAATGGGAAAATTTAATTTTGGTTTTATAATTCCTAAACTATTAAGTTAAAATGGTTCTGCTGACTTATATTATAGTATGTTTAGTAGTTTATAAATGATTTTTAATATCTGAAATATTAGCTGTAATATCCGAGCCGTAATATTTGCATCTGGCTTGAATTGGATGTCTTGGAATTTCTACTAACCAGTTTTTGAATTGGGGAAAAGCTAATCATTTCTTCCGAAAATTTTGTGTTTATTTAGTCGTTTTTGTCGCAATTTTAGATTAGATTTTTTTTTAATGGTCGAATTAACCCTATTCAGTTTATAAAAAAATATGAAATAAGATATCCCTTCAAAATTTCTCTTCAAGGTTTCCAATTCAAGAAACGGTCGCGTAGGCGAAAGTACAAAATTCATGACCGAGCAGGAGAAATTCAAATGATGGCCGGATAGGGGAAGTGGATTCAAGTGTTGATCCGGGTGGAGGGGTAGATATTATAAATTCAAATGTGGAGTGAAAATTTTGAAAATAATTTAAGGATTCTAAAAAGCAACTAAAAATGTAGTGCACTATAAGTTGCGCGCATGGCCACGCCTGGGCTACGAGCTTGTTCATTAGGGGGTCACGACAACTCATCTACAGACTTTACGTGTACGACATTTCGTATACAGACATTAGGTATCTATACGGACTTCTCGTCTACCACGACAATTCGCATCCAGATTTTTCGTGTACCACGACATTTAGTATACCAACTTTACGTCTACTGACATTACGTCTACCAGGCAGAGTTGGGCAAATTGCAATCAAACTAATGATTGAGAATTGAGATTAAAAATGTAATTTCAAGACTTACATGATTGGTAACTAAATTAATTATTTACTCACTGTCATGATTAAATTTTTAGTTATGATTGAAACTAAAATCAGTATTGAGATTTGATTTTTTCACACTCACTGCTCATTGGCATTTAGTGTTTATACATTGTACAGTTACAATTACAATTATATGTTTGTATTTTTTCGCTAACCTGAGGAACAATACAAATGATACTGGTGAAAGTTTTGGTGCGTCTACTCAGTCAGCCAAAGATGGTAAAAGAAGAAATGTATTATTTAAATCGAAAATTGTAAATGGTATGTTATTTTCTATATTTAATAATAATAATAATAATAATAATAATATTTATTAAACAGTACAATTGGCTACATTGTTTACTACATAGTAAAAAATATACGAAAATATTCTAATAGTAAACAATATATACCTATTGTAAAAATACCATATAGAAAAAAGAAACAATAATAAAAAAAATATCATTTAAAATCTACATAATACTTATAAAATACTGTTTTAATTCTATCTTAATTTGGCCGAAAAAAGCTGCGTAGAACAAAATAAGGTCATTGCTCAATGCGGTCAATGTCAACCTAAAGTTGTAATTAAAGGATATAAAAATAGTTCATCGAATTTTATATCTAGAGCCCTGCGCGGATACGTTTTTCGGTATCCGCATCCGATCCGCATCCGCATAAACAGGATCCGCATCCGCGGCCTTTGTAAATATAAAATCCGCATCCGATCCGTATCCGCAAAAATATCCGCACAATCCGCCAGGATTTTTTGTCTGTTTGGAAATATCTAACATATTTCGCCTTATTTGGCATGTATGTGTTTTAAAACACTACTAAAAATCACATTAATATTACTTGGTCCAGGAATATGTTTTCTATCTAACGTCGTACTGAGATTATATAGATTAAAAAATAAAGATGGAAATTACAATTATTCGATTCTTAAACCAAGTTTATATAAAATGTAAAACTTTAAACAACAATGTCTCAAAAACTTAGTTTTTTAAGATCTCACTATTATTTTAAAGCAGCGATATTTAGAAATAATTAAACAGATTAATTTATCACATTTATGACCAATAAATAACAAGAAAAGTCCTACCAACGGAGTGGCCGAGCTCGTTAAATCGTGCAGTTTTGACTGGTCAAAAGTTTGAATTGTGAGGTTGCTAGTTCAATTCCTCGTTGGTGATATTATTCGGACGAGAATAATATGTATACATTACTCCCATTTTCACAATCGTTCACCCCTCATCCAGGTGTAGGAGCTCGTCCCCTGGCATCGGCGATTAGCCGTTGTAAAAATAGGCCGATGTAAAATAAATAAAATAAAAAAGGAAAGTCCTATAAGATCAGCAAATTTAAAAAAATAAGTTCTTAATAATAAAACTAAATTCTTAAATTCATCCTGTTTCGACGATTTCAAGAATTTTAAGATATTTTTATTTCTTTAAATTTGATATGAGCTTCTATGTTTTTAAATGTGGCAAATTACCATGGTTAATTTATTCCAAAAATGCAAAATAACGCGATACATAATTATTTTTAAATTAATAAACGCAATAAATTCAAAGAAATTGTTGTATCTACGACTTTTATATAAAGTCTATTATATTTAACTATTTAAGTAAGCGGAAAGTAGGTCTTTATGGGAAGAGTAAAAAAAGTAAAAAGTGCCGTAATGGCAAGAGTAATAACTCTTGCCATAAGCGCAATATAAATGCCAGCGATACGTTTTTGGGGTTCTAAACGCGTCTTCCGTAGAAAGAGGCGACCAACCGAAGATTTTATGTTCACGCGGATATTGCGGATAAGCGGATATGATATATAATCCGCATCCGCACGATTTTAATGATAATTTATCCGCATCCGCAGAAAAATGGCGGATATCCGCAGATTTGCAGGGCTCTATTTATATCTCATCTTATAAGACGACACTGAAACAATGCATTTCTTACATTTAAAAAACATATTGATTCTAAAGGTAGGCAAACAGTTGTTTCTATATATTATATAAATACAGACGATTCCGCTTAATTGGGCCACCGCTTAATTGGGGCAGCCGCTTATTTGCGACAAATCTCAAAGAACAGAAACCAAACCAAGGAACCAACAGTAAATTTACATGTTTAATTGGGACAACATTCCGCTTAATTGGGACAGTTAAGATCACAGTACATATTATGTTACACATATTCTCAAGAAAATGTACAAAGAATTTAATATTACAGCGTTATTTTATACAGGAAGGAAATAAAGGGAGCCCTACATCCGCACTGAATACTTGTGCTGATTTTGTAGAAGTGAAATGTTACAAAAACAAAAGACAAACTACACTTGACGCATTTTTGCATTGAATTAAATTGTATGTACCTATTTATTATTTTATTCTGGAATTTATTATTATTTTTTCTTAAAAGTTTATATTTTTTGGTTATATGTAATTTATAGTTTTGTCCAAGAGTTTATAAAATAAAATTATTGAAAGAAAAATATGCATAGTTTAATTTTATGTGAAATTTCGCTTAATTGGGGCAGCCGCTTAATTGGGCCAAAATGCCTAAGTCCCGATGTGTCCCAATTAAGCGGAATCGACTGTATATATAGATAGATCCAAGCGATTCAAAATTTTCTGACAAAATATCACCATATGATTCAAAATTAATGATTTGAAACTAATGATTGCCATTCAGTTAAGGATTTTTGATTACATCTATTATTGATTGAATAAATAGTGATTAATTTAGTTTGATTACTGATTACACATTTTCATTCAAATTTTTAGTTGATTGAAAATTTAGTTAAATAATGTCCAACTCTGCTACCAGGTTAATTCGTCTACTTAAATAAAATTTTGTTTTATTTTATTCTAAGCAATTTATAAAAGTTAAGATATTGGGGTAAAAAGATGATACGGTGCTTCAAATTCAGTTATAATGCGAATAAAATTAAATGTATGCAATTTACAATTACATATGTAAATAACTACAAAAAAAAAAAAAATTTAATGCAACAAACCAATATTTATAAAAATATATATGCTTGCAATATAAACAAAAATATTTATTTATATAGAGCCAATTATAGAGGCTCTATCGCCAGGGGCGAGAGGGGCACAAGCTCAGGGCGTCCCGCTATTAAGGGCGACAAAACAAGCGCATAATTAAAATAAATTTCAACCGTTTCTATGTTTATATTGTTAAATTTATTATAAAATCAGATCATTTCTTGAAAATACCTGAATAATAAAATTATACAAATTTTTATTGCTGTCCTTGAACAATTTAGGGGGGGGTGCACATGTTGTCAGCTCCACTCTTCGGTGCGCCACTGCACATTCTAATAAAAGGGCGCATTTTGGCTAGCTTTGCCCCGGGCGCCAATAGAGCTCGCGCCGGCTCTGCATAACTCTTAATAAAAAAAAGTAGATTACATGTAATCGACTTTATTTCTTAAAATAAAAGAAATGCTGACTGTTTGCAAGAGTATAAAATAGCCTGTATAAATATTTTAATTTGAATATAATAACTTTTGTAGTTATCAATAATATGAATTTTGTGTTTTTATGTACCCAAAAATATTTATAGACAATTAATGCCCTATTTATAAGTAAAACTTGAATAACATTTCTAAATAAGTAAATATTAATTGATTTTGAGGGTATATTTGACTTCAACAAAATTTATTGAAATTAAAGTAATATAAAAAACACTATAATTTCACTATAAACATAAATAACAACACAAGTTTATTATATTCAAATTGAAATATTTATATATTTTAGTAGACGAATGTCGTCGTAGACGAAAAATCTGTATACGAATTGTTGTGGTAGACGAAAAGTCCGTATAGATACCTAATGTCTGTATACGAAATGTCGTAGACGTAAAGTCTGTAGACGAGTTGTCGTGGAACAGTTCATTAGTGAGTACGCCAAAGGAAATTGCAGTTAGCATTAGATTACATCTGAATAGTGCGATAAATATATTTTAAAAAATATATATTTTCTTGCAGAAAAGAATTGCAGATAGACGTCTTAAAGTTTAAAGAAAACATAAACATTTTAAATCTTGACAATTAAAGCTTTCATAGCCTCTAATGTTTATAAATGCTGGAAATTCTATAAATGAGGAACAAACAAACGTCATTTTGTGGTTCAATCATCTAGATTCTAGATGATAAAACATATTTTTTCGAATTTTCCAAAAAACAACCAACATTATTATACATATGACAGCTACGTTCTGAGCCGGACGGTATTTCTGTGCCTTAGGCAATGTACCAGACTTGCGCCCCTTCCTTGGTGATGACCAAAAGGAAGTCGGATCAAAGTGATGAAAAAAAAAAAGATTAAGGGACTTTTGCGCCCCTTAGGCCTTAGGCTGCGGTTACAGTGGTAGAGAGTTCGCGCGAACTGTAAGTCGCGCGCACTCGACCGCATTCGGTCGACTGATTCAAGCATGTAGAAATACACATGTGTGGTTACTGTAGAAGCTTATCAATCGCGCGAAACTACGCTCGTACTCGACCGCCTCGGGCGACTGATTCAAGCATGTAGAAGTACACATCTGTGTATTATAAATCGCGCGAATAGCTGAATTCAAACTTGTTTGTTTTCTTCGCGCGAGTATGCGTTCTACGTACAGTTCTAATCTCCGTACAGTCCACTTGTTTTACTTACTCTGTGGTACAGTCTGTGTATACAAAATGAATATTGAGAAATTAATATTTTTAGTTTTTGATCGAAGATCGTTATGGGATCAAAAATGTAAAACTTACCATAGCCGTGATCAATCACGTAAATTATGGGATGAAGTGGCGAATTAAAAGTTAGCGATAAGGAGAAATATTTATTTTTTACATATTCTAAACATAATAAAAAACAAAACAACATATGAATGGTTTACATCAGTGGTTCTCAACCGGTGGTAAGCGTATCACTAGTGGTACCTGAAAGAAGACTTGGTGGTACGTGAATAACAGTGACGTATTTTTTTAATTAATGTAATGATGAAAAAAAATATATATAAAACTAGCTGAGTACCCGTGCTTCGCTACGGTATACTGACGGACGCATTAGTGTAAAATCCTCAGTTTGTTTTTAAACATGTGTATGGGTAACCTTTGTAAGCAAAAACCTAGTCGATATCTCATCTGTCCTAAGAGATATTGAGGAATCCATGAAATCACATTTCAGCCAATTTCACCCCCTTAGGGACCGAATTTTGAAAAATTCCATATTAGTGGGTGCTTACGTCATGGAGGGAATATATTTCCCGAATGTCTGTATGTCAAGGGACGTTCTATCGAATAAAAATACCAATTTACCCCGTTAGGAATGAAATTAAAAAAACTGTAAAAACGCTTTCTAAATATTTTGAATAGAAACCTATGCACCAAAATGAAATGTTATAACTCAGGAAATACAAAGGTTTCTATAATTCAACCGGAATGTAGATTCACCCGTTTAGGGGTTGATTAGGGAAAAATCCTGAATAAAAAAAAAATGTATGGGTAACCTTTTTAAGCAAAAATCAAGTCTATATCTCATTAGTCCTAAGAGATATTGAGGAATCCCTGAAATCAAATTGCATCCCTTTTCACCCCTTAGAGCTGGAATTTCATAAAACCCCTTCTTAGTGGGTGCTTACATCATGGACGGAATATAATTACCGAATTTCATGTCTCTATGTCCAAGAGATGTTCTATCAAAAATGAGTGTTATAACTCAACAAAGATTGGAACTAAGAAACTGGAAATACGAAGGGTTCAATTTAGAGGTTAATTAAGACAAAATTCTGAATTTCTATGTTATTTAAACATTTGTTTAGATAACCATTGTAAGTAAAAACCAAGTCGATATCTGATTGGTCCTAAGAGATATTGAGGAATCCCTGAAATGCCATTTGACCCCCTTTTTAGACCCTTCGAGGTCAACTTCGAAAAATCTCTTATTAGTAGGTGCTTACGTCATGGAAAGAATATACTTTGCGAATTTCATGTATCTATGTCCAACAAACGTTCTATCGAATAAAAAAATACCCATTTACCCCTTTAAAGGTGAAATTTAAAAAAACTGTCAAAATTATTTCGAGGTATTTTAAAAAGACACCTATGTGCCAAAAAGAAAGCTTATAACTCAACAAACACAGGAAATACGACGGGATGTAAAATTCACCCCGATTGTAGATTCACCCCTTTAGGAGTTGATTAGGACAAAATCCTGAAATAGGTTTTTCGGCATTTGTATGAGTAATCTTTGTAAGAAAAAACCAAGTCGATATTTTATTGGTCCGAAGAGATATTAAGAAATCCTTGAATTGACATTTCACTCCTTTGCACCCTTAAGGGATGCGATTTTAAAACACTGTCAATATTATTTGGAGATATTTTAAAAAGACACTTATGTGCCAAAAATAAATTTTCTAACTCAACAAACTCAGGAAATACGACAGCATGTTTAATTCACCCCGATTGTATATACACCCCTTTACGGGTTGATTAGGACAAAATCCTGAAATAAGTTTTTCGGCATTTGTATGAGTAATTATTGTAAGAAAAAACCAAGTCGATATCTTATTGGTCCTAATAAATATTAAGGAATCCTTGAAATCACATGTCACCCCTTTTCACCCTTTGGGGCTGAAATTTTAAAAAACTGTCAAAACCATTTCGAAATATTTTAAAAATACTAAATCTGAAATATGTTTTACGGAATTTGTATGAGTAATCCTTGTAAGCAAAAATTGGACCTAAGAGATATTAAGGAATCCTTGAATTCACATTTCACCCCTTTTCACCCTTTAGGGACGTAATTTTAAAAAACTATCAATATTATTTCGAGATATTTTAAAAAGACACTTTTGTGCAAAAAAGAAATTGTATAACACAACAAACACAGGAAATACGACGGGATGTAAAATTCACCCCGATTGTAGATTCACCCCTTTAGGGGTTGATTAGGACAAAATCCTGAAATAAGTTTTTCGGCATTTGTATGAGTAATCTTTGTAAGCAAAAACCAAGTCGGCATCTTATTGGTCCTAAGAGATATTAAGAAATCATTGAATTAACATTTCACCCCTTTTCGCCCTTTAGGGATGGAATTTTAAAAAACTCTTAATACCATTTCGAGATATTTTAAAAAGACACCTACGTGCATAAAATAAATTTTATAGCTCAACAAACATATGAAATACGACGGGATGTATAATTCACCCCGTTTGTAGATTTACGCCTTTAGGGGTTGATTAGGACAAAATCCTGAAATAAGTTTTTTGGCATTTGTATGAGTAATTATTGTAAGAAAAAACCAAGTCGATATCTTATTGGTCCTAAGAAATATGAAGGAATCCTTGAAATCACATGTCACCCTTTTTCACCCTTTGGGGCTGAAATTTAAAAAAAACTATCAAAACCATTTCGAAATATTTTAAAAATACACCTATGTGCCAAAAAGTAATGTTACATTTTAACAATCACAGTAAATACAACGGGATGTATAATTCACCCCAATTGTAGATTCACCCCTTTAGGGGTTGATAAGAACAAAATCCTGAAATTAGTTTTTCGGTATTTGTATGGGTAATTTTTGTAAGCAAAAAGCAAGTCGATATCTTATTGGTCCTAAGAGATATTAAAGAATCCTTGAAATCACATATCACCCCTTTTCAACCTTTAGGGGTGAAATTTTAAAAAACTGTCAAAACCATTTCGAGATATTATAAAAAGACACCTATGTGCCAAAAAGAAACCTTTTAACTCAACAAACACAGGAAATACGACGGGATGTAAAATTCACCCCGATTGTAGATTCACCCCTTTAGGGGTTGATTAGGACAAAATCCTGAAATTAGTTTTTCGGCATTTGTATGGGTAATCTTTGTAAGAAAAAACTAAGTTGATATCTTATTGGTCCTAAGAAATATTAAGGAATCCTTGAAATCACATGTTACCCCTTTTCACCCTTTGGAGCTGAAGTTTTAAAAAACTGTCAAAACCATTTCGAAATATTTTAAAAATACACCTATGTGCCAAAAAGTAATGTCACATCTCAACAATCACAGGAAATACGGCGGGATGTATAATTCGCCCCAATTGTAGATTCACCCCTTTAGGGGTTGATAAGGACAAAATGCTGGAATTAGTTTTTCGGTTTTGTATGGGTATTTTTTGTAAGCAAAAAGCAAGTGGATATCTTATTGGTCCTAAGAGATATTAAAGAATCCTTGAAATCACATATCACCCCTTTTCACCCTTTAGGGGTGAAATTTTAAAAAACTGTCAAAACCATTTCGAGATATTATAAAAAGACACCTATGTGCCAAAAAGAAACCTTATAACTCAACAAACACAGGAAATACGACGGGATGTAAAATTCACCCCGATTGTAGATTCACCCCTTTAGGGGTTGATTAGGACAAAATCCTGAAATAAATTTTTCGGCATATGTATGTGTAGTCTTTGTAAGCAAAAACTAAGTCGATATCCCATCGACCCGAAGAGATATTAAAGAATCCGTGAAATCACATTTCACCCCTTTTCGCCCCTTAGGGGTTGAATTTCGAAAAATCCCTTCTTAGTGGGTGCTTACGTCATGGAGGGAATATACTCTCCAAATTTCAAGTTTCTAGGCCCAAGGGTTCGGGCTGGGCGGTGATGAGTCAGTCAGTCAGGACACTTGCTTTTATATATATAGACTAGCTGAGCACCCGTGCTTCGCTACGGTATATTGACGACAGGGTTGCCAGATTATTATTTTACCAAATCGGGATTTTTACCAAATAAATATAAAAAATTCGGGATTAAGACTCAAAAAGAGGGAGAACCTAATAAAATCATCAAAATTTTTCAAAATGTTTATAAACAAACTCTCTCCCAAAATAGTAGTGAGGAGCAAAAAAAAGGTCCTCACTTCCAAAATACAAGTGATGAGCAAAAAAGGTCTTCACTCCCAAAATAGAACTGATGAGAAAAAAAAAGGTCCTCAGTCCTCACTCCCAAAATAGCAAGTGAGGAGACAAATAATTTTTTTTGATTAATTCGAGATTTTAGCTGTCCCGCGCAACCCTGATTGACGATCTCATTTTAGTGTAAACTCAGTTTGTTTTTAAACATGTGTATGGGTAACCTTTGTAAGCCAAAACCTAGTCGATATCTCATGTTTCCTAAGAGATATTGAGGAATCCGTGAAATCACATTTCAGCCCTTTCCACCCCCTTAGGAATCGAATTTTGAAAAGTTCCGTATTAGTGGATGCTTACGTCATGGAGGGAATATATTTCCAGAATTTCATGTCTCTATGTCAAGGGACGTTCTATCGAATAAAAAATACCCATTAACCCCGTTAGAGATGAAATTTTAAAAAATTGTCAAAACGCTTACTAAACATTTTAAATAGAAAGCTATGTAGGTTTCTATTCAATAGAAACCTATGTAAGTTTTCTATAATTCACCCCGAATATAGATTCATCCCTTTAGGGGTTGATTAGGGCAAAATCCTGAATTTCTTTTGCAAACATTTGTATGGGTAACCTTTGTAAGCAAAAACCAAGTCGATATCTGATTGGTTCTAGGAGATATTGAGGAATTCCTGAAATCATATTTCACCCCGTTTTTACCCCCTTAGAGGTCGACTTTCGAAAAATCTCTTCTTAGTGGAATATATTTTGCGAATTTCATGTATCTATGTCCAAAAAACGTTCTATCGAATAAAAAATACCCATTTACCTCTTTAAGGGTGAAATTATAAAAAACTGTCTAAATTATTTTGAGGTATTTTAAAAAGACAACTATGTGCCAAAAAGGAACGTCAACAAACACAGGAAATTCGACGGGATGTATAATTCACCCCGAATGTAGATTCACCCCTTTAGGGGTTGATTAGGATAAAATACTAAAATAAGTTTTTGGCATTTGTATGGGTAATCTTTATAAGCAAAAATCAAATCGCTCATAACTTAAGAAATATTAAGGAATCCTTGAAATCACATTTCACCCTTTAGGAATGCAATTTTAAAAAATTGTCAAAACCATTTCGAGATTTTTTAAAAAGAGAACCATCAGCCAAAAATAAATCTTATGACTCAACAAATACAGGAATACGACGGGATGTATAGCTAAGTCCGAATGTAGATTCACCCTTTTAGGGGTTGATTAGGCAAAATCCTGAATTATATTTTTTGGCCTTTGTATTGGTAATCTTTATAAGCGAAAACCAAATCGATATTTTGTTGGTCCTCAGAGATATTAGAGTATCATTGAAATCACATTTCACCCCTTTTAACCCTTTAAGGGGAAATTAAAAGAACTATCAAAAATATTTCGAGATATTTAAAAAAGACACCTATGTGCCAAAAAGGTATGTTATAAGTCAACAAACACAGAAAATACGACTGCATGTATAATTCACCCCTTTAGGGGTTGATTAGGACAAAATCCTGAAATAGGTTTTTCGGCATTTGTATTAGTAAGTAATGTGTGTAAGAAAAATCCAAGTCGATATTTTATTGGTCTTAAGAGATATTAAGATATCCTTGATTCCCTTTTCACCCTTTAGGGACGTAATTTTTAAAAAACTATCAATATTATTTCAAGATATTTTAAAAAGACACTTTTGTGCTCAAAAGAAATTGTATAACTCAACAAACACAGGAAATACGACGAGATGTATAATTCACCCCGTTAGTAGATGTACCCCTTTAGGGGTTTATTAGGCAAAATCCTGAAATAAGTTTTTCGGCATTTGTTGAGTAATTATTGTAAGAAAAAACCAAGTCGATATCTTATTGGTCCTAGGAAATATTAAGAAATCCTTGAATTCTCATTTCATCCCTTTTCACCTCTAAGGGCTGCAATTTTAAAACACTATCAATATTATTTCGAGATATTTTAAAAAGACAAACGTACGTGACTTACGTGCCAAAAAGATATTTTTCAACTCAACAATCTCGGGAAATACAACGGCATGTATAATTCACCCCAATTGTATACTAACCCTTTTAGGGGTTGATTAGGATAAAAACCTGAAATAAGTTTTTCGGTATTTGTATGAATTATCTTTGTAAGCAAAAAGCAAGCCGATATCTTATTGGTCCTAAGAAATATTAAGGAATCCTTGAAATCACATATCACCCCTTTTCACCCTTTGGGGCTGAAATTTAAAAAAACTGTTGAAACCATTTCGAAATATTTTAAAAAGACACCTATGTGCCAAAAAGTAATGTTACATCTCAACAATCACAGAAAATACAACGGGATGTATAATTCACCCCAACTGTATACTCACCCCTTTAGGGCTTGATTAGAATAAAATCTTGAAATTAGTTTTTCGGTATTTGTATGGGTAATTTTTGTAAGCAAAAAGCAAGTCGATATCTTATTGGTCCTAAGAGATATTAAAGAATCCTTGAAATCACTTATCATCCCTTTTCACCCTTTAGGGTTGAAATTTAAAAAAACTGTCAAAACCATTTCGATATATTATAAAAAGACACCTATGTACCAAAAAGAAACCTTATAACTCAACAAACAAAGGAAATATGATGGGATGTAAAATTCACCCCAATTGTAGATTCAGCCCTTTAGGGGTTGATAAGGATAAAATCTTGAAATTAGTTTTTCGGTATTTGTATGGGTAATTTTTGTAAGCAAAAAGTAAGTCGATATCTTATTGGTCCTAAGAGATATTAAAGAATCCTTGAAATCACATATCATCCCTTTTCACCATTTAGGGTTGAAATTTTTAAAACTGTCAAAACCATTTCGAGATATTATAAAAAGACACTTATGTGCCAAAAAGAAACCTTATAACTCAATAAACACAGGAAATACGACGGGATGTAAAATTCACCCCGATTGTAGATTCACCCCTTTAGGGGTTGATTAGGACAAAATCCTGAAATAAGTTATTCGGCATTTGTATGGGTAATCTTTGTAAGCAAAAACTAAGTCGATATCCCATCGACCCGAAGAGATATTAAAGAATCTGTGAAATCACATTTCACCCCTTTTCGCCCCTTAGGGGTTGAATTTCTAAAAATCCCTTCTTAGTGGTTACTTACATCATGGAGGGAATATAATCTCCAAATTTCAAGTTTCTAGGCCCAGGGGTACGGGCTGGGCGGTGATGAGTCAGTCAGTCAGGACACTTGCTTTTATATATATAGATTACTCTTATCAAAGGTGAATTGTGTCACAAAATTAACCTGCTTTATTATGCAAACATTCTTAATATTTTCTATATTAATAGGAAATTGAAGCATTATATGCTATTCCAAACATTTAGGCGGAACTAGATTTTGCAATCTAGTTATTTGCATCGTTTGAATTGTGCTTTTTGGCCGTTTTGTTTAAGGTTTGTAATTCATACTTACAATAGCTAAACATTTTTTTGGTTAAGGTTAATATCATTTTTAAATGTCATTTTCTTTATATTTTGATTTTTGGTATCACTCTTAATACAAATATCCCATTTATTTATTTTTTTGTCATTAAAATAACTGATAGAACTAAACCTTCTATCTAATCGCTCGAATACGCGCTAATATGCCCGAACTGTACTTCGGGCGAACACGCTTCCACTGTAACCGCAGCCTTACTCGCCACACCCTAGAACCGGCCCTGGTTACGTTACACAAATGGTGGGCTTTGTCGTTCATTTGCATATTCGTTATTTAAATTTTTTGTCATTACTGTAATAATTTGTAGGGCATTTTTGTTTTTTTTTGTCGATGTTAAAATCTAATTTGTTATTATTTTGTTCGAAAAATGTAACCCTACAATTATTAGGAGTTGCTAGAAGGTGAATATTTGAAATAGAAATATTATTCAGTGGCATATTTTATATATTTTAAATATTATTGTGTTGTGGAATCTACAATATTGTATATAATTGATATATTTGTATTCCTAATGAAATTGAAAAATGTGAAACTAGAAATTTATTAGATATATAACACTTTTTTATTGTTACGATCGACTTCGTATATAAATGTAGTAGAGAGATTCTTGTTAAAGAACATCATAGGGTATGCAAAGAAGTGTGAATTTTCATAATAATTTCGGGGATTTGTACATATCTAGTAAGTAAAAGAAGCCAGTACAAAGCTGGATGTCTAGTACAATATTGATCTATTCAGAAACATTCCGTGATTGATTGGATGCATTGTCTAGTATAATTCTACAGATAATATATTCAGAAATATATGTAGCAATAAGTATCAATATTTTTGTAAAATTGACATTTTTCGCTTATTTTGAGCATATTTATTTACTTTAACATAGATGTAAAGTTCAAATTCAACAAATGATACATGTTAATAGATATGGCATATTTTGACCTTGAATGTTTACATTCTGTTAAAGTTAATAATTGTGTATGTACATTTTATTTAACAATAGTTACTTTTTGATATGTATTACTAACTTGTACTTTTTTGTTACAGGTGGGTTATAATTGCTATTATTTTGAGGTAAGACATTTACAAAATCTGCTGCACTTTCATTATATATAATCCATTCACGATGTTTTCTCATCTAAGTAGGCCATGTTAACGTGGCAGTTTTTTTGGTAGCCACGAAAAATAATTAGACATGTGAAAATGAAATATTAAAAAATAGTCCAATTTTTCTATTTTATAGATTTTATTTACCATATATTTTCATGTATATTAACTGTACATAAAAAATAAACAGATAAGGTTGGAAGAATGTCATTGTCAGACATTTTAATGTCAAATTTTTTGCAACCTATCAAAAATATTCCATGGCCTACTCAGACAAGGAAACATCGTGAATGGATTATAGAAAACAGATATTTTCACTATATAGCTGATATAGTGAACAACAGTTTTATTTATAATTAGCTGCTCCGCCCGGCTTCGCTTGGAGACAATGCGTTGTTATTGACCGACATTTTTTTGGAACTACAACATATATTTTCGTAATTTGGTGACCGGACAGAAGACAATACTAGAAACGTGTCAAAGACCAGGATTTAACTGAACAGGATACTTATTCGAGAGCCTTTTAATAAACAATGTTTTTAGTTTTACCGGTAGGCTTTAGTAGTTAATTGTGACTAGAACTGACACACGAACATGCTACAAATAATTGCTCAGAAGCATGGACTCGGAAGTCAACGTCAAGTCAAGTTTTACTGTGCGACATATTAATTGTCTTCGTAAAACAAACCCTGACAGAAAATTGGAGGCGCTTAACAGAAATGGTTACACTGTAGGAATCATTGGTATTCTAGGAATTGCCACCTTCTCGCCTGCATTGTAACCAGTCATAATAGTTGTCTCTACTACCTAGTTCACCTGTTCACCTGTAAGCGTGTTCCATTACATAATTTTGGCGGGTTTATGTTCGTCGGCAACATTATTGGTGCACGTATAGAACATACCATATTACTTTTTAAGATTGGCATAAATCAATTATCCCGTATAACTATAATCACATTTCTAAACTACAAAAGAACTAGGGTTGTTCATGTTTACAACCGCGTTGTACACAGTCAACGGTCAGTGGCGCATACATACGTTTAAGTACTAACTATAAATAACTATACTTGTTTTTGTTAATCCTTTAAGTAAGATGCGTAATGTGAAAAACGAATCCCTACGGCTATGGGTTGACACGCCTTGTTATATCACTTCTATTGTAATTTTATGAGTTCCCTAATTTTTATTATTTTATTGTGATCTTCAAACTAATTTGGTTCGGACTATACTTTTAAAGTAAGAACGTGAGATGGTAATCCTGATGAGTTAAGAAAATTCAGGAATTCGACTGGATAGTGGCATAATATTGCACATCTACAATCGTGTTGACAGTCATGTAACGACGGGAAGGAAAAATCAAACTGACCCAAGATTACTTTCTCTGTAAAATTTGTCGTAACTTAATAAAGCAACCGATTTTAAAAATTATTTCTATTCTGATTAGTGTAGAAAGCGTGTACCAAGTTTACTTCTGAAGGAATGTATGTTGTCGCTGAAAAATTCAAGAAAATACGTTAAATATAAACTGGAAAGATGGTTTGTAAAACCCGCGCGCACATACATATATCATAATATCTTTGGAACTACAGAACATATTTTAAAAAATCTTTTATTTCTATTTAATGTATGAATCGTGTACCAACTTTGCCGCTTACAAAACCTATGTTTTCGCTGCTGAAAAACTGACCAGATAATGTAGCTATAGATAAAAAAACAAAACGCCTAAAAGTGTACTATTCTGGTTCCCATCAATCTTACATTATTTTGGATTTTTTATCTCTAGGTTCTCGACTTTTTACGCCAAGCAGTTTGGCTATAATATCTACCGTACAGGTATATGACACATACACGAGCACTTTATCACACATAAGCAGGGACAGGCCATATGGAGTGTGGGAAAATTTCGGGAGAGTTTTGGAGCCGTTCCGTGTAGATGTACTATAAATGGGCAAGTCGGGTCAGTAATCTCCCGGTAAAGATTTATGTCCCAGTCCGTTCCTGAATATGAGTGACGGTATAAGGGATTCTTGATTATACTTACGAAATTCCAAAAACTAGTGTTGCTAAATGAATATGTTTTACGATTATCTGTACATACATGTGTCATAAACGTGGACCTTGTGTATATTGCATAGAAGGTGTTATTGATCGTATGCAGTAGCGTAACTATAACCCCGCTGCGCCCGCAACCGCGGTGGTTTGTCATATAGGGGGCCATCGTATTTTAAAAAGACGTTTTTTTTTCTCTTGTTCTTTCGTAGTGATTTTTTATAGGGGGACAAAGAATGTTCTGCGGGAAAGAAGGTAACCAATGAAATTACGCCACTGATCGTATGCGTACAAAAGTCATGCATTATACCCATTTCCAGACAAATGAGTCATGTGACATTGGCATTAGCGAAAGCGAGCAGCCTGTCTTGTATTATGTAAGAGTATAACGCGCATGGTATGCACGTAGTCTGCTGAATATTTAAGGGGTCAGCTGCATTGTAAGCAATTTGTTTTTACTTTCTTTTGACTTAAATATCATAAAGTTTTCTTTTTATGATTTTGCCATGCTGGTGCAGAAAGTTTTTGAACTCTATTAATCAGAGCCGTAGCAACTTCCTGGCGTCGGTGCAAGTGCCACGGGCGTGAGGCCTCAGGGGCACCTCGGGTATTTCTCCATGATATATAAAAACAACGACTGAATTACTATTAATTTAACAATGTTGTAGTCGTAAAATCAATAGAAGGTGTATGGTACATGTATCGTCACAATCAGAGAGTATTAAAATTACATTAAAACGAAAAAAGATAAAAAAGGCACTATTTTAGATTAAATTAATTTACAAGTGTCTACTTTAAGTATTTCCCAAAGGCGCTATTTTAAGTATTTGCCAAGGGCGCTTTTTTAAGTATTTGCTTGTCAATAGTTTTTCCCCCACTCTCGTCCCTCGCAACCCCTCACATCACAAACACTAATAGTGGCATTTAAAAAATTTCAGTCTGATGTGGGATTCAAAAAAATTTTAATATGTTTAATAATAAGAAAACGAATACTTTCTGTGCCTTTATCAATTGGATGAATATTTGGTGAGTTACGTGGGGACAACCTAAAGCTAAAAAAATTGCCCATATTATTGACTTAACGGTACGTATAACCCCCAAAGATTATAAGTTTCTTATACAAAATTAACAAATAGATCGGAAACGTGAAAATAAATTTTGAAGGAAATAGGAAAAGGATAAATGGATGAAAGAAGTGAAAACAGAAGAAAGGAAATTCGGTATAAAGGAAAGGAGTTTATTTTAAGCTGAAAGGCGAAAATTATAATTATTATTAAGTTAATACATACTAGTTTCTAAGACATAATGTAAATATAAAATATTGACTAATAAATATATTTTTCTATCTATCTATCAACAAAACTGAAAATAAAACAATCTGAATTAAAATTACTAACAATCTATACATCAAAATTTGTAGTGAATTTGCATCTTTAGGACAGGCTATTTTAACTTGTAGAAAAAATGGTTGTAAAAATGTTATCGCTTGGTAACTAAATAATAGAATTTTTAAATATATTTGTGGGTTACAAATAACTTTTTATATATATGTAGTTGTGTGCAGACATTTTCTATTAATTAAGTCAACATTTTTTCGACATAATTGTTTATATTTCAAAACCTATAATTCAACCTATAATATAACCAAAAATTCTATACTTGATGATAACAGAATGCCACTTGTTACACGTGTGTTTTTTACGAAAATTAATAATTTTTACCCGAAGTATTTATATTGAGAACCGCGGCAGATTCAAGATGGCGACAAAAAAAGAGCACTAATAATCATAACCAGTAGTGTGCTGTAAATAGTTTAACAAAAGGCTCGCGTGAGCTCTCTACAGCACATTACTGCCCCTTAGAGCCGGATCGAGATTTATTGGCGCCCGAGGCAAGGTCGCCAATAAATCGCCCTTTTATTACAATGCGCCCTTTTATTATAATGTGCACAGGCTTACCGAAGTGGGGGTTTCGTTGCACGTGCACCCCTCCCCCAAATGTTCAAGGAGAACAATATCAACAGAAATAAGGTAATATCATTTTAAAAATCTGTATAATTTTATTAAATACATACATATTTTTAGTAAATTTGCTGATGTTATTAGAAATATATCAATACAAACGTAGAAACGCTTTAAATTTACTGCAGAATAACCGTATTTAATCAATATTTCAATCGTTAAATAGCTAAAATATTGATTTATAGAATATACACATATTTTAGAATATTTAGCTATTTTAATTCCAGAACAAAATAATACAGAGTATAAAAACATACTCGAAAACTTACTTCAAACATATTCTTTTGATTCAAATAGTTGTAATTTAAATATTTGAACAAATACCATTTATTACCGAATATATTTTCTAATATAAATATGCCACCAATATCACCTATAGAATGTTTGCAGATACGTAATAAATAAATTTATCCAAATATAAAAGGTGTTCAAAATATTACGGTGGGACGTACGGGTTTGAGACATCCTATCTTTAAAACTCGGTTTTTAAGGGACGCATTTTTCGTGTTATTGAACGATTATATACATGAGTCCCCAACAAGAAAAATATTCTGATTTCTGAGCTCCCCGTAGGAAAAACATCTAGGTCCGCACCTGTGTACTGCTGAACGATCATTTTCTACGTTCAGTTAGTTAAAAACTATCTTCGAAACACTGACAGAAGATTGTTTAAATGAACATTCCCTGTTATTGATAGAAAAAATAAAATGCATATAGATGAAAATGATGTTTTGAATAATTAGCAGAATTTTTTTTGATACCTCCAGCGGGTTTTGGCGCCTCTAACAGCAGGTGCCCTAGGCTTGTGCCCTTTTCGCCGTTGCTGCTGCTCCTATATAAGTTTCCAAACAATTTAACAAATGGCTCGCGCAAGCTCTCGCGAGTCTCCTGCAACTCATCACTGACCGTAACTATAAATAAATTTCACAACAGAACAAAATAGCTAAAAACATTTTTGTAGAATGAAACATTAGCTACAATATGCCGCGTACGCAAATATGTGTCGATTGGTTTACAAGATGGCGTCTATAATGCAATTAGTTTATTTACAATTACATAACATTTTTTTTTACAATGAAAAATATCTTATTAGATTGATTGCAATTCGTTAAGAAAACAAATCCTTTTGTTTTATGCAGCTTTTCAATTCGATAAATATTTGGAGATTTACGGGGGGGGGGGGCAACCTAAAACTAAAAGTATATACCTTTCTCACTTATTATTAACTTAAAAGCAAAAACGAATGTGACAAATATTGTTTAAAATAAGAAAACTATTTTTTTGTCTTATGTATTTTTAAGAATGAAAAACAATTATTTTCTGTCTAATGTAGTCTAATTAAATCTGTCTAATTCTGTCTAATTAAAAAATAAGATGAATATTTGGAGAATATGGGAAGCACTATCTATAAACTTAAAATATCCTATGAGTGTGTGTGCGGGCGTGCGTCCGTGCGTGCGTGCGTGCGTGATCTGTCCAGACTTTTCGACGTTTCAATCTGGGAACCCTGAACGAGTTCGAGTAACTATACAAAAAAAAAATTAAGTAACTTTTCTAGTAACAAATTATACGAGAAGAGGTGCGTTCGTGAAACGGGGTTCCACTGTATAACTCGTAGCATTTTGATATTGGTTAAACTAAGCAAATATCCGTTTTACGGTCGTTAGTTGTCAGGAAATAAATGATCTAGTGTACTGTGGTTTTATTTTACGTTTTACTGAATTTGACAGATGGTGTGAAATGTAGGGCATAAGGATCTTATATCACAGATAATGGAAAAGTAAATCTATTATTATAAATAGTCCTACAGTTAGATATTGTTTTTTTAAAATTTTATAAATAAGAGCTAAAATAAAATATAGATTTGCACCAGTGACGTATCCAGGACTCATGATTAGAGGGGGACACTTATGATGCTTATCTATAAGAAGGGCGAGGAGGAATATTCGCGGCCCGTAATGCATTTTTTGTGAGTCGTCAAATTTTGCCCTTGTATCAAGCTGATTTTTGTTAATTATTATAAAAGGACCATATTCTAGTCATAAATACTTAGTTGGTACGCGAATATAATAATCGAAATACAATTTGGTGATATAGCTCAGTGTTTCTCAATATTTTTAGCATCATGGATCTCCTGTAATGTTTTTTGAAGTTGACGTACCCCTATCACTAATAATGCACTTGAATATATACATTTGACTTGCCGAATTTCATTGAGACACTTTTCCGCATCATATAGTCCCGATCTTGCACCAAACGATTGTCATTTATTCTCCCATCTCAAGAAATTTCTGGGTGGTAGACGACGAAATGAAAACAACAGTGAGAAACCGAACAGATAGGCAGACTAATGAGTAACAGTATAAGGTAAAACACTGTATCTTTTCTTCACTTTTTTTTATTAATAATACTAGATGTACATTTCGACATCTATGCAGTCATCTTCAGTAGTACAGTAAATTTAAAATTGAATTTTTTATGTGTTGTTATATTAATGATGACTGAGCAAGTGAGAGTGCGTGGGAGAAAATTTTTTTTTAGGGATCGGGATTTTCCGGAATTATTCGTTTTTCGGTAATAATAAGTTACTTAAATATTCGGTTACTGAAAAACGAATAATTCCGGAAAATCCCGATCCCTAAAAAAAAATTTTTCACGTTAACATAACCTCAAAAGTAACAGTATAAGGATTTCTTAAGCAAACCTACGTAAACAAAAAATCACAGAGGACATTGGAATATTCATTTTATATTAATTTCAATACTGATCCTAATAAAAAATAGTCTGAAACAACGTCGTGATTTTACAATACGATTATTTTAAATATAAAAAATTTCCATTTCACCGGCCTTTACGGGGAGGCGCGTGCCCATTCCCCTGAATACGCCCGTGATGTTCACAATATATTGAGATGAATGAGACGATTTCTATGATGAACATTTATTAAAATTACAGTTTTTACGTCAATCGCGCTTAGTCCCGTACTAGTAACTAAACAAGTTATAATTTTTGGCGCACAACATCAATGGCTATTTGCACTTAACATGACCCATCTAAATGACTAGAATATATATTAAAAAGAATAGTTAGCGCCCTCCCAAAACCCCACTTTAGACTGGAAATTTTATATAGCTTATGTTCGAATCTATATTTTGTTTTTAATTATGTTAAAATGTGTCCAGCCGTTTTTGCGCGAATCTTGGATATACAGACAAACAAATTTATTTTTGGTGGATATTGTTTTATAATCACCTGATGTGTAGAAACGAAGCTTGAGGGCAAAAAAAAAGATATAGTCTCCAATTTTACGGATACGTGGATTTACTGATGTTCAGTGGTAATAAATAGTCAAGTGTTATTCCAGTCGTAGATTTTATTAAGATTATTTTGGATAACTTGAATTTTTTCGGTAAAATTTAAGATCACCAGATAACATGATCAGTAGAGACAGGCAAAAATATGCAACGGTACTTTTGCCATAGGCGTGCTATTTTAAACTTTATTTTAACAAAAAAACAGCAAAAAACAAAAGAATAAAACATGTACCGTAATGAATTCTTATCTTAATAACGACACCTCATTATTTTGGGATTATATCCGAGATAGGTAATTCCGGTCACTCCTTCGCCATTGGTCAGATTTTGATAAGATATTAAATTTTTATACGCTACACTATTTGTCAGCAGGGCACATTACAAATATATATATACCTAATTACATTTTATTTCTACAGATAACACATGTGCCGCTTTTTATCGATTAAACACCTAACTAAAGTACCGTTGCATATTATTGCCGGACTCTAATGATCAGTTATTTATACAATTACATGCTAACGCTAAATAATCATTCAATTACGTGATTCCTAATCTAGCTTCATGCTGGGTCTAGCATGTGCCACGTATGTTGTTTAGTCTTCCGGAATTCCTGGTGTCTCTGTATGTCAAACATGCATCGATTACAGATGTAAAAGCACGCTAGGTATTTGTTCTGAATGCGGTGTTTACTACATCCTAAATTACAATCATCCCTTGCACTAGTGACGCATTAATTCTGTCATACTGATTTCTCACTCTTATCATTTTTAATACGTTGGGTGTCTTGTGGCAAAGGATTTTACTTTTTTTTTGTTATATGCAATTTGGCTCTAACATATATAATAAGTGAGATTTCAATTTCACGTATCGCTCGCCTTGTCTCCCAAACATTCATCTTATTCAGCACCGTAGTAACGGGGTGGCGTCGGGGCAATTGCCAGGGGTGCGAGGATTGGTAAGGGCGCGGGGTCTCTTGAGGGGCGCCATTGCGGGTGAAAAGCTTTTTTTTTTGCTCTTCACTTGAATTTGAGAGGCGAGGACTTTTTTATTTGCTCATCCTTTTACTTGAATTTGGGAGGTGAGGACCTTTGCCAAGGGCGCCAAAAACATTGCTACGGCTCTGATCTTATTAAAACTTATTAAAAATTGCATTTGGGGACCTACGGAGAGAGCTACTTATAAACTGGCAATATATCACTTATTATTTACCTACTTACTGTTTTTCATTTACCTCTCGTGTATATTCGGAACTCTTCGTATGTACTACGAATACTATGATAAGAGAAGCGTGGGGTGTGGGGGATAGACTAATGCTGTTATTTAAAACTAGCTGGAGTACCCGTAAAGAAAATAATCTTTTCTTCATTTTCAACATCATTATACAACTTGTGGTCTAGCGGCCCGGTGAACAATTTCTTGCGGCCCTGAAGGAAATATACAAAAAAATTAATGTTTTCTATAATAAAACAGAAATACATAAAATTAGATACTCCTATTATTATTTTATTGAAATTTAATGTGTACTATGTTAGTATAAAAATATTGCGCTTTTAAGTGGTACTTACTTGAAAGTACTTGAAGTAGCTACAACGAGAACCGTTTTGTAGAAATGTATCAGCCGACACGTAAGTGACACTTAATTTGACCTTGATATAGTTTACTTAATTTAAATTAGTTGTCAAATAAGTATAATTTATTTTAATTATGAAAGTTAAGTCCGGCTATTTTAAGCTGGCCGGTGGGACACAGTACTGCGCATTGTGCGACAGTATTATGAGTGAGTGAGACATAAGTTGTGCTACTCGAGAACAGTTGAAGAAAAAACATATTTATACATTGTATACATACGAGCGCTTCCCAACTCTGAAAATTCATTTTTCTGTGACTGTACCACACGACTGCTACACGAATATTAACGATGCCTCATTATATATTTTTTTGTTACTGCGCAACCGGCGAGCTTGAGCTAGCCAGACAGTATACATTAATGATACAAATGCAATATATTTGTGAATATGGATATAATTTATATCTTGCAAAATTGAGCGCATTTCTATTATATTTTCATGCTTCGATCTTATATGACTTCGCGGGAGAAACGCTCTTCTGGGCTATATACCACTGAATGATATACATTACTGAAAGGATTTTTCATTTAATTTTTACAAATTTTATTATATACATTTTTAATGTAAAATAAATAATAAGTGAGATATTTAAAGATTTTAATCTAATAAGATCCTAGATTAAATTAATTCGTCAATTAATTGAAAAAAAAGTGCATAAGATGAGAAAGATTTGTTTTCTTATCTATATTAATAAAATTGGAGGCTATATCTGTTGTTTTATTTTTTCTGCCTCATATTTGGTTTCTACACGTTTCAGATGATTATAAGACAATATTCGCAAAACAATCAATTTTTGTCTGTTTGTCTGTATGTCTGTCTGTTTGCCTATCTGTCCGTCTGTTTGTTAGTCCGTCTGTCTGTCTGTCCGTGATTCACGCAAAAACGGCTAGACATATTTTCACGAAATTTGGTATGATGATAGAGTAGTACCAGGATTCGAATATAGACAGTAAGGCATTTCAAATTTTTATTCTGGAGGGTTGTTTCGGATTTAAAACTGTTTTTTTAAAAACTTAGATTATCCCCCTTATTATTGACTGAAAATATATACAACAAAAATTATTCATAGTAATAAAATAAATCTTTTTTGTTCAATGCATTTTTTCAATTAGATGAATATTTGGGGAATTATGGGGGACACCCTAAAACTAAATACTACATATGTATGTAAGTTAATAATAAGGGAGACTATTATTAACTTAACAGCAAAATAATGTGTGCTAAAAAAGGTTTAGTTGAGAAAATAAATCTTTTATTTCTATGCATTTTTTCATTTAGATGAATATTTGCGGAGTTACGGGCAGCAAAAATGTACATAATAAAAATTGTTTCTAATAAGAAATCAAATCTTTCTTGTTGCATATACTTTTCCATATAATGAATATTTGGGCAGTTACGGGGGTACACCCGAGAACTAAAATCTTGAAATATCCCACTTATTATTTACTTTACATCAAAAATGTACATGAGGAAACATTTATTTTTTTAAAAGTTAAATTAGGGAAAAAAGTTAATTATTAAAGAAGATTATTTAGGGGGCAAGGGGAGTATTACTTATAAGGACGAAATATTTCATTTATCATTTATTTAGCAGCAAAAATGAATATGAGAAATGAAACTATTACTCTCTGTTTAATGCAGATTTTAAGATAAATATTTGGGAGCTATGGGGAGAGCTACCTATAAACGAAGTATCTCACTTATTATTTACTCAACATCAAAAATATCATAATATAAAATAATAAGCCAGTCCCACGGTTCCACCGTTCCACAGTTCTGTCCGAAACGGATCGTCTAACCTCGGAACGGATCGCCTAACCTCGGTTTTTTTCGAAGACTAGAGTCACGGAGTGTTTAATATTAATTAATGTAAGCATCTCTTTCTTTCTTTCTGTTTTTCTTATGATTTATTTTATTTATATTTTCACAAGATTAAACTAAAATTTTATTAACATTTTTAAAGACATGTAAAATCATCCCTATAATATAAAAAGCTTAATCCTGTTTGTTCGTAACGGTCGGAATAATTCGGGATGATTCGTTTGATTTCGGAGACATAAACAAGAAATTCTAGACACCCCTATATACTTTGACTGACATCAGTGGCGCAGCCAGGATTTGGTCTTGGGGAGAGCCGAATCAAACTTCGAAGGCACGCGGGCCGCATACGGCCCTCAATCTCATTTTTTGTGGCCCCTGAAGCGTTAATCAAAATCACTTGAGCTTATTTAGGGGTAAAATATATTTAAAAATGTAAAATATACTCTCTTCCACTTTTCTGTTTATAAAAAAATAATTATATAATACAAAAAAATGTCAAGAAACCCTTCGGGATATTTAAAGTTCCGTCACTGCTTATCAATTTGTATGAAAAATAGACTGCGACCCAAATCAGTTCGACACCCCTGCTGTTGGATATTGATGTTTATATCAAATAATAATTCCATTATTTGTTGATAAAAAATGTAATTGTTAATCCATGTATCAAAAACTTTCACTTGATTTTTTCTTCGATAAATACATTTTTGTTTATATTTTACACGGAATATATTTTTGAAGTCCCAATATTTCTCTTACTTATGTTCAGTTCTCTAAATCAGCCGCTTAGCCACAATTTGTACCTACTTGATTATACCTACGAAAACCTAAAAATAACATGTAAATATGCATTTTCTGTTAATTTCAACACTAATCATAATAAAATATAGCTTATTATTATTGTAAAATACATAAGTTATTTTGCTGTACGATCATGATAAATTTGTTAAATTTTCATTTCATTGGACCCTCAGAGGGGGCTTGTGCCCCCCCCCTCTGAATACGCCACTGTTGTTCAGTACAACTTATATCAGTCCTTTTTGTGTGTAAAATATCATAAGTTCAAAAATACCTAAGAAGATATTGATATTCACATTTATCTACAAAATAAATCCAAATACCGATTTTAAGAGCGCGATTGTCTCCAAAACTACTCTCAGTTAAGACAATAAAATATATTTCTACTATTTCTACTCTATTTCACGTTTGAAGTGTCATTTTAAAATTACATTCTGAAGGTTATACCGAAGTCAGATTTCCACTTTATCTTATCTGAATCGAGTAATTAGTTGTTTAAAACAGTTTTATCATTTGACTGGGCAAATATTTTAGTTGATGTGTCAGGGGGAAAAAGGATTAACGCTTCCCTTCATATAATTCGGTGGAGCATATTTGGAAAGTGATGTATTTTCACTGGAACAATAATTATGTCACTTTATCAAGAGTAGGCAATCTTAAAAAAATGTTTAATTATACGAGAAAAAAAAAATGCCAATATTGTTTACAATGAAGTAATTGAAAAATGAACTACTGTTGTGGTTAACAAATTTTATCTTCAACTCTCCGAGCAGCGTCGTGTAATCTGCTGGTCCTGGGAGGGGCCCAGGACCTGAGATTAATGGGTAGCGGGTAATTAACGGGTAGCGGGTAATTAATGGGTACAAGTTGAGTTGAAGACCTTTTTTTTTGCTCATCACTTGGATTTTGGAAGTGAGGACCCCTTTTTTTACTCATTACTTGGATTTTAGAGGTGAGCACCCTTTTTTTACTCATCACTTATATTTTGGAGATTGACAAAATTGAAAAATATACTGTATTTCCAAATTTTGAATATAATTACGTATAGAAATGTCTAGGGTTTCGTAGGCATAAACAAGATTTTCTAGATACTTCTATATGCTATTTTGCAGGTTTATCCCTATATAATACTGACCTTATTTTTTATTTACACGATTATTTAAGCTGATTTGAGATTTATTTATTTATTTTATTTATTTTAAAGGTAATAATGTGTTTGCCAACACAGTTGGCAACGGGTGCACTAGTATACAAAAGAGTGGTTTAGAAGAAAGAAACGATTATTTTACGTTCTACTTGAAACTGAAATATCTCACTTATCATTTACGTTATGCAAAAATATCATTACAGAAACCGTATGAAGTACGGGTACTCCAGCTAGTTTTAAATAACAGCATTAGTCTATCCCCCACACCCCACGCTTCTCTTATCCTAGTATTCGTAGTACATACGAAGAGTTCCGAATATACACGAGAAGTAAATGAAAAACAGTAAGGCCCGATTTCTCAATATTGGTTTAATCTTACTGTTAGATAATCTATGCCTTCCAGTTAAACTAATCATTAAACCCAAGAACATATCTGAATACAAATAAATCTATTGGTTCCGTAATCTTTAGATTATTCTTGGGGCATGCGCATATTATCTAAACGTATGTCTTACCTAAACTCTGAGCGCTGACCGCACCGTCGGGCATGCGCATTTAGCTATCATGTACGTCAAATTTGTAAACAACTTAACCTATATCCACCTTATTTACAAATAGTAGAAACTAATTTATCATGAAACCATGGGGGCAGATATATTCGCGGAACGGTAAGGTTTATAATGAGACACTTAAATTTATTTTCCAAAAACTAAACTTTATTTGTAGCGAAATAGCGACTTTTACAATGTTTTCGGCAGTAATAAAAAGTAAAAATTGTTGTTCCAAGATTTATTTACCTGTTTTTCACAAAATACTGTTATTTTACTACTAATATGGAACCAAACTACTTTTAAAACTAATGATTTATAAAGATTTTATTTATTTTAAACTGAGCTAGTAATATAATCGGGACATAAACGGTACCTGCGGTGACGGTTAAGTTTATCTTAAGATTACCAGAGGTTCAGCTCGAACTGGATATTGAGAAATACAATCATGTGATAATCTTTAGTTTAACCTTTACTTCTAGTTTAAACTGATAATCGGCCCAATTCTGTAAGCAAGTTACTACAAAAAAGTTACAATAAAAGTTGCTAAATACAAGGTCAGTAACTTTTTTAGCAACTTTCACGAAATCCGTATTCTGTAAGAAAAAAGTTACTATGAAATTAGTAACTAGTTGCTAAAAAAGTTATTATGGATAACAACTAACAGAAAGCAGTTGCTACACTTAGTAACTTCAAAATAACTTGTTAAAATCGTGAAAAATCGCAATTTTTCTGTTTAATAATGAATTATTTCAAGCATTTTACAAAGAAGGGCAGCATAGAGACAATAATTATAGAAGGATTTTTATTTTATTTTCAGTATAGCACCAAATTCTTCGAGTTCTTATTTTAATTTCTATTTTTTTTTTTTTTTTGTTTATTTATATTTGTTTTATAATAGTATAACAGTACAATGTTTTTTAAATGTATTAACTACGACTGTCAATAGAAGCCGCGCACACAAGGGGGTGGTCGACGAGTTCAGACCCCCTCCCCCAAGGATTTGAAAAATAAAATCTTATTTAATAAAAACTAAGCGATTGCAAATATAAGAATCACCTTTTTTATTATTAAAAATTAAATTATAATCAAAATTCCTCTCCATAAAAACACAACAATACATTTGTATTATATTACAAATATTTTTTCGAAATGGACCCTTCCCAGATCAATGTTTTAAGTGCGCGCCTGTTCAATGGCTATCCGAACTTCTTTAACTGTATTTCACGCAATTCATTTAAATTTGGACTATAACTTGCACCACCACATAGAAAACAGTAACCACATAGCACATCACCACAGCATCACCACTCGTTCCTGTCAATTATTTTTTAAACACTCGTATCGCCGACCATGACCGGGTTATTTGCCAGGAAATTCAACAGAATTTCCATCTGTTTGCAATTCTTTTTCTGATTTTGTTTATAAAACATTTTTCGTTTAACCTCAGAAACTCACAACATAGCTCAATTAAAAACGAATACCTCGCCTGCGCAGAACGTAATCTGCTTCTAGCTTCACGGTTCTTTGTAGCAACGTTACTAAATATAACTTGTTATAAGAACGTTGCTTGTGCTTATGCTTGGAGAATACCAATTGTTTGGCGATTGATAAGAAAGTTACTATAAAAGTTATTTCGTAACAACGTTACTCAGTAGCAACTAACCTAGTAACTTTTTACAGAATCGGGCCGATTGAGAAATTGGCCCTAAGTAGGTAAATAATAAGTGATATATTTCCAGTTCATAAGTAGCTCTCTCCGTAGCTCCCCAAATGTTCATCTTATTTAAACTACATTGAACAGAAAAGATTAGTTTCTTCATGATGCTGTTTGCTGTTAAGTAAAGAATAGTGAGATATTTACAGTTTATACGTGCTCCCCAATGCTTCCTAATATTCGTTTTATTAAAATCTACACTAAATAAAAACAAGTATGTGTTTTAAGGCTCCCTTCCGCGTAATATATTAAATAGGCATCACATTGAAAATATTCATTGAACAAAAAAGGTTTATTTTATAATTCTAATCATTGTTTGTCATATGTCATATATATATCCGTTTTTGTTATTAAATCACTGATAGGTGATATATTTGTTTAGTTTTTTAAATGAAGCCCCCTCCGAATGGAGATGCCATATAGTCGAATTCGTTCTAAACAAAACATCTCTAATGCCAGTCTTAAAAAGGTAAGAATTTCCAGACAATAGACCTAAAGTGAAATTCGTCGTGAAATTGTAATATACTAAACGTTACATTGTAGCATCCGTTAAGTGGGAACCGCTCATATTGCTAATGCATAACTTAACGTTTGTAACGCTTAATTAATTTCACGATCTCACGATTCAAAGAAAGTTAGGTAGATAGAATGTCTGATAATATAATACGCCTTGAGCTGGTTCATTAATTTCTAATATATTAGCGAAGTTTCTGTATTTATTATCTTTAGTCAGTCGAGTGTTCGTAAACGTTATCCATGATTTTCCACAGCAGCAGTGTCCAACTCATCTGGTACACACTTCGTGAGCCAAATACACGGTAAATATGCTTATTATAAAGCAGCGCCTTATACCCTTTTCACACTAGAACTTTAAGACGAGTGAACCTAAAGTTCACCGATGTTTAACATCGGTATGCTTTCACACTTGATGTTCAACTCCGGTGCTGTCATCAGCTACAGTAATTTTGTCCTTAAGTTACCGTCATGAAATTACCAGTTTTGAACTGTCTGCGCAGACGCACATTTTGAATTATTATAAACAAATATGGATATTTCATTTCATTCTACAATAAAGACACTACAATAAAGAATATATTACACCTGTATTAATTAACATGTAAGTCGATACATTTTATCTCAATTATTGTAGCTCTGTATTTTATTAAACACATTATTAAAATAAATAATTTTATTATAACAATAAGTATAAACTTCTTATAACGTCGATATAATACAGTACTCTTGTTTATGATAATATAAAATGTTGACAGCACAAATTCAAAGAGTATTTTTTTATAATAGAAATTATGTTAAATAAATACATGTACATTTCAGGATTTTGTAGGTATTAAATAGGTGTAAGGAGCCAACAAAATGCTGAATGTCTAGGACAATATTTTTTCCTATAATCACAGTTTTTTGATAATCTTTGTTACTTGAGAACTAAGAGCTTTCATTTAATTTTTTTAAACTAATTTAAGTAATTGCGGAAACTTCGTCAAGTAAAATTAAAATTTAAAAACCCCAGCGATTTTATCTGCCTTTACTTCGTATCTAAGGTTTTATTACATTAATAAGAAATATAATGATAAAGAGTGATATTTTTTTTTTAATTTCAGAAACTTATATCTTCACGCATTAAGAGGTATAGTCGTTTGGCTGCAATTTCCACCGTGTGGACAGACAAATGAGTGGTGTTATAAGGGTATTTTGGTAGTCTTACCTACAAAACTCCAAAAAGGACGCATCCTATCTTGAATATAAATAAATTTGGAGGCTATATCTGTTTTTTTTTTTTTTTTAATTTTTATTATTTTATCTTCATACTTCGTTTCCACGCTTTTAAAATAATTGTAGGTTAAATTTAAAAAAAAAAGAAAAAAACAATTTCTGTTTGCCTGACTTCTTGATGCTCTGAAATTCACGCACAAATGGTTAAATATACATTTTAATTTAATTTGGTATGATGAGAGAGTAGAATCTGGATTCGATCACTGGCTATGTGGCAGTTCAAAATTTACTTTTTAAGGGGGGCGTTTAAAACCATTTACTAAGAAACTTGAAATATCTCTCTTATTATAAACTGGATAGCAAAAACCTGTATGACAAAATTTTTTTTTTATAAAAAAAAATATATTTTTGCCCTATGCAATTTTTCAATTGAATGAATATTTGGAGAATTACGGGAGCGCTCCTAAAACAAACAAAAATAATCATAATAATAAATATCTCACTTATTATTGTATTTAATAGCAAAAACATATACCTATAACAAAAATTGTTTAAAATCGGAATCTATGTATTTGTTCTATGTAATCTGATGGAGAGTTATGTATTTACGGGGGAGTCTCGTAAAAATAATATTTTGAAATATCCCTTATTATGTTTTTTACATAAAGAATGTATAGACGAACATTTTCAGAATAGAGCAACATTTATTTTTTCTTTAATGTAGTTTTAAAATATTATTTCGGGGGATAGAATAGAAATGAATATTGGGGGGGGGGGATTGTGGGGAGCACTACTTATAATCCTAGTCAGTTGCGCAGCTAAAGGAGATTATTCAGAATATCGTTGTGAAAATAAGGACGTGAAAATTGTTCAGTTCAAAATTCAGAGTGTTGTTCAAGAGTTATATTATTGTTGTAAAAACATTGTGGTGTACAGCAACGATAGCTATTTGCGCCCAATATAGATAGTTAAATTTAGTTTAAAACTGAAAAGTTATAACCACGAAATTTACAATTTTTAATATTGTAAAAAAACATTTGAATTATTAAATCAATACTTGAATAAACATGACATACATGTCTAAGTGAAAATCTACCTACTTGGTCATATAATTAAAATAACTAGAGTCAATTTATTCTTCTATCATCCTATTTATAGAACTGGGAGGTGGGGATGATTTGTAGATGTAGCATATATACATGTTATAATGTGTTCAACTTGGACAAACGTATGGAGGTGTTTAGAATATCAATATGGCTTTCAGTTCTTACCAGTGGCGAATCTATGATTTTGCCGGCTATAGGCTACGAGCTTTTTGTTATCTTATATATATATATTCAAATAAATCGTTGGTAGGTAAACAAAATCATAATAAATGAACTAAATAAAAATTTCTTTTCTGAAATCTGCAATAAAGGAAATAATTATTGCACGACTTACAAAACGTATGTACATATACTTATTAATATTTCAAAAAACGAAAATTCTCCCATTACAATAAACATATATAAATAATATTTTTTTAATTAATAAATTTTATATAATTACCTAATTTCAGGGGGAAAAAAATAATAATAAACGTCAACCTTGGCACTAAAGTTTAGTGCCTTGGTACACAATAAACCGTTATTAATTATTGTTAAAATAATATTTGAAATTTTATGAAGCACGACGACTTGCCTTCTATTCTAGAAATAACATAATTATATTCTCATAAGATGTTGATTTCAATATATTTCTGACATTTTCGATCTAAAATATTTTTTATCTTTTTTAGACACGTAAAAGAATGTTCTGTATACAATATACAATTGGTGGCTGCCAAGTTATTTATAATTTGAAATGTATGTAGATCTTTCTTTGATGGAAAAATACTAACGGGTAAGTGCCGTCCGTCCGTCCGTCCGTGTGTGTGTGTGTGTGTGTGTGTGTGTGCGCGTGCGAGCGTGCGTGCGTGCGTGCGTGCGTGCGTGCGTGTGTGTGTGTGTGTGTGTACACGATAACTTAAAAAGTTCGTTCTGGTACTAAAAAATTCTCCTAATAACTGGGAAGAACCCTATTGTTTTTTATTAAAATCCGAAACCGAAAACGGAAGTTATTAAACATTAAAATTCAAAAAAATTCGTAACTAGTAAACCAAGCCTTGGACAAAAAATTGTATTGGACATAATTTGATGTATTTTTGAAGATTTACCTAAATCTTTTTTTAAATTAAAAAAAAATTATGTATTTTTTTTTATTATTATTTTTTTTTATGGGAGGGCAAGTCTAGCGGAGGTCTTCCTTCGCCACTGGTTTTAAATGAATTCAAAATGTATTCATTAAAATTATTCAGGAGAAAACTTTTTATATTTTTCCGTACTATGGATCTTTTTGAGTAGGCCTTCTTTGCTTTGAAGCATTTTATAAAAATCCGCTTCGTTGGTTCGTTGGTTCTTGTATTATAGCATGGAATTCTAATATAAAATTGGTATAGTAA
Organism: Liopterus haemorrhoidalis; assembly: GCA_963971575.1. Classification (NCBI taxonomy): domain Eukaryota; kingdom Metazoa; phylum Arthropoda; class Insecta; order Coleoptera; family Dytiscidae; genus Liopterus; species Liopterus haemorrhoidalis. The sequence continues at coordinate 31,914,623 of OZ020612.1, read as the reverse complement.
TTCTGGACAATCAGAAATGTTATTCAGAATCTTAAATAAATAAGCCATGTCCAGAAAAGTTCTTCTTCTTTCCAAGGGAATTAAGCTAATGTTATTATTAGGAAACCTATAAAATGTTTAATAAATTTATTTTGAACTCTTTCAATTCGTTTGATATAAGTCAGGTATTGAGGATTCCAGCTTACAGTAGCGAATTCCAATTGACTTCTGACAGTAGTGTAATATAGGTTTAATAGAGTTTTATAATTTTTGAAGGGTTTGCTCGTTCTAAGTATGAAGCCTAGCATTCTATATGATTTTTTAATAATTATATTTAAATGCACATCAAATATTAGTCTAGAATCTAGTGGTACACCCAAGTCCTTAACAGGGTTTTAACGTTTTCTAATAATTTGTGATTTATATAATAATCGTGACATATTTCGTACCTATTTCTTGTAAAGGATATTTTACAACATTTGTTTATGTTAAGTTTTAAGTTATTTTTCCGAGAATATTCAACCACATTTGCTAGATCTTCTTGAATAGCTAAACAATCGTTTATTGAAGTTATTTTGTGAAAAATTTTTAGATCGTCTGTATACATTATATAATCAACATGCTTGAAACAAGTCGCTATGTCATTAATAAAAATGTTAAATAATAGAGCGCCTAAATGGGACCCTTGGATTACACCGGAAGTTATCTTGACATATTCTGATTGAAAGCCGTTCACTACTACCGCTTGTTCCCGGTCGGCCAGATATGATACGAACCACTGTAATAGTCGATTCACGGTAAGTTCATCTAAAATCAATTCATCGAAAATCAATTCATCGAAAATCAATTCATCGAATGATCAATTCATCGAAAAAAAATATTTTGTAAATATTTGAGAGGAATGCCGAGGGGATCGGAAAGCCAAAAAAGCAATGGATAATAAAAGTTGACAGACTACACTTATTAAATAACTATCATACTTGGTCTATTAATAATTTTTAAATTTTCCATTCAGAAAATACGCCAGGTAAAAGATACCTGTTGGATTATTTTGAAATCGAACAGGGCTCCTTACATCAGAAAAATCCGGATAATGGAATCATAAATGTACACCCATTCTTAAAGGATTATAAAAATCGTATTTCCCTATCTGATAAGTCTTAAGGGTTTTGTGTTATGAACATAGTTTTACTATTCATATTTACTATACCACACATGATTTGTTCAATGTACGGTGATTCTAAACAGATGGCATTGTTATGTTAGTGTGAGTTTGTTTTGTCATTAACTAGATGATGGGTAGCTCGCTTCGCTCGGCTTCTTCTAACCAAACCCTTACTAACCTAACCTAAGATAGTGTTTTGACATTAAACTAGAAGATGGGTAGCTCGCTTCGCTCGGGCTTCTTCTAACAAAACCGTTACTAACCTAACCTAAAATAGTGCTTTGTCCTTAAACTAGAACATGGGTAACTCGCTCCGCTCGGTTTTAGACTTTTACTAACTAAACCTAACCTAATTACCTTGTTTTTAGGCGCATAGTTTATTTTCCCCCATATTAGCCCAATTAAAATGCGTATCATTGTGTATGAATTTATAAAAATTATTTGCGTGCAATTGCCCATAACCTGTCTTATTTATTTATTTATTTATTTATTTATTTATTTATTTATTAGGCCAATCCAACAGGACAAAATGTCCCAATTACAGGTTTGGCACTACATACTACACAAAATTACAAAAACAAAAAAATCATCTGTAGTATAAACTTAAGGCTAGAATCTTATTAAAATTACATAAAGAAATTACATAAAGAATTGATGTATAATTAAATCAAATTTGAAATTTGCTTTTTAAAACTTACAAGTGACGTGCTGAATATGTCTGGAAAACCAGGAAGATCAGAGTAAAAGTTATACAAAATAGATACTCTATTCATACTAGAGTTTAAATAATAGTTAGTCCGAGTTGGTGCCACAGAAAAAAGTTCAAAACTTCGAATTGAGTAGTTAGGTGCCCTTAACGAGATTTTGTGAACTAGTTCCGAACAATCTACCAAACCATTCATAATCTTGTACAAAAATACTAGATCCGTTGTTTTACGTCGTTTTTCAAGTTGCTGTAAATTAACATTGAAAGTAGGAAATTTTCTGTTCATGAAATAAATAAATTTATTTTGTACAGCTTGAATTCTGTTAAGATAGACAAAATACTGGGGGGACCAACAAATGGTTGCAAATTCAAGCTGACTTCTAACCAGCGTTTTATAGAGTGTCATAACAGACAGAGGATTCTGAAAACAGCGGCATGAACATATAAGAAAACCTAACATTTTGTATGCTTTTTTGACTACAGTATCAATATGCACATCAAGTATTAACTTGCTGTCCAGAATGACACCAAGATAAATCTAATCTAATATTGTCAACAGTGCTAATGGCTGTACCCCCTATATGATAATTGACATCAAAAAAGCTTCGATTCCTTCCAAATGTAATCTTATGACATTTTTTTAGGTTTAAAGTTAAATTATTATCTAGACAATATTGATAGAGTCTATCGAGATCGGATTGAAGTTTATGACAATCATCGGTATGTCTAATCGGGTAAAAAATTTTCATGTCGTCCGCATAAAATAAATATTTGCAGAACTTAAAACATTTTATTATATCATTAATAAACAAATTGAATAACAGTGGGGCCAAGTGTGAACCTTGTGGAACACCGGAAGTGCAATGTATCCACTCAGAACTGAAGCCATTAACGACAACAGATTGCAGTCTATTTGTTAAATATGATGAAAACCATCTTAAAAGATTTTCGTGGACACCACAATTTTGAAGTTTTCGCATAAGTATTAGATGATCTATTTTATCGAAAGCTTTGCTGTAGTCTGTGTATATTGCATCAACTTGTGAGTAATTTTCCATTGACTCTAAAATAAAATCGGTAAACAGGGTAAGATTTGTATCCACAGACCTGCCAGGGAAGAAGCCATTATTAAACCTTAAAAACAAAACATTTATTTCTTTTATTATATAAGTTTTCTTATTATATTTCTTTATTTATATTCAAACACTATGTCACTTTATTTACCGTTTTTTAAACCATATAAAAAATTTGACGCAATTATTTCTTAGTCTGTCTACTTTTATTGACCACTGCTCTTTTGACTTTCCTCTCAAATATTTACAAAATATTTTTTTTCGATGAATTGATCATTCGATGAATTGATTTTCGATTAATTGATTTTTGATGAATTGATTTTCGATTAATTGATTTTCGATTAATTGATTTTCGATGAACTCGTCGGTTACCGTTATAGTCTACCATGTACACCAACCAAAGACAGTTTTTTGATAAGTAGATTATGATCAATAACGTCGAAGGCTTTACTAAAATTGGTGTATATCGCATCGACTTGAACTCTATCATCCATTGATTTTAGTATGTAGTCCAAATACAGAGTCAAATTCGTATCTACGGAACGACTGGGAAAGAACCCATGTTGTTTTACATTAATAATATTTTTGACTGTATAAAATAAAACATTGTAAGACGTTCAAAAATTTTTTCAAAAATACAAAGTTTCGATACAGGCCTGTAATTTTCACCGAGATTTTTATTACCACATTTGAAGACTGGAAGTTTTGGAAAATGTGATTCTTTTATTGACTTATTCAATATTAGCTGTAGAGGTAAACTTAATGAGATTGAACAATTTTTAATGAATAGTGGAGGAATATTGTCAGGTCCGGCACCTTTATCAGTTTGAAGTTGTGAAATGATATCAGATGTTGTTTCAAATGTAACATTGTCAAGAACAAAATTGGATGTACTAACACAGCTGTCAGTGTCAATAGCCATGACAGAAGGGTTCGTGTACACCAATGCAAAGTAGTTTGAAAAAAAGTTACAAATTTCAGTTCCATTACTAGAACTTACACCCTCATGCTCGATACTATTAGAAACAGTTTGTTTTTTAAGGTTCGAAATGTACGACCAAAATCTTTTAGGCTTATCAGGCAATTCATTTTCAATATTATCTATATAATTTTCAAAACAAACACCACTCAAATGAGGCAATACCGTGTAGTTCTGCTGAATGCGAAATAGGATTTAGCTTTAATGTTAATAAATCTGCATGGTCCTTCAATTTAAATTTGGAACCACAACATTTTGTGCAAAAGTGGATCAGCAACGATCGTACATTTACAGGCACACAAACACGTACGTGCAAGGTTCAAGAAGTTGAGGAGAATACCATCTGGAAGCTTTTATAAATAAAAATTAATAAGATTACATTTTGATAAATTGATGTATTTTTTGTTTTTTATATAAATTTTGATTAAATAATTTAAATTTTTTTTTTTTTTTTAATTATTAGATATCATTATGCATCCCCAAATTTGCAGTCGGTTCAATAATAAAGTACCCCGCATTATCTAATTTTGCATTATAACATTCTTACGGCCAGTACTGCCTACGGTTTATTTTGACCTTCTTTACGTGAGTGGGGGAGAGCTCCCGCATTTTTTCATTTAGCACTACACCATTAACTACTCCAAACGTTTTAGCAGAACTAATTGGAATTTACATTTTTTTAAATTGTCACTAGCTAACTTTTTAATGATTGAAGCGGTCTTTTGCATAAGAAAATGATCAGAAGCTTCATTCAATCATTAAAAATTTAGATATTTGAAACTCTAGTTCCGCTCAAATCAAAATAACCGACTATACATCAACATCGGAATTTAAAATGACATCAAATTCAATGGGTGCTTTTCCTAACATTAAAACTGGTTAAACAAAACCGGGTATTTGGAGCTTTGTGTTTGGAAACGAGCATTCGGAACCGGGTATCCAAAAAAACGGTTGACAGCAGTGGGGTGATAATCCAACAAACACGATTGAATGTGGAGGGGGATAGTCCAACAAAATATGCTGAGTATAGGGGAATATAACACACTAACACAAACCTTGCAACTTGTGGATGATAGTCCAACGCAAAGGGTTGAGGACGGGTGCGTTCAAAGCAGTAATACCGTTAACGATCTAGCAATATTAACTAAACTTCTACAAACTACTATGAAGCCTCTTGTATTTTATAAATAGCTATAAAATTAGCTGTAAAACTAATTTTCGAACGTGAATGGAGGCCTCCTCAGCCAACGAGGCCATAGCGTGCGCTTCATGCGCTGTTCGTAAGTGACTGGGTGTTAAGGTTTATATAATAGGTGGCTCTTAGCCCACCCTACTATCATATAGGCCTGTAACCATGGAACTTGATAAAAAGAGAGCGTTTTGTAATGTCAAAATAAAAACACGTAAAATTTGGAAGCAATGTTTACTTTTGCAGAATTAAACATCTCAAAAAAGAGCATGACGTCAAACACTGGAATTCATTCAGTTACTCTAAGACAAATTCCTGTCACTTTTAGTAATATCTCTTCATTGATTTGTAGCGTATCGTTTTGCATATACTTGATGATATAAACTCCATTCACAATAAATATGAGATGACGTCACACTTGGTTATTTTAAGTACCAACGTTATGATATGTTTTAATCAACATCAATCCATAACTCAGTTAGTACATTTATTTATTTAATTCTGGTACATTTTTTCAATATTGCCAGTTTGCAATTGGATAGTTCAATCGTTATTTGTCAGGTTGACATTTAGGTGTCAACCTGGTTGTTCGATATAACCTAACTTTTTTTGACAGTTTACGAATTGGCAACAAGGTGAGTTTTTCAACTATGACGTCATTTCATAGTTACGGTAAATGGACTTTATCTAACTTATTTTTTAAATGAACAAACTTTTACAAGTAAATACATAATGCAGCCATCAAAAGTTAACATCTGTTTTGATATTATGCTTAAAGGCTTGTTTATATTGAGCAAGTAGAGAGGAAAGTCAAGTGGGCAAGCCACTTGTTCCAAGCTACTAGCCCTGTAAACATCTACTTGTTCAAATTTGAGAGCAAGGCACGCTAGGAAGCATAGAAGCAAGTAAGTAGAGGAACCATTCTAATTTTTAGCATACTTGCCTTCCCCCACCATTCAGAAATTTAACAAGCAAGCTACCTGCGCACATACTTGGCATGTTTGGACACATTTTAGTTCCTCGGCAAGCGTTCTTTCATCACGTGAAAGACGTCACCATACATTATTTCGTGAATTTGGTTTTGAAGTGCCAATTTCTCTGTGTTGATCTTTTCTTCCTACCCATTTCTCATCCATATTCTTTTCACCCACCAACCTTAAAGCTGGTTTACATTGAGCAAGTAAAGAGACAAGTCAATTGTGCATGTTATTTGCTTTCGTTTTTCGTAAGCAAGTGACCAGACTAGTATTTTTCACGTTCCGGCAGGTAATTCTGGCAACTTCAGTTGCTCAGACTAACTTAATAATAAAATGAGTTATATAAAATGTATCAAAATTATTATTTTCGCATATGTTATAGTTACTCCAAAAGAGATTGGAAAAGAAGAGATTGAAATTCATGAATTAATGTATTATTATCTTTCATTTATGCAAGAACTCTCGCTAAGAAATTTAAATGTGTCCAAACACACCAAGTAGGTACGAAAGTATAGTTCGTACAAAATTATTTTTGAAGATCGCAATAAAATAATAAAAGTTAGGGAACTCATAAAATTACAATAGAAGTGATATATCCCATAGTCGTAGGGATTAGTTTTTCACATTATCTTACTAATACCCTTTTCACACTAGATCTTTAAGATCGGATGTTTAAGTGAATGGATCTTTAAACGCTAATGTGAAACCGTACGGCCTCGTCTAAACACGACCGATGTTTAAGACAGAGATCTGCGTCTTAAACTTCGCCCGCATTGCCAACTTAATTCCCATTATAAAAAAATACTCCTTGAATTTGTGCTTCTCTTCTTTTATCTATGTTCAGCTGTTATCATTTTATATATCGAGGTTATGAGAAGATTATTTGCGTTATTATTTAAATAAATATAAAAAATAAACTTCTCCTAACCTCGATATACAAATTCTGACAGAATACATTCAAACGATATGAAATTATGTTGGCAATACATACTAGCTTTACATGGAGATTTCTTCTTCAAATTAAACATCAAGTGTGAAAGCAAACCGATATTAAACATCGATGAAGTTTAAGTTCAATCGTCTTAAAGATCTAGTGTGAAAAGGGTATTAAAGGATTAACAAAAACAAGTATACTTATTTATAGTTAGTACTTTTGTAGTTTAACAATGTGATTATAGTTATACGGGATAATTGTTTTATGCCGATCTTCAAAAATAATATGGTATGTTGTATGCTATATCTGCTTGTTAAATTTCGGCGTGGTTGAGGAAGGCAAGTATGTTAAAAAGTAGAATGGTTCTTGTTATCTTTTAGGCTTATGCCTTACCTCATTTATTTAATTTTGATTTACAACGTGTTTTTAAATTTTATATACACTATAAATACATCGTATTATGTTATTACACACTGTCTCTAAGACACTCTGTTTTCAATAGTTTTTTCCCCCACTCTCGTCCCTCGTAACCCCTCACAACACAAACACTAACAACACTTAGGTTTGATAGGAAGAGGACAGAGCCTGGAAAAGGCCCTTTTGATGCTCACGCTTCCATTGCTGCCAAAATTGCTGTTGCATTTTTTGAATCATCTCAAAATGAGACAACTTGTTTTCTAAAGTATTCAGATAATTTGGTTCTGGAGGAGAAATTAAGTTTCTTCCAATAAGAAAATGATCAGGAATGAGACATAGGAAAAATAGGTCGAGAATTTAATATTGCCTCTATTTGGATCAAAATCGTATTGTATTGTTCATAAGTAAAATGATTATTACCGACAATCTTTTTGAGCAGTGATTTAACTTGTTTCACTCCAGTCTCCCACAGACCTCCAAAATGTGGCCCCTTAACAGGTATAAACTTCCATGTAATACCACCCGTATTTAATTTTTCAGAAATACCATTCTGTTGTTGATTTAGAAATTGATCTGACAATTCTCGATTTGCCGCTACAAAATTAGTTCTATTATCAGACCACATAGTTTCTGGCTTACGTCTTGCTATGAAACGATGCAATGCTGCTAAAATCTTTTTTTTTTTACATTTCTTTGGCAATGAAAAGCCTTTGTAGTCATGCATATTAATAAACAAATGTATGACTTTATTAATTTACATCCACGCCCTGACTTATTTTTTTATCCATATGGGTCCGGCATAATCCACCCCTGTGTTCAAAAATGGTGGCGCAGGACTCACCCTTTCCTTAGGAAGATGGTGTTTTCGGATTTATACGAAAACATTTCACACATTCATGAATTAATTTTTTCAGTTCAAGTTTAGCTGATATTGGCTAATATAATTCTCGTACTGTTGACAATGTTATGTTAATACCAGCATGCCCTAGTCTCTCGTGCCCATGTTTCAGTATCAAATTTGATAGGTGACCTTTACCGAGAACTAAAGGAATTTTTTTCCCAAAGTCATATGGTCCACGATGAATATGACCACCCACGCGTATTAAACCAATTTGATCCAAGAATAGATTTAATTTATAAAGAACACTTTTTCGTGCAATTACATTTCTTTCCGTCAAAGCCTTTAATTCTTCTTTGAATGTATGTGGATTGATCATAGTAAACCAATCTTTTTGTAGCATCTTGCAGTTCCTTGGCAGCTAAATATCCATAGTTTCTCTTTTAAATTTCTACCTGACAATTATAGCTAAATCTCACAAAATATGCTAAAATTCTTCGTAACCTTGAAAATGATCTGAATAATCTGAAATATTTATTATTTTATCTACATTTCTCAGCCATACATAATGTTTGTACTGATTTCTTTGTTTCAGGCGGTTCACCTGTAAGAATTATAAATTATATTTGAATTTGGCCACTGATCTTTTTTTTTGCTAAGCCATGATGGTCTTTTCCACCTTAACTCTTTCCGACAGAACTTCTGGTGAAACTCCTCTACGTAATAGATCAGCTGGGTTGTCATTCGAATTAATATGTCTCCAATCTTTAGGTCCAGCAAGTGACTGAATTTGTGCCACTCTGTTTCCCACAAATATTTGCAATGTGTTTGATTGACTATTTATCCAATGTAGAGCAACACTAGAGTCTGACCATAAGTATATTTTATATTCTTTAAATGTTAAAGCTGATGTTACTCTGTGTATTAAATGTACTAGAATAGTTGCTGCACATAATGCCAATTGTGGAATCGTCAGTGATTTCAAAGGTGCTACCTCCGTTTCCGAGATTAGTAGCCTTACATGATGTTTGCCATTCTCATCAGTACTTTTAATGTTGTACACACATGCTCCATATGTTAGAGGCATCAGCAAATCCATGCAATTCTATAGAATGCACCTTTTTACATACAACTTGTCTTGGTATATATATTTTATTTAATAATGGTAATTCTTCGTTAAATGATTTTCATTTTGTATAAATATCAGCTGGTACACTCTCGTCCCAATTTTATTTACACATCTACAACTCTTGCATCATGATTTTAGCAGTTATAATTACTGGACTGAGCAATCCTAAAGGATCAAATATTTGAGCAATTCGGGATAAAATATTTCTTTTCGTTACAACTTTTGTTTTCTGGCATTGAATGTTGATCTAAAAGAATAATTGATCTTCCTTGTTTGACCAGTATAATCCCAATAACTTCGTATTTCCTGTTTCTCCTAATATTTCTTTCTTCAACATTTTCTGTAATTTTTTGTAAAATCTCTTTACTATTGGAAACCCATTTTCTTAAATTGAAACAGCCTTTCCTTAAAACTTCTGCTAAGTCTTTCACTATTTCTAAGAGTTCCTCCTTTTCATTTTTACCTGTCATGAGATCATCCATATAGAAATCAGACAAAATGATCTTTGCTGCCTCAGGTTTACTTCCTTTATATTGTCACAATTATGATATAATTGTATTCTAATGTCCCAATTCCTTGAGCGGCCTTTAGGCGGTGTACGTCACGGTTGCTGACGTACGGTTTTGGGAATTAAAGAATGTGCAGAGTGTTGCGTGTTTGTCAACATAAGTTTTGAACTACATTCTAATGTGTTGATAAACATTGTTTGTCAACATAAGTTTTGAACTACATTCTAATATGTTGATAAACATTATTCAATTGTGCTGACAATGGTCTTTAATTACTGCCAACAATTACACAAACGAATAATGTTTCCAAAACAATTGAAGTAGGATCTGACGTCATAGTGTCCTGGTTAACAGTTATAAAATGGTTTTAGGGAATAGAGTCGAAGTTAGTCATTCATTTAGTCATTCTTGGTAGTCAAGTGATAGTCATTCTTGTGAGCACGCTGCCCAAGGACCAGCCCAGCTGTTGAAGTCACCAACACGAGATGTGAATGTCGTCTACAGGGCTTCTCCACGTGTACGCCTCGTGCGGATACCTGGCGTGGTTTGACTGATCCTGGAGAAGCCGGGCAAAAACGAGATTTACATCAGCTTCTAATGGACAACACCAGCAGCCATTTTGACCAACAATTATATTCTGAATTAATATTATATAATAAATTTTATAGGAAAGATTCCGTTCTTGAATTCACCCCGGGACAATATTTTTTCCCTAATTCCCTTAAACATTTAATAGACAAATGTGAAGCTGACTTTGTACCATATGTAACAGTGTTTAAGGTAAATATATAGGGTAATGTATCACCTACATTTTCTCTCCAAAATATACATTGAAATTTTCTTTGCTTTGGATCGATAAAAATTTGTCGATACATTTTCTCGACATCTGCACACACGACAGAGTTGTATTGCCTAAATCGTAGAATATTTGACAGCTCATCTTGTAAAGATTATCCTATCATCTGAATGTCATTAAATGAGTATCCCGAATCCGTAGCTGCAGATGCATCGAAGACTACTCGTAACTTGGTTGTAGTGCTGTCTTCCTTTATTATCCCATGATGCGGTAGATAATTTAAGAAATCACTTTCTTGTGTTACATCTGTTTCTGTCATATGACCTAGTTCTAGGTATTCTCGCATAAATTGTACATAATCCTTTTTGAATTCCACATTTTTGTTAAGTTTCCGTTCTAAAGTTTGAAATCTTTCTTTTAGGTCATTTAAAGGGGGTATAGATCCTCTCTTGCGTTCTTCCCATTTTCGTAGCGTCGCTTTATCTAACTTTGTACAAACTAAGTAAATTAGTAGTGTATCCCAGTATTAAATTGGTTGACCTAAGTTTTGAAGTGATACAACACTCGAACAACCTCTTCACATGCGTATTAATAAGAAGTGCCTTATTATCGTACCTCTCATTCAATAGCTCTCATGCAATTTTATAATTTGATGCAGAAAACACAATTGGATGAATTATTTGAGACGCACTCTCTTTTAGAGCCGCCCGTAAATAATGAAATTTTTGTATTTCACTGATTTGCGCGAACAGAGATTTAAATTTGTCCCTAAATTCTAACCACGCATCATATGCACCCGAAAAATTTGGAAGTGTGATTCGTGGTAATTTTACTATATGCTTCTGGCATTTGATAATGCATCTTCTGGTGTGATGTCACCTTGTACTTCTGTTTTGTGTTCATTGATGAACTGTTTAACTGATGAAAATAAATTAAAATATGACGCTTCTATTCAATTTCTCTCTTCTAACTGCTCCTCATAATCAGTGTAAGTTCTCTCAATATCAGATTAAATTTCCTCAAATTGTATGAATCTTTCCTCTAATTTATTACCTCTTGAGTTCTGCTTTTGTAGTAGAATTTATTACATCTATTGTTATTTCAGTATCATTGAAATAACTTTTTGCACTCGTAATTTTTGACTTTACAGAACCTCTTCTGCGATTGAGTGTTTCTAATGACACGAAGAATGGAGGAGGTAGAACCTCCATTCTTATGAACAATGTACAATCTACGATGTGACCACGAAATTGACTTACCTTGACAGCTTCTTGTCGAATGCTATCTTGTTTGATGTCCACGTTTGCTTGAATGCTGATGCTGTACACTATAGTAGTCTCGTTACGCAGTAATTCAAAGTTATTTATGCACCACTATGAAATTGTACTACAAACTGTACCTTTTCTTGACTGACAATTTTTATTCTAGAATATTCTTTGTACGTTACTGTCCTTTGCAATGTTTTCACACGTGTTCTTGTTTACCACTTGCAGTCAGGGTAACCAGATTTCTGTTGAGGTAAACCCTAAGATTAAAAAAAAAAAAAAAAAAAATTGAAAATACAGTATGTTTTATTAAATTTTACTCACCTCCAAAAAATACGAAGTGTTGAGCAAAAAAAAGGTCTTCACCTGCAAAATATAAGTGATAAGAAAAAAAAGGTCCTCACGTCCAAAATACAAATGATGAGAAAAAAAAAGGTCCTCACCTCCGAACTACAGACCCAGAGATTTTATAACAAAACCCGGAGCCCTGAGATTCTGGCCGAAAACCCTGAGACTCCAGGTGAAAATCTGAGATCTGATCACCCTGCTTGCAGTACGAAAGTACGCCGAACGCAGTTTTTCCGTAATTCACTTTTAATTAACTTAATTTTATTTAATTTTGACTTACAACGTGTTTTTAAATTTTATGTACACTATAAACACATCGTCTTGTGTTATTTATTACAAACCGTCTCTAACGGCTGTTTGCACCGGTCATAGTTACAAAATTGTTTAACTATTTATGAGTTATGTTTAATTAATGATTAAATGTGCATAGCTTTGCACCGTAGGTTGTTGATGTGGTTGCTAAGAAATCCACAAAAATTACTGTTGGTAGTACTGAAGAAACAGAACATCCGTACTTATTTTTCTTAACCTAAGGTCGCCAGGTCATGGAAAAATCGTCTGACATAACTTTTCTTTTGCTTGTTTAATTTGAGTAACGTACTGTCAAAAATAAAATATGTTATTGACTTTTAAAGTTTCGACAAGTTGACGTTTTGTCTAGCTCTCCTAAAATTATATCTGTTAAAAATGTAAATTAACAATAAATATTAGTGGAAAAAAACTGAAAGGAATTCATGCTGCTAATTTTATGAAAAAATTATGTGCAAAAATGTAATAAAAATACATAACTATAACCGTAAAAATATATATTTGAATGTTTACTTTATTATAATTATTATTTTACACTATTCGAGTTTGAGACTGTCCGCTGTATAGTACGGACGTGTTTTTTTTTGTGTATGTATGCTGTGTATTCTGTTAAGTGAAAATATGTAATATAAATGTGCAATTGATTGTATGTGAGCTCTTAATGTTCATCCAGAATAAACTTAATATCCTGGATGAAGTTATGGTGCTAAGGCTGTGTCAGGAGCATTTTAGTGAGAGTGATGTGGAGACCGCAAAGATCCTACTCGCCTCACACTGTGGATCTAAGGCGGTCAAAACGCGGAGAACAGGAGAGGATAAAAAGAAAAAGAACCTTCAGGACATAATACAGATGCTGAGGGTCACTGATCCGGATAAGGTCCCTTTATATGTGGCTAGAGACCTCCATAAACTTCCGGCAGTGACATTTGACTATGTAGATGTCACGACCATACTTAAGGATGTAGTTCTCTTGAAAAAGGAACTGCACAACCTGAAAGTGGAACGTGGCATTGACAAGACCAGAGATGAGGAGCTGCGGAAGGAATTTAAAGAACTGAAAAGTTCATTAAATAGTGCTCAGATAGGGAAGAAGGTAGCTAAAACACCAGTTAACATCGCTTCCCTGCCCCCGCTCCCCCCGAGCCCAAGCCCTAGCTACTCAACTGCTGCTAGCAAGTCTGTACCACAAAGCAAGAAGCAGCAAGCTAGTGCGAAGACCTTCGCTGTGGCTGGTAAAAACAGCGGGGACAAGGGAAATAAATGTAGTGACGTAACACGAATCGGTGATAACAAACATGCTGCAACCGTTGACGGTTTTACAACAGTCACCCGTAGAAAGAGAAAACCGAATATAAACAAAACATTAATTTTGGGAACATCGGAGAATATCGGAGCTATGAGTGGCGTGCAAAAACGTAGGTTGTACGTGTCCAGAGTAAACCCGGAGGCTACGGAAGAGGATGTCAAGGGTGTTCTTTTGCGTAACCAGGTGCCCACTGATGGAGTCAAAGTTGTCAAGATGGACTGCAAATCCAAGTTTTACTCCAACTTTAGAATATGTGTCAGAGTGGCAGATGTGCATAAGCTCTTATCGCCAGCGTGCTGGCCTTATGGAGTTGCAATACGTGAATACGTGTGGAAGGAGAAGAGAGATGTAGTGATGAACAGTGCAACCGATGAAAATTCCAAAATAAATGGCTAATTTGAAATTTGTCACGTTCAACTGCAAATCACTCAAACGTATTGTGAGTGAACTGCACGAAATTTGTGAATCTGTTGACATATGTTTATTGCAAGAAACCTGGCTGCGCCACAGTGATTTACCGCTGCTAGAGAACATCCACGATAGTTTTTTGTCTACGGGAACTACTTCTTTGGATCCTTCAGCATCTGTACACTTGGGGCGTCCATATGGCGGGGTGGCTATCCTATGGAGGAAGTCTCTCTCCCATCATATCAGCGTAGTGCCCGTTCCTGAGGAGCCGAGACTTGCTGCGATTAAGATAAAAACAGGAGAAGACTGTCTACTTGTCATAAATGTATACATGCCTACTAATTCACTTGAGAATGTGCCTGATTATCTAGACATCTTGGGGAAAATAGAAGCTGTCGCATCTGACAGTGACGTCACAAATGTTTTAATCGCTGGCGACTTTAATTCTGATCCAGATTCTATATTCGTGAATGATCTGTTAGAATATTGCCATGAGTTCGACTACGCAGTGGCGGACTTGGAAATGTTGCCGCCTGACAGTTATACGTATGTTAGCGACGCATTTCACACAACATCTTGGCTGGATCACTGCGTGGTTTCAAGATCTTTTGCGAATAGCATCTCGAACGTGAAGATTGATCATCTACCCTTATATTTCGAGGTGGATGCTTCGGTACGAGAATCTGCGAATCATCATCATGCCTCGACAGACTGCAGTAAGGTGCCGTGGAGTGATAGTAAGAGTGAGTGTTATAGCAGAGTAATTGTGAACGAGTTAGAGAAAATTGAGATTCCGCGTGAACTAGTTATGTGTGACAGAACAAACTGTGTGAATGTGCGCCATCTAACATTAATTGATGACTTTTACGGTCGAATAGTCAGTACCATCACTAGTGCTGCTACGTCGGTGTGTAGAAGAAACAAGAAACGTGTTGGACAGCGCAGAATAAGAGGATGGAATGAGAACGGAGAATTATTATCAGCGAAAAGAGCGGCCAAGTTAGCACTACGTAACTGGTTTGACGCCGGTAGACCGAGGGAAGGTAGTATTAACCAGAAGAGAATTGTCACTCGTGCCCGCTTTAAGCTAAGTCTCAAAAATCATCTGCGGTCCCAAGAACAAGTCAAGGCTGATGAGCTTGCCTATAGATATCAGTCAAGAGATTTTTCAAAATTTTGGCAACATACCAATACGAAAATTAGGGCTGGGAAGCCAGCACATATTGATTGGATTACAGAAGATCAAGAGATCGTCGAACATTGGAGACAGACATTTCTAAATGGCTCGGTAGGGGGTGTCAGCACTGCCTTTGCTGATGACTCCGACCTAGTTCCTACGGAAGATTGTCTTATCACATGTGTGGACGTGCAGGAAGCTGTGAATATGCTGAAACATGGTAAATCCGCGGGTCCAGACGGTTTGAGGGGGGAACACATCTTACATGCCCCTCCTCAGGTACACATTCTACTCGCGGTTTGCTTCACATTCATGATGGTTCATCGTCATCTACCGCCGAAACTGATCGAGACGGATGTTGTTCCAGTTCCGAAGGGCAAAAGCGGCACAGTGACATCAAGTGCGAATTACCGCCCCGTAGCCATTGCCACAGTACTGTCAAAAATCTTAGAATAAATTTTAATGTCAAAATGTGCTCATAGATTAAACTGTGCTGATAATCAGTATGGCTTTAAAAAGGCACATGGTACTGATATGGCAATATTCACTCTGAAGTCAACCATTAATCAGTATATTAGGAAAGAGACGCCTGTATACGCATGCTTGCTCGACCTTAGCCGTGCTTTTGAAAGAGTAGATCGTGGAAGGCTGTTAAATATACTGGAAAGAAGAGAAGTCAAGCCTAGAATTATCTCAATACTATCCGAATGGTTTGACAAAGAACAAAAAAGAGTGCGCTGGGGGTCGGTGAAATCCAGTACGTATATACAGAACACTGGACTAAGGCAGGGTGGGCTTCTATCTCCACTTTTGTTCAACGTATACATGGATGATCTTAGTACACTGTTGAACAAAGAACGCGTCGGCTGTGTGATTGGCTCTACACTTATAAATCACATAAGCTACGCGGACGACATGGTAGTTCTTGCCCCATCAGTATCCGGTTTGAGAAAACTATTGGGAATTTGTGAATCCTATGCTATGGAACATGGTATGGTGTACAACGTCAACAAAACCGAGTACATCGTATTCCAGCCCAGATCTAAGAGACATGAAGTGCCTGGTGTTAAGCTCAACCGTGAAAATGTGAAAAAAGTGTCCCATGTGTGTTACCTTGGTCATGTGATTAGCGATAATCTCTCTGATTGTTTAGATGTCAATCGACAATGTCGCTCTTTGTGTGTCAGAGCAAATATGTTAAACCGGCGATTCTCTAAATGCAGTAAAGATATACGCAGATACTTGTTTAATACATTTTGCGGTAGTTTTTATACGTCTGCACTATGGATTAATACAACCCGATCTAGCGTACGTAAATTAACAACATGTTACAATAATGCATTTAGACTTATCAATGGGTTACATAAATATTGTAGCGCTAGTGAAATGTTTGTAATGAATGATGTATGTACTTGTATGACTGTCCTCAGGAAATACGTTTTTAACCTGCGTGACAGATTAATGAAGTCTGTGAACAAGCTTGTTCATAACTGCATTACTTGTGATAACACTTTTAATGTGAAATGGTCAGCTGTTCATAGACAAATTTAGTCTGTCACCACATTATTTTAAAATAATGTGTTAAAACGTTATTTCTTATAATGTAATTGTATAATAGTATTATTGAGGACAATTTCAAACTTTATATGTTCTTTATTTTTGTTCATTATTTATTTATTTATTTTTTTGTACAGTTTATCTTGTTTGTTTAATTTGTATGTATTTGTCTTTTTATTGGCCGCAAGGCTGTTAATAAATAAATATATATATATATAATATTTTAATTACAAAAGTCGTTCTAAATATTCATTTATTAATTGTTTACGTAATTCAATTCCGGCTGTGTCACATGCATTCAAATTTTCGTCTGGTATTTGTCCATCTATTATCAATTGATGTAACACGTATTCATTTAGTGCTTCAGGTACCGGCGGCGCTGAGTTGACAGGGACGCAAAAATTAGTTTCCTTGTTTTTGCTCATCACTTCAGTCCATCTACTTTTTCTTTTGCTTATCACCGATGAGAAGGAGCGCAAAATTGGTACTTTGCCTCGGGTGCAGCCTTGGTTGGGCTCAGACTGGCAGCACATTATTCTTTTATTTTTACTTCTTACATACTCGTATATTGTGAAGTACACAAGCAGCAACTATTATTGGTTTATTATCTATATTAAATAAGCCAATATTGGAATCGTCGTTTTAGCACAAAACTATATTTTTGGATAAACGAAATCATTACCTATTTTTTATAAATGCAATTTTGTCTATAGTATCATAATAGTTTGCTCTTTGAGATTTTTTCAACAACATCAAATCTAAAAAAAAACGTATATCTATGTTTATTCTTCATCCATATTTATAATAAAATTGTACTAATCAATCTTTTTTTTATAGTCAAATGTCAAACAATAAGTGTCAAATTCTTAATTAAGTTAAAATAAACAGTTCTCTACTCACTGCCCTTGCCCTCAAATTTGAAGCAAGTAGATGTTTACGACTTGACTTTCCTCTCTACTTGCTCAATGTAAACGAGCCTTTGCCCACAAAATTTTTAGATAGATAAATGTTACCTATTAATTAACTTTGCATAATTCCTTTGTAATCTAAAAAGCCCAAGGACCAAATGACCTTGTAATTTATTAATATAAAAGATCTCCCACATCATAGCTGATTAATAAAATGTGTGGACATGTCTACGAACTCACTGACTTTGTTGGTTATTCAACGCCAGTACAAACATAAGCCAATTTTTTAGTTTCATAAATATTTTGTTAGACTAGAGCCAAGAGGGTAAAACACAGATGTTATTTTACAACCCATATGGTATCTGTTATGGTGCTACATAACACTCACAATTTAATAGCACATGTATGCGTCACATTAGAGTAAAACCATCCGATTACGAATAAAAACGAAATACATAATTTTACATGCAATAAATAAAATATTAAATTTATATTCTTTTTATAATAACTCTAGTCCGAGTAGGTAATATGTTATATGCTTAAAGTATTTTAAAGAAAAAGTGCCACAAGGAAAGCATTTCTTATTAAAACTATTTTAGTGCATGACGAAAGATTGAACTGCGCAAAAAGATAGATTATATTCTTGTTTTTACCATAATTATACCATTTTTAATACAATACTTTTAATAACTTTAATATTTAAACTAGACATAGGTATATCTAATAATTCAAAAAAGGAATGACACATAATAAGCACATATGCATCCTACATATATATTATATTATTACATATATACATGTCATAGAAATATTAATTAATTACACATGGTAAATAAATATATGAAAATGCTTAATAAGCAATACTTTTGTAACACATTCAAACTTATGAAATTAATAGACAGCTGTAACCACTAGATGGAACATAATTTTGCTTGGGGAGGGGTCAGGTTTCATTAACAGAAAAATGTGCCTCTTAAAAGTGTGTTTTTTAGAGTGGGGGGCAAGCCCGAGACACCTTCTCTTGGCTGCGCGCCTGTAAAAATAACCAGTTGTGTTTTAAGTCCGTACCATATTAGTTTTGAAGATCGCAATAAAATAATAAAAGTTAGGGAACTCATAAAATTACAATAGAAGTGATATAACTAGGCGTGTCAACCCATAGCTGTAGAGATTAGTTTTTCACATTACGCATCTTACTTAAAGGATTAACAAAAACAAGTATACTTATTTATAGTTAGTACTTAAACGTATGTATAAATAAAATTTTTGAAATATTGGCTCATTTGTTATTCGACTCGTATTAGCTAACAATACTTGCATTTAATATTATTACGTTCAATTATTAAAATTTGGCCAATGGTCTATAGTTACCAAGGCCAAAAGTATCCTTGATTTGGTTTTACATAACAAAGAAAGACACTGATACATATACAAATGAATATTTGTTGTTAAATAGCAGAATTACAAAATATTTCGTTAAAACGGGAATTCATTAACTGAGATACGCACATAAAAAGTAACCTCGCTTGGGTCTTGCATAAGAGAGAAACAGACTGACGGACATACTGGTGGATATTGGTTGTTTAAAAGCACATTTGCAAAATATTTCATTAAATTAAAAGAATTCGTTAAGCTCGTAAAAATTACCGTACCATGGAAGTGGTACTATTGAAGCCGTATGTATAAAATTTCATAATAACATTGATTTTAAAACGGTAGATTTACAAATACTTTCATTGAAGAAGGATTCGGTAAGCGGGGTACACTTGTAAAAAGTATCCTTGATTTGGTTTTATATAAGAAAGAAAGACACTGAGACATATACAAATGAATATTTGTTGTTAAATAGCAGAATTACAAAATATTTCGTTAAAACGGGAATTCATTAACCGAGGTACGCACATAAAAAGTAACTTCGATTAGGTTTTACATAAGAGAGAAACAGACTGACGGACATATAGGTGGATATTGGTTGTTTAATAGCAGATTTACAAAATAGTTTGTTAAAGCGGGACTTCGTTAAGCGATGTACGCCCGTAATAAGTATCTTACCATTCAAGTGGCAATATTATTACCATATATACAAAATTGAATCAAAATCCGACCTATAGTTTTTGAGTTTTTCGTGGACAAACAGACGGACAGAAAGACAAAAATTTTTAAGATGGTCAAAATGGTCTATGCTAAGCATATTACATGTTTATATGTATTTGCAAGAGTATATGTATATGTGTGTGTGCATCTGTGTATTTGTATGTACAGGTACATGCATAACCCCTGACACCAGACATGCAATTACTTTGTAAATAACCTGAAATAAAATTGTTATTATTATTATGGGGTTTTGTCAGGTCTTGACAAGCGTCCACTAATCTCAAACTTCAGCAACCTTTTGAGCCGGCGTCATACTAGAGACTAGTGGAGCTAAATACACACGACTGCATCCCAAAACCTGGCGATATGCAGCCGCGGAAATTACGCTAGATCCAGTGCCCGCACAATGCGGAGTGACCCGAGCAGCACTGCTTTCTGCATCCTGCAGATCAAGAGTTGGCAGAAGATCTACAGACGGGAATGGACTCGATTTCCCTTCGTAGGAGG
Source organism: Liopterus haemorrhoidalis (assembly GCA_963971575.1). NCBI lineage: Eukaryota > Metazoa > Arthropoda > Insecta > Coleoptera > Dytiscidae > Liopterus > Liopterus haemorrhoidalis. The sequence continues at coordinate 31,894,053 of OZ020612.1, read as the reverse complement.
CTTTCATGCCACCCAAAACACCAACTATCAGGACTACAAGCTTAACTTTATACCCGGCATACAGCTTTCTAAGCTCGGACAAGAGGTCCATATACTTGGACCTCTTTTCCTCCCCTTGAGAGAGATATTCTTCTCAGCTGGACTTGAGAATTCGATCACAAACATCTGTTTGGTCTCGATATCCAGGAGGGTTATGTCCGGCTTAGTGGCTGTCAGTAACCTCGAGGTGGGGAAGGAGTAATTCCAATAAATTCGTCACTTGGAATTTTCCACCACCGATTCTATGTCAGGAAGGGACGTACGGTATAACCGGTATTTGGTCAATACCATAGGCATGTCTAAGATGATAGTAGAGCAGGCGGAGAGCAGCATTATGTCGAGACACGTAACTCGACGCTGCAAGAGATGGACAAGCAGACAGAATGTGCATAATTGTTTCAGGATGGTGGTGGCACAACCTACAGAGTGTGGACTCCGCTATTTGGAATATGCGGGCCCTGTACGCCAAAGTATTTATACCACCATCCTGACACGCAAACACAAAAACCTTCTGTTTCCGATCTCAAACCCGCAGACTTAAGAACGAGAACGTGAGTTCGGTGGACAACTCTAGACTTTAATATGTCTGAAGAACACAGAGTTGCATACTTTTACTCATGGTTCTTCTGTCAACATGTCTATCTGCCCTCGTTTCACCGAACTGGTAACTCTGTTGTACTCCTCCCGAGAGAGTTGTACTCCAGCGTTTTCTCTGACGGGACTCAAGTCTGCCAGGTTAAATCTCGTTGCTGCTCTTCGCGCTGCCTGGTAAAGGAAACGCCCCTTTGCCACTAAATTCGTGCTCACTAACGAACTTTAATAGTGGGTCCTGACTTCTGAGGATACTGTTAGCTGTAACCAAGACGAGGTCGATCATGCAAGCACTCCAGATTAAGTGATCCCCGACCCCGTTTCGACGAGGGAGGAAAATGCGCTGCACAGAAGATTTCGGGTCAAGACTTCGGTTGATGTTCATGATCTTTCTGGTTCTTCTGTCGAGATCCTTAAGATCATCAACATTCCATTTCATTGCACCAAAAGTGTATGAAATTAATGGGACAGCAAGCATGTTTGTGGCAGCGATCTTGTTCTTGCCAGACAGACAGGATCTCCATATCTGCCTAAGTCGTGCCATATACTTGCTGCGAAGGGCCTGCTTAATAAGAGTGACATCTTGGACACCTCTCTCACTGATGCCTAAAAATGTGTAAGACCCTTCGGCATTAAGATGTTTTACAATGCTCCCATCAACCAATTGAACGTCTTCACCGTTGTCTAAACCTTTTCCTCTGTAGATATGAAAAACAGCGCATTTTTCCAACCCGAATTGCATACATATCGCGGCAGTGTACTCAGCAACAGCATCTAAGGCGGTTTTTCTCGTTCGAGGCGTAGAGCTTCAAATCATCCATATAAAAAAGATGGGTAATTTTGTGCTTACGCCGCGACGGGGGACCCGCCATGTAGCCACTGCCGCGTCTGAGCTCGATCGATAGGGGAAGAAGTGAAATGCAAAATAGAAGCGGGCTTAGGGAATCTCCCTGGAAAATGCCACGCTTGACATGTATCCACCCTGTCGACACTGTGGTTGATCCGCTTGGAACAATGAATTGTGTCTTCCAGAGGGACATAAGTTGTCCAATGCATCTCTCTACCTCCGGGTGAACTCGTAACATTCGTAAGAATGTTAGAATGAGAGCATGTGACGTAGGTCATATGCTTTTGCGTAGTCCACCCAAGCCATCGACAGGTTGCGTTTGAAATACGCCGCGTCATGACAGACTGACCGGTCGATAATAAGGTTTTCTTTGCAACCTGCTTGGCCTCTCTTCGATCCCCTCTGTTCGTAGATGTCTGACCAATCAGAGGCAATGGAGATCAGTACCCGCTCGTTTAATACGCTAGTGAAGATCTTATACAGGGTATTGAGACAAGTAATAGGTCTATAGTTCTTCGGGTTGGTTAAATCACCTTTTTTGGGGATTAATACTGTACGCCCCTCTGATAATCAAGATGGTATTGGTATTTCCCCACGGATAAAAGAAGTAAAGTTTCGTGCAAGATGGCCGTGTGCACTGGTAAATGACTTCCACCAAAAAGCAACGATACCGTCAACTCCTGGTGCAGCAAAATTGCGCGCTTTTTAAATAGCACGTGTTACTTCTTCCGGGGTAACAGGGGTGCATGCCTGAGGATCTGTAAGGTGTTGAGTACAGAATTCCTCAAATCTCTCAAAAACTGGAGTGTCTTACATGATCGTCTCGTGTTCATAAAGCTCCCTCCAGAATATCTCTGTCTTTTCGACTGATAACAACGGTTCAGAAACCTCAGGTTTGGCCATGAAAAGGCGTGACGGGCTAGTGAGGAACATAGTATTTTCCTCCATGGTCCTAACCCGGTTGACCAGTTTATTATTTTGGGGTTTGTCAGGTCTTGACAAGCGTCCACTAATTATTATTACTATTATTATTATTATTATTATTATTATTAAAGCTAATAAAGCCAAAATGCTAAGAAATTTTTTTATATACGAACCGACCCTCTAACTTTATTTATATAGATTAATTGCTTGTACCGTGACGAATAGTAAAATCCCAAAGTAACACATTTAGAAATTCAAAAGAAAATAAATGATATGCAGTCATTAAGTTATACCTGCGAAAGGTCGTATGTAAGATATAAATAAAACTATATTGTGTTTCTTCAAATTTAACTCCCGTAACATAAATGACAGTTAATGCTTCCATAACAGGTGGAATATTAGTAAGGCAAATATGTATTTTTAACTTATCAAAGAAAACTTTTGTGTATCCTGACCAATGGAAAACAGTAACCACTGTCTCGATACTAAAACCCGGTAAAAGTAAAACCCAGCCAACAAATTATCGACCTATATCCATCTCAAACAGTTTGAATAAAACTCTACAAAAATCATAAATAACAGATTAATCCATCACGGCTTTCGAAGCAAACACTCCACCATGGACAATATACTTACATTGCAACATGACATCCTACATGCCTTTAAAAATAAACAACATCTAATAGCAGTATTCTTCGACCTGCAGAAAGCCTACGACATGGTATGGAAACATAATATCATCAGAACTCTAAAGGCACTTCAGCTTGATGGCAACATCTTACACTACGTAAAAAACTTTCTCACAAACCGCCGATTTCAGCTTAGATGTAACGACCACATATCAAAACTACTTCCACAAGTTAACGGACTACCTCAGGGAGAAATACTTAGTGTTACTTTATTCTTAATAGCTATCAATAATGTATACAAATCAGTAAAACTACCCGTGAAGGCATGCCTGTTCGCAGATGATCTCGTCATCTATTGTAAAGGTACAAACCCAATAAATATTGAAAACAACCTTCAACAAGTCATCTCTGAATTGGAGCAACACCACAGGTTTTCAGTTCTCACGCTCTAAAACTAAAGCCGTCTATTTCAGTAAAAGACAATATAATAATTATAACCCATCTTTAAAAATAAATAACAGTCACATAAAATACGTTGATGAAATAAAGTTTCTAGGAATCACCCTCGATAAAAAACTAACTTAGAGATCACACACTAATAACTTGAAAAAAGAATGCATGCAAAGAATATCATTACTGAAGACTCTAGCACATCAAAAATGGGGATCCGATAGAGATAGCTTATTACGAATATACCAAGCATTAATAAGAAGCAAACTCGGCTATGGATGTATATCATATGGAACAGCCAAAGAAACTGTACTCAAAACATTAGAATCGATCCAAAACACAGCCATAAGGATATCAACAGGCGCATTCAGAACCAGCCCTACAAATAGCCTTCTTTGTGAATCCAGTCAAACACCCCTGAAATACCGTAGATCGCAGTTAACTCTATCCTATTTCGTAAACATAGCATCTAATCAAAACACGCCAACCCACAACTTCTTTTTCCGTCAACTCAACAATCAATTAGCCATGCACACTTCTCTACCTCTGCTACAAAATATAGAAAACTACCTAAATAAGTATAGTATCACATTAAGTCACGTCGAAAAGCACCGCTACAATAAATTTCCATCATGAGTCTAAATCGAGCGCAGTTTAACACAACACTAGCCAAATATCCGAAACAAGAAATGGACCCACAAGTCTATCGGGAAAGATTCAAAGAAATCATGACCAACAACCATGCACACATCTATACAGGCGGCTCAAGAATAGGACATAATACCGGCGTAGCAATCATCATAGATAAACAGGAGTACAAGATCCATTTACCTTCTGTAAGCAGTGTGTACACAGCAGAAGTGTACGTCGCCGATGTCCTTTATCTCGAACTCGCGCGACAAGGTGTCACAAATTCTGTTATCTTCTTCTCGTTCTTGGACGCTATCAATATGTCGTCCACATATACAGCGATCAGTACTTCCCCTTGTCCACAAGTATCAAAACACGGGTCAGAACTGGTCGGTGTCGCGCCCGCAGCTCTTAACACGCTGTCTAATTTAGCGTACCAGCTTCTACCGGCCTGCCGTAGGCCGTACAGCGCCTTCTTTAGTCGACATACTTGATTGCCTCGCTCTATCCTGGCAGCCTTCTCATACAGAGGGCCATCCCCATCTGCAATTCTCTTCAAAACATCCCCCATTTGTTTTGGAACTTCCATCAAGATGGTCTCTTGCAGTTCTCCGTTCAAGTTCATGGCTACGCTGTAGCCATGTCGAGCTGTCTGATGCGCATGGGTGCACGTGCCGCTAGCGCTACTAGCAGTCGTACTGAACGTAGTCGGGCAACGGGCGCGAACGTCTCGTTGAAATGTACGCCCGGCTGCTGGGAGAATCCCTGCGCCACTATACGAGCCTTTCGCTTATCGAGTGCTTCATCAGGCTTGTACTTATTTCGCAGGATACTTATCTCCCATCGATGACTCGCTCTCGACGAATCTGACATCTCGCGTGACCTCCACTCTGCGCTCGAATGGAATCCAGACGCGATACGCCTTCGACTGCTCGGCATATCCGACTAGTATTCCCTCTCTCGACCTGCACTCGAACTTGCCTGTGTTCGGGTCTCTGTTGTGGCAGAACACTTTACATCCGAACTCACGGAAGTATCCAACATGTGGTTTTCTTCCAGTCCATAGCTCAAACGGCGTCTTGTCGCCCAAGCTGCTGCTCGGACACCTGTTGCGGATGTAGTTTGCCGCATTAATTGCCTCAGCCCAAAATGACGGCGGTAGGCCTGACTGTATTAAAAGACATCTTGCCATGTCTAGTAACGTGCGAATCTTCCTTTCCGATACACCATTATGTTGAGGGCAGTATGGAACGGAAAGACTTCTCATGATGCCACGACTTCTTAGGTAATTGTCGAAATCGTGATTCACGTATTCTTGACCATTGTCAGACTGCAAGCATTTAACCCTTTCGTCTCTTTGCTTCTCGACGAGAGTTACAAAGTCCTTAAATGCGTTAAAAACTTCAATTTTTGATTTAAGGAACCGCACAGATGTTTTTATTTGATATAAAATAATCTACAGAACTGAAGAAATGTACAGTGATAACGGAAAATAATTAACTGTCAAGTTTGACGTCTATATATACTCTACATATGTAACCCTAACAACCAGGGTAATTGTTCATAACACACATACAGGGATGTGCCACTTAATTTCTTACTAACAGTATTAGCTATTAAAATATTTTCCTGATGATGTGGGTTTACCCACGAAACTAGTCGAAACACAAATAATGAATTTAATTTAACACCTACACCTACCACCAGCTGATCGCTCCACGACTTCAACTAAATTTAATAATAAATTTGACTTTTTACAAAATAAATAATGCGCAAGGAAACCCTTTAATTTAGAATTGCCTGATATAATGATATTGGTATTTGTAAAAAAAAATCATTACGCTCTCTCTCATCGTATGAATCTATTTACTAGCCTGTAACTGAAGAACGTCAAGTTAAACCGCTACTAAATAGTATCAATTTAGTTTTCGTTCTTGAACAGAAAAACAAAACTTCGCTTCAGTTTTCGTTCGTTTTTTTTTTCTTTTTTTTTTTTTTCTTTATGATATTGTCTTTCGGTTTTCTTTTTCGTTCCGTTTTTCAGTCCCTGCATTTAATCGAAGTAGTATCTCTGGTACTTTTAGATATTCTTGTTTAACATTATGATTAAATGGGACACCCGGTACACTTTAAGTTTGACGTAATCCATTCTGTTAAAGGAATGAACCAGTTCTTTAACAATGGATTCTAACTACATTATTTCCATAGCTTTTTTTATTACTTTTAATCCACA